>JARGCV010000018.1:9250000-9797500 GCA_034064705.1 Bothrops alternatus | reverse complement strand
ACACATGGCAATTTAGAAGGAAAAAAAAGATTTTGAAAGACATAGTATGTTTTTATCTAAAAAATAATATATCTTGTCAAATTAATTATTTATAAGATGAGAAGCAAATCAAAAGAAAACTTTCATTTTTCAAGATAGGCAGAAAGTAGCAAAAGCCATTCCAAGTCAGCCTTCTGAAAACTTCCATTTACATTTTCAAAAAATGATTAATTAGTGGATAAAAGTTTAGTTATAAAAATGATATGTGTCAATTGGATCTGGATCTGAACTTCAGTGAGATGCTGAAATACTTGTGTGCCAAATGTTGAATTTGAAAGTCCTCCTTTAAAGTGTAGGACAGCTGTTTTGCATTCAAAATGGGCTGCCTTGATCCTTTCAGAAATATTTCAAGCCTAGTTTTGAGCTTAGTTCATGCTCAGAATGGAGCATATCAAATCGAAAATGGTTCACATCTAAATTCCATGCTAGATTTTAATGCAGAGTTTCTACCATGTGCTTATAGAGTAATCCATTCAGTAGAGTTTGCTCCACCATTGAACGTAAGTCATTTTCTTTGTTAGTGTGATCCTGGAAATCAAAGCATCATTACAGAAGGTCTTTACTACATGAAAAACAATAAACATTCACATTTCACAACATGGACATAAATAATCCAATTTTCACAAACACTATTTCTTCTCTGTCTTTAGGAGATTCGGAATCAACATCATATGGATTTTTATTATAACCAGTGCAGTCTGGAATTCTAAATCTGATTGGTTTTTGAAACTACTTTGATTTCAACTAACACAACTATCATGCTAACAAGTTGTGACAATACATCTTTTGAAATGGAGATAATTACAATACTTAGAGTTTACCCTATGCACTTATTTTATGTAGGGAAAATGGCCAAGTAATCTTGCAAAGCACATGATTTCTGATTAGGAAAGCCACTGTACCAATTTTCTGTAGCAGAATCTTTTAATTTAAAATGAATAATGGAGACTTCAATTAAAATTAACAGTTTATCTTCGCATTAAAATTAACCATTGTGTATGGAATTTGTCACTTTCTGTCAGATGTTAAATTATTTTCTATCCTTCACCCATCAACAACCTTGGCTCAAAGGTTCAGAGATTTGTGAACACAACACTAATAAAATGAGTCATAAGTGTATGTAATTCAAGTCCCTTAGCAGCAAAAATGCAAGATTTTTCCAAAAGGTTTTTTTTAAAAAATAAATAAATCACACTATGAAAATAAACTCTGTACAAAAACTGTCTTTCCAAAGCCAACAAGTTCCAACAACTGTTAATTTTGTCTCACTTCTTGGTGGAGTGTTTATATTAAAAACATGTTATAAGTTATGCTATAATCCATCTTTTAAAAAGGCAATAATATCAGCACTCTAGCAGTTGTGGCCAATTCATGTGGAGAAGAGGGAGGGAAAAAAGACCACAGTTGAGGCCTCCTGAGAGAAATTATGTCTTTTTTAATTCAAAGAACCCCCTCTTAAATTGCTGAGATTTCATCTTCTCCCTTTTACATTGCTCATACACTCTCTTTCTCTTAAAGAAAACTTGACATGAGGTTGTTTGTGTCTGTTTGGATTTTGCCAGATGGAAAGGTTTGCTCATTAGAGGCAGCTGTTTTAGCAAATTACCTCACTCAGTATAATGACAGAGTTCTAACAGGCTATTGAAGAAAATCCTTTCATTTCCCAGTGAGATCATGATAAGTAGAAACAAGTTCAATGAGATGTTTGATTTACTTTGGAAGGTAATCAGTCAGACACATGGGATGCAGTGGGAGACAATGAGATATTTCTTTTATTTTGCTTCACTTTGCTTTGTACATGTACCTATTTATATGACTGGCATTTGACTTTACATGAAAAACTTGCAGTGTAATCTGATGCTTTATCGATGGGACTTGCTAGGAGGAAAGTAACACACCCTTAGATATCAGTATTTGTTTCTAATAGATACATGTGATAGTTTATACATTATAATTTAAATCTAGAATCTTATCTGGAAGTTATTTTCTATACCAAACTGCATATTGGGAAGAAAACTTTCAGAAACATACAAAAATATTTGCTTTTTACATTTAAAGACAGAGCATGCATTCAGGGTATTTCAAATAGGTCCATTCATAAAGTGTTTATGTATATATGGTGTGCACATGGCTACAGGTTTGTTTTAGATTCCCGATGACTCCCTGCAGTCCGCTTGGCAAGATTTCAGAAGTGGTTTGCCATTGCTTCCTTCCTAGGGCTGAAGGAAAAGCACCAGCTGACTTTGTATTTAAGACTAAGGTACCTTCTCTAAGGCAGTACAAAAAAGGAAAGGACAGGCTTCCATTTTGCCCAGCTACTTCAGTTCCATACCTTATATATCTGATCTTTAAGTAGTGGAGTAAAAATACTTGAAATAATACCAACACATTCTATGTGGAGCCTTTTGATGGGATTATAGAGACAATTACCATGATCTTAATATATGGAAGGGGGCCTGTCCCAAATATGTTTTAACAGCTGGTGTGATTAAATGAATCAATATTTTTCACTCAAGGTAACTGATCCTTCCCAAAGTTTCTTTAAAACTAAAATATGCCATCCTTCTATGCCTCCATTGGATGGGCTAATGTGGAGGTACAATCTGTCAAGAAATTGTATTGGGCAAATTCAGCCAAACTCTAGGAGGTGGCTATGCAAAAGTATAATAAAGACAGAGATCTGGCTGGATGATAAGGATATTTCTCTGGAAAGGTCTGTTAAGACAGATCCCTTAATAGCCATATTTTTCTAGTCTTGACTGTTGTTTATGCTTAGGTGACACACATTATCAGAGTTGATCCATACTTCTTGCTTGTCCCAGAATAAGGATAGGTCACTTACCATTTTCGGAGGGCAGGACAACTGCTGGGAAGAAGACCTCCACCTCAAGTGTCCTTTTTCCATACTAGAAATAGATTTTCCCCCTCCTTTAGCTCAGGTAGGGCACTCTGATTATCCTATAGTGTTTCATTTCATCTTATAATATACAAATATCTCATTCCAAATTGCTGGTTTGTGCTCTGATGGACATATTCCCTCCTCTACTCCTGCTGGGTTGTATGACATGTGTGAGTTCTGGCACCTTTTTTTTTTTTTTTTTACAAAAAAAGCACTGCTGTAAAGTATTCTATTTCTGCAAAAGTAAGTTAAAAACATTAGCTAAGGAGCTGTGGAATAATTTGTTTTTCTGCTTGGTGCAGGTCTATCTTTCTCTGGGCAAAATATGAGTTTAGGCTTATATTTCCTTTAAACTGGGATGTGAATGTGCAAAGCTATCGATTGTATTTAGAAGCATCTTGTTCTCCATGATACTACAAAATATCTTATAGAAGACTTTATAGCAGGCCAACACCACTCTCTGGAACACTGCATTCTCCTCTTGAACTTTATCTTTATCAACACTGACTATTTGCATTTCAATATTTAAATAAGGGGTTTTTTTGTATTTTCTATTTTTTTCTCTGTTTAACACAGTTTGATTTTGCTTATCTCCGATGATTTATTTCATTAGAGCTGAATCCTCTAGTCCAGGCATGTCAAATTGCCGGCCTGTTGGCCGGCTGCGTCACACCAAAACCACGCCCACCCAATTGCCGGCAATGGGGAAAAAGTCCCGATACATCCTGTGACATCACAGGATGTCGCGAGTTTGATATGCCTGCTCTAGTCCTACACCACATGACCAGGCTCATCTCACTTCCTTTCTGTCTCTCTCTTTCTTTTTATGGGAATCTGCCTAAATAAATGTTTTAGCAAAACAGAGAACATGCTCCCTAAGAAGGTTTGGGGAAAGAGATAAAATGTGGTCAGCTTTTTATGATAATAATAATATAAAAAACATCCACAACTGAGTGCACCCATCCCAGGGTCAATAGGCAGAAGAAAGTAATAAATAATCATACAATTATGATTCGAGACTTAAGTCCCTATTTTGGCAGAACTGTGAGCTCTTTCTTTCTTTCTTATCTCATTTTGTGTAACAATCAAATCATACTTTTAACGTGTCAAAAATGGTATTATAATGGCCAGTGAGATAATTTTGAATATCAGGTTTATTGCCCATGACACTGGGGGAAAATATCTTTTGCAGAAATACCAGCATGAACATTATTTAGTTGTAGTTCATTAGAAGACCATTGAATTACATGTTAGGAGAAGTGACTCCATCCTCCTCTGTCTAAATTCAATCACGTTTTGGGATTTCCCTTTCTTGATACCCTTCCTATTCTTTCATCTTGACAGTCTACTGTCAAACTCCTTCTGTTTCCATTCTATACTCCATTAAGCAACTTGTATGGTATATTTCATTCACTCCACAGCTCATCCAACTGTGGGAAGGGGAGGGAGGAGAAAAAAAATGAAACTTATAGTTTCCTTCCCATGTTCAATTAAATTGTTATGTCATCTAGCTTTAAAATTTGGCAAGATTCAGTAAAAATGGCCTCTGCTTTAATATAATTTACCAACCAAATGATGGGGTCCTGGACCGCTAATTATGGGGCCCCATATTATTATGTGATTTATGTACATTAACTATATCATATATTTTATATGCAGCCCAAGACAATTCCTCTTCATTCAGTGTGGCTCAAGCAAGCCAAAAGGCGGGACACTCATACTTTAGAGCAGCGGGTCAAACTGCCGGCCCACAGGCCAGATGCATCATACCAAAACCGTGGCCGTCCCATTGCCAGCAATGGAAAAAAAAGTCATGATACATCACAACACGTCACGTGACATTGCGAGTTTAACACCCCTGCTTTAGAGCATATACAAATAAAAACCACTTCTCTTTTTATAAGCATTACTACCTAAAAACCTGACCACCAAAACACTTACAATCGTTTTCTAAAATCTAACCATTTCATTTCTTCAGAAAGCTACTGTACCTGGGAAATGTAATTATAACATTGCAACATTGTTGTTTGTGGATTTTCCACAGGACTCCATGGGGAGCACAAAGTTTCAGGTTTCCCAGTCTTGCTTCTGTTTCAGCTCTGTGTCAAACTGTGTGGCCTGTGAATCATACATGATTGTTTTCTAAACTGTTACTGAAACCAATCATTGTGTTCATATATAATTCTGGTTCAAAACTACTGGACATTCCATTTACCACAATAATCTTTTATTTTTGAAACTATTTGCCTTTCCTGCAACTTTTTTCCACCTAACCTATCTCTCCACTTTCTTTTCCCATTCAGCCTTGGCCCCTTAGGTAAGATGTGGCTTTGTCATCAGCAACTAAGCTATAATGCTGCTAGCCTCCCTTAAAATAATGATACCTTTGTACATTATTTTAAGTATTTATTTCTACAACATATATGCTGTTTCATTGCCAGGTACCCTGAGCAATGGACAGTATTAATATCATAGGATTAAAAATAATAACCAATTATCATAATTATATCAATCAATCTGAGGCGTCTCCATTTAGGGAAAATTACTTATCCCAAACATTATTTGAAGAGCCACAGTTTTAAGACTTTTTAAAAATGTAGTAAAGAGAGGGTGGTCTGGGTATCTGGCGATAAGCTAGGGCTCTCACAAAGAATATTTGAATTTAGGATCCCTGATGATTGCATGGCTTATCCCATGAATGCTTGTTAATTGTTGTTGATCCTTGATTGACATTCTTTTCTTGCTTACTGTCTTTCTTATATGCTTTTAACTTTTTTGTTATGTCTAATATGTATTGATGTTTTTAAATAATGTTTCCCATACAGAGTTGTTTTGGTATGATGGGTTCCTCTCATTACTGAATGAACAGATTGAACTCAGAGAAGATGGTCGCAGTAAACAATGAACTATCAAAATACTGTATGTATGTCAAAACACATTTCAATGAATAAAATATATAGGCTATAGCCAAATGCGTGATTATCAGCATGATTTCGATCCTATGCAAATTTTGGGATAAATAAAAAAAAACTTTCTCCATGATGTCTAAGTGGACAGGTCATATGCAAGGAAACCAAGGCAATAAATGAGTAAGCATGATTCACACTCCACTCTGTGCTAACTTTTCCAAATAATATTAACTTTTTGTAATAGTTTCATTTGCATGACTGCTTTGGATCTGAAAAAAGTCTTGGAGCAGCAATCCACTAACTAAACCACAGTATTAGCTGCAGTTGAAATGGTCTGAAGTCCCCTTCCACACAGAGGGGTTAATTCCCATTTTGGTGTGGGGCTTATGCACAGTTTAGGAAAGTAAGCCAATTAATTTTTGGCTCAGCATCTGCCTCAGCTGGTGAACATTGCCAAGACAATTCTGCAGCATTTCCTTTGGAGATTCAGGGCAGGCATACCTCACTGGTGGAGACTTCCATTTTATTCAAAGTCCTCCTTCAGTTCAGATGCTGGAATTCCTTGTCATACCTCCCCATCTGCCTCACCTGTAGCAAGGGATTGCTTTATTAATCACTCTACACCACAGGTGTCAAACTCACCACATCATGTGACATGTGATGAAGTATCGTGAGTTTTTTCGCATTGCTGGAGTTGGAATGGGCGCAGCTTCTGCATGATGCAACTGGCAGTTTGACACCACAGTATGTGGTTTCAGGCTTTAAACTGATTTCCTCTTCCCTGAGAAAATGTAGTGAAGGAAGAATGAATGCAGGGTTTGTATAGCAGCTGACTACCTTTTTTTTTTTTTTTTTGCACCTTCTGTACAGCCAATAGAAGAAGTATTGAATAACATGCAGTAATGTAGGGCCAGGAGTAGAGAGACTCACATTTATTTTTAGATAGAGCAGGAGGAACATTAAATATTATCATGTTTAAGTGATCCTTTATGGCAGTACTTTAACTTTTTTAACATTCAGTATTAATACCAATATTAAACAAGGCTACTCTGAACTTCCCTATGATAACTTGAAAATTGTTTAAGTTGTATCGCGTATTATATCATTTCAAATAAAACATGTAAGTATATGTCTATTTCCATAAACCTTTAGGATTAGATTAGAATGTAAATGTGACAATAATGAAAAAGACTGGCTAGAAGTAATTTAATAAAGAGACAATCTCAGCTATAAGGAAGAAAATCACCATCTATTTTGAAAGACTATTACAGTTTAATGTTATATTAAACTGAAAGTATGTTTCATAATAATATCTGAGGCATCGCATAGTTAGAGAATCAGTAAACAGATCTGACTTAATTGAGCATATTTTTAGAAAATTGTTGCAACCTTTTATCCTGGCCATCATTAAAAACAAATACTGAGGCAATATTTAGGGAGCTGCTCTTTTAATCTTCAAGTATTCCACAGGGTGAGTTATATTTCCATTGTATTCAAGTCTTTTAAAATAGCTTCTGTCAGTTATTTTACAGACAAACCATTTATGCAGAAATCCCATCCCAATGTGTGGTATTTAATGCCTAAAACAATCTGAGCCCTTTGAAAACCTGCTTGATTTCTTTGCTTTCTATAATATCCCTTTTCTCTGGACAGCCTTCTAAAATAGGACTCTGTCTCTTAGGGTTCAATGTGACTAAAATGGTATTTCATAACTAAACTACTTCAGAAAAACAGGGTCATGAATCTATAACAACACCCCTTTGTGTAAGGCAGTGCTATTTTCATCACATATTATAGGTCAGCTGTATACTTCCTTGAAGCTAGAATTTCACGTGCCTTTTCTGCCTTGAGAAATCCTGCTGGTGAGACAATGGATTGCTATAAAGCTAATGGCTTCTCTCACTTTGGAGGAAGAACTGAAGGGACAAATCACACATCACGACTTCCAGATAGCTCTCGTTCTCAATCTCTCCCTTCTCTCTCGGGGTAGGGGGGAACAATGCAAAGATAAAAATGATTTTTAAAGAAACAAATCCTGATGTGCTGGGTGGCCTTCATTAATATTTATTCCAAGATTAATATTGATAAGCAAACAGCACAGCATGCTCTGTTGTCTCTCCTTTCGGTTCCTTGTAATTCAAGCAGCTTGCCATTAGCATGCCTCTTCCTCTGCCTCCCCAGCTTCAGAAAGCTTTGGCACAGCTCCAGCTCACTTACGCTTAAATGGACACTCAAGCTTCGATGGACACACAGCTAAATAGAGGCCAATAATTCAATACAGTATGACTGTGCTGGGGCTGCTAGTAAATCCATCAAGCAGTAAATATCATCTGAAGCCAATGCAAGCTTTTATCTTTCCAATTTTGTGTATGTCTGTGTGAAGCCCAGGCATTCAGCGAATCATGTAATTTATTCTACAGTGCAAAGCCTGGCCTGTCTCAGATAGATCATATTGACTCCCCCTCCCATTTGTCAGGAGCAGTCAGCCCCCTTCTTGCTTCCCTAGCCCCACCCTTCACACCAGCCCATCACCTTTCATTGCAGTTCATTTCCTTATTTATTTATTCCCACTTCTCCAGCACAACTGGGCAAGGACACAAATGCTAAAGCAGTGATGGTGAACCTTTTAGAAACTGAGTACCCCCAAACCCCCACCCCGTCTCCACTCTGCTGTGCCCGATGGACCACCTACCACCTCCACAGACTGCCACAGAACACCCAGGCAGCCCAGCAGCACCATGGTGGTTATGCCCTTCGCCGGTGCCCTGCATCATCATCTGCGTGCGATGGGGTGCAAGAGCAGAGTCTTGTCCCTGCTGCCTGGCTACCATGTCCTTGGCTGTGCAGCATTGTGTGGGCCATGCCAGGAGGTGACTCTACTCTGGGGGGCTGCTGGTGAGGAGGGGGCCATGGGATGAGGCAGGGCTGGGGCGACAGTGCATGTGCCAACAGAGAGGGCTCCGAGTGCCGCCTCTGGCACGCGTGCATAGGTTTGCCACCACTGTACTAAAGGGAAGAGAATGGAAAGGGGGAGGAGGAGGGGAAAGAGGGAAACATCTGAATGTCATTACAGCAAGCATGTTAAACATTTGTCCAAGCCAGTTTGTTAAATCAGCAAAGGCGATTCCAAGCAACTAAGTGTAATGGTTCAGGAAAGGCTCCCTACTGCAATGTTTTTATTAAACTGCAAATATGCCCTGTTATTTTCTTTTGCTCTTTGGGTCAGCCTGGATGGCAGCATAATGTAAATAATACCAAACAGCTGGGCTTATTGAATTATGAGTGTGTTGGGGTGGATAATACGCATACACAGAAGATGAAATCAATCCAGGGTAGAGGGGCATATTCCCCCCTTCTTGGTATGTGTATCTTGTGGGTGTGGGTCACAGAGATACAAGGTAAGGCAACTGAAATGTGGGTCATACCCATGACAGAGGCTGTGGCAAGGCCAGATCGTCTTATTTCTGATCTCATTTTCAAGAACACTAATCACAGAGTGGATTTTTCAATTTGCAATTCAAATTCACCTCTTTCCAAACTACCTTCACAGAACCTAAAGTCACATACTATACAAAATATTTTTTGAATTAATTTTTAAATTTGTGCAATGTTTTCAGATTATGTATTCCAAATGCATTGTAGTCACTTCTGCTTATTGGCTGGACCTACAGGTTATACAAGTTATACACTTTAGCAGAACCAAAACTCTCCTCTTAAAGATTGCATTGAAACTCTCATGTTGATTCTTCAGTAGCACCTTCCTTAATCTTATATAGATGCTTCTTTGTAAGATCACATGTGCCTATCACTAAAAACTAATAAAATGATAGAGATTTATGATCACAAAGACCAATTATTATGGACAATCCTATCGTAACTGTCCCTTGCTACCTGCAAAATGTATGTTTATCATTCAGTGCTGGTATGCTTATAAAATACGTGATTTCATTCTGCATAAGTGGTTGTACAAAAGATAGAGCTATATCCATCCTATCACTTTCATAGGTAGTCAGATAGATAGATAGATAGATAGATAGATAGATAGATAGATAGATAGATAGATAGATAGATAGATAGATAGACAGAGAGAGAGAGAGAGAGAGAGAGAGAGAGAGAGAGAGAGAGAGAGAGAGAGAGAGAGAGAGAGAGAGAGAGACAGACAGACAGACAGACAGGCAGGCAGACAGACAGACAGACAGACAGACAGACAGACAGACAGACAGACAGACAGACAGACAGACAGACAGACACATCTCATAAATGTCTCAGAAGGAACACTTCCCAATTTCTTGGGCTGAAAGGCAATGGGGTAGAGATGTATTTTCAGACTTTCATGAAATGACTTTCAGACTTTGTGAGGAAGATGAATAAGGACCCCTGGTGGTGCAGTGGTTAGAATGCAGCATTGCAGGCTAACTCTGCCCAGAGTCTGGAGTTCAATCCTGATGGGGATCAAGATTGACTCAGCCTTCCATCCTTCCAAAGTTGGTAAAATGAGGACCCAGATTGTTGGGGGGCAATATACTGACATTGTAAACCACTCAGAGAGTGCTGCAAAGCACAATGGGATGATATATAAGTTTAAGTTCTCCAAAGTTCTCCAAAATATCTGAGAGCTGGAAAAGAAATAACAGATGGAAATGTATCAAGGGGAGAGCCAACCTAGATCTAAGGAGAAATTTCCTGATAGTTAGAACAATTAATCAGTGGAATGACTTGCCTCCAGAAGTTGTGGGTTCTCCAACACTGGAGGTTTTTAAGAAGAGATTGGATAAATATTTGTCTGAAATGGTATAGGATTTCCTGTCTGAGCAGAGGGATGGACTAGAAGACCTCCAGGATCCCTTCCAACTTTGTTATTCTGTTAAGTGCTATTGCTATTGTGAGGTAGTTTTGACAGGAAGCGCACCCAGATTAACTACTTCTACCTTATTGTAATGTTACATTAATGAAATTTTGCAAGTCTAAAGGTACATTTGTCCCTCATCTTCTTTACAGCTCATGACATTATAGAGGGTCCCTTCTGAGATATTTGCCCTGACCACATTTCTGCTGCAAGCTAAGCTGCCTTTTATTTGACTGCTCCCTTGGTTGTGGTTCTTATTACTATCTCCCAGAGTCATTCTCACATTCCATTACATGTACTGAGGTAAAGGGAACTGAGTATTCACTAGAGCATTTCTTTAAATCTGTGTCATGGATCCACCCCCGGATTCCTCTCTGGACCTGGAGCAGCTGCCGCCCATTAGCAATGAGGAGGAGGTGAAGTCCACACCTCCTTGCAATCCAAGGACACCTAGAGCAGAGAGCAATGCAAGTCAGCTAGGCTACCAGGGAGGAGGCAACCTCGCCTCTTGTGAAGGGCTGCACTGGCATCATCTACTTAATCCTATCCTGAAGACTTGAGTGTTGCTGGAGCAAAGTGTCCAGTTCTGTGGTTTGTGTGCTCATGCCATGTATCCTGACCTGTTCGACTTGTAGACTACTTGGAAGAGACTTCATGTGTGCCCATTGGACTTGCTTACCCAGTGACTTTTGCTGTGCTGAGCTCAGAATCTGGACCTGCACAAAGGGGGTGGTTTCTGAGGATCTGTTTGGGGATTTGAATAAACCCCTGTAGAACCCATGCCAGACACACGTGTGTGTGTGAGAGAGTCAGACAGCACAATCTGTGACTGGTGAAAGTTTTGGATTTAGGATCCAACATATCCAACATATGTTCAGACAATATCCTGCACTAGTTATATGCCATGGTCTTTGGAGAAATACAGTTCCTGGAACAATGAGTGCTTCAGCCCAAGTTAGCTCTAGCTCAAGGGTGTCAAACTGCCGGCCGGTGGGCCCGATGCATCATTTCAAAACTGCACCCAATCCATTGCTGGCAATGGAAACGTCATGTGATGTTGCAAGTTTGACATCCTGCTCTAGCTTATTTATTTTAAGCATTAAAATATTGCCACCGGTATTGGTGAACTGGTTTTTTTTAAATAATATTTTATTGGTTTTCCAGTTTTACATTTGAGTATTTGGAATGCAATGTAGTGATTGGTTGAATCAATAGTTGAATAACAAAATCTTTAGTACATATCTCAGGTTACATCATCAAATATTTCTTCTCTGTTTCCCTTAACATTTGCTATATCGTATTTAAGCTAATAAATTTCTAATTATATCAAATTCAGTGAAAACTTCATTATCACATTTATCAGTACATTTTTGCTTATACATATCTTAATAATCTTCATAAACAATCCATATCCTGTTATTAAATTTTACCTAATTTTTGGTTTTTAATTACCATACTCCAATTTAACCTTTAATATCCATAGTATTTGAGTTTCAGGTAACCCAAATTTTCTTTGTCTCACTTCGTAAAAATTATAATATCTAAAATGCACATATTACTTACTTAAATATATTCTTATTCTATTATGTAAATGTTTTCTATTTCTCACCCTAGTACATCCACCTTAATAATCAAGTATCCTTTGCTAGCTCAAGTCCATCATCTATATTATCTAGGTTAATCAATAGTTCAAATCTATTTCCTAATAGTTAGTTTCATACTATTTTCCCTTTAGCCCACTGGTTGGCAATTTAGGATACTCTCTAATAAATCAAAAGACCCCAGTTTTTCAACCTAATTTTAGCTTTCCTCTTATGCCAACCAGGCTTCCATACCAATATTTTTAAATCATCAAATAGATCTCCATTCTTGTGGATGTTACTTGAATTAAAGGAGACCATTTAGTTGCCAATTTTCTGGAAGAATTGGCCCATCTATAATCATTAAGTTGTTGCCCTGGTGGCCCAGATCCCCATATTTGCTCTGGTATAGTTGTCTTCCATTCAGTCTGGTCTTCTTCTTTCTTAGGTTTCTTCTGATTTGCGTAGAAAGTCATTTCCATTTTTAAAGTTGTTGTTTTATTGTCAGGATTTTCAGTGAACTGTACTTGTTGATCTTTATGTCTTGTCATTAATTTCCTCTGCTTCTGTTGTTTTTTGGATTGTAGGTTCTTTAGTTGCAGTCAGGGTTTCACTTTGTAGATTTAAGCTGGCACCTTTATCTTTCAATCTAGATTTGATTATCTCGGTGGCTTCAATAATTTTTTCAAGTATAAGTTTATACATAGCCAAAATTTTTTGCTGATCCTCCTCCATTTCTGACATGATTATAGATGGTCTTTTAGTGAAGGCTATTTATTAAACAAGAATCAGTAAGTGTTCACCTCCACAATTCCTAAAAACCACTTTCACTGCCCAGCTGCTCTCTCAGCTTTTAATCTCTCTTAGATAATACAAAGGTCAAATCTGGGCTATCTGGGCTCTTTGTCAAAAGTAAAAGCTTGCTGTACCAAGCTTCATCACAAGATGTCCCTGATAGCATTTAAAGTCTTTTTCAAATCCCGGGCTAGGTTTTTATCCAGTTTAAGTTCCTTTTCTTCTTCTTTTTTTTTTTACAAGTAAATAAAATAGCCAGTCCCCATAAGAGTAGGAATTTTTTGGGTCCCCAAATTCCAAAAGAAGGTAAGTCCAATTATATTAAATTGTACTTTTCAATGCTTTGTTTCCCCAAGTAGTCAAACACCGCCATTTTAGAAGGTGGGGAAAAACTTCCCTTCCCTCTCTCCTCACTGGGAGAAAGGTTTTCAAGAAGCTTTTAACAGGAAAAATACTTGGGGTACAGAGAAGGTAAAATCTCACCCAATTCCTCCACATTGCTTTCAAGGTGCCTGTTAGTGAATTTGGCCTTGGTTGTCAGCAGCTTAATGATGGGCCATGTTGATTGCTGATTTTTCCCGTCAGTTTGAAGAGCTGCCCCAGATCAAACGGGAGGGCTGCTGCCCTTCCGCGATCACTCAGGGGTCCTCTTCGTGCTCATCGCCCCTACAGGGCGACTTCCAACCCTCTTCAGGGAGAAAAACCAGACAGCGGAGAGAGCGATTGCCCCGCATGTCCACCAGAGCCTCAATTGCAAACCGGAAGCCAGTATTGGTGAACTGTTTTATGACTTCATAAATGCATTAACTGGATGGCCGTAAACACTTATATGCCCTGAAAAGTGAACTCAAAACCCAGGTCTTTAATAGAGTGAAATCTAAAATTTGGGATCTAAAAGTTGAGAACCACTGTTTTAAAGAGCTACCTGTCTTACTTATGAGTTTTTCCTGGAGGAGCTTAATATCCCTCACTGATGCAAGACCCATTTGCTAATTATGTATGAAAAGCTTTTGTATTGTGGGACATGTACAAAACCTTTTAAAAATTGGATTCAAATACATACTTTGATACAGTAGATTTTAAAGATCAATACTTAATTGAAGCCAGAACTTTTCTTTTAGGATTAATAGATAAATAGTTAGAAAAAAGCCATGGAAGATTATTCAATATATGATTATTGTGGCAAGATTACTATATGCAAAGAGTTGGAAAGCATCAATTTTTCCCACTATGGAGGGTTGGTGAAGTTGATAGATTTGCTGAAATAAATATTGTGACTTCTTTGATTAGAAAAAAAAACATTACAATATTTACATGTATTGGTGAACGGAAACCTTTTATGGACTTTTTTGTGTAAACATGAAAAACCATGACCCATGGTTTTCATGATTAGAAAACATAGATTATAGAAAAAAGAGCAATATGATATAACTTTATAGAGAGAAGTTAAATATATTTGTATTGCTGCAAAGGATATCAGAAGCCATTTTATATCTTTATATCTTTAATTTCTTTTCTATTTTTCTTCAACATTTTTCTTTTTCTTGCACTTTTTTATTTTTATTTTTTATTTTTTTCTTCCTAACTTTATATTAGTTTGTGTTAGTTTTTATCTTTTTGTTTAAAGTTATAATAAAATAAAAGCTTTTGTCTGTATCAAAAAACTACTAGGAAAAGTCTCTTGGCATTTTAAAGATGTTAAATCATGGCTATTGTATTTGATCTTTTAAATTGCTTTTAAAACTCTTTCTGCTTTAAGGTTATTATATGTTTACTAGAATAGAATACAGAATAGCAGAGTTGGATAGTATCTTGGAAGTCTTCTAGTCCAACCCCCTGCTCAATCAGCAGATTCTCTACTGTTCTGGACAAATGGCTGTCTAATCTTGTCTTAAAAACCTCCAATGATTGGAGCACCCAGAACTTCTGGATGCAAACTGTTCCACTGATTAATTGTTCTCACTACCAAGAAATTTCTCCTCAGTTCTAGATTGGATCTTCCCTTGATACGTTTCCATCCATTATTTCTTTTCCTGCTCTCAGGTGCTTTGAAGAATAATTCTCTGTAATATTAGAAGATAGATGCCATCTCTAGTTCTTCTCTTTGTTAGACTAGACATACCCAGTTCCTGCAATTGTTCATCATGTTTTACTCTTCAGCCCCCTAATCATATTTTTTTTGTCTTCCCTGTACTCTTTCTAGAATCACAATATCTTTTTTGCAGCATGGTGACCAAAACTGGATGCAATATTCCAAGTGTAGTCTTGGAATTATATTTATATAATATATTTATATTTTTATGTTTTAGTAAACTGAGAATATTGATGATGATGATGATGATGATATAATAATGTTCATATTGCATTTGCACAATTTGCCGTCATCAAATTACATAGTTACTGCATGGTTCACTTACTTACTGGTTCTGTTTCACTGACTGCTTGAAGTTTTTCAAATGGCTATATAGGTGTTACATTATAAAACATCATGACTCCAAGCTGCTGAGGAATAAATTTTAGTAATGACTATTTTATATTTTTAATAATAATTATTTTTATATATTTATTTTTTAAGAATTCTGCTGCCCAGAATTTATACATTTGATAAATAAATATCAAAATCTTTCAAGTTCAGTTTTCTCTTCCGGTGCAAGTGTCCGCTTAAGACACTGAAAATGGTCCAACGTCTGACATACCGGCGTAGGCTGTCCTACAATACAGCCTCTAACAAGACCAGACTGTCCAGGACACCTGGTAATAGGATTGTTTATCTTTATACTAAGAAAGTTGGGAAGGCACCAAAGTCTGCATGTGGTGTGTGCCCAGGAAGACTTTGTGGTGTCCGCGCTGTTCGACCAAAAGTTCTTATGAGACTTTCCAAAAGAAAGAAACACGTTAGTAGAGCCTATGGAGGTTCGATGTGTGCTAAATGTGTTCGCGACAGAATCAAGCGAGCATTCCTTATTGAGGAACAGAAGATTGTTGTCAAACTACTGAAGGCACAAGCACAGAGTCAAAAATCAAAGTGATTATTTCTATTGTCGTCCAATAAATGAAGATTTAAATAATCTAAAAAAAAATCTTTCAAGTTCCTGTATTAGTATGTATCAGAAAACTACTTTGTGAATAGCAATCTAGATAAGCAGTTTAAAACATTTGTCTATTTCTTGTTCTTTTGAGAAACAGAAAAGGGTATACAGCACTTGGTGATCTCTGAGCTTGGTTGTTTGACTGAAGACATTTCATTACCCAACTATTGAACTGATGGTGTTACCTAGTCAAGTAATCAGTGACCAAATAGAAAAAAAGGCACATTCAAGAAATCCAATGGCTCCCTAGGACACACCATCTACCAGAAGAAAACACACACAAACCGCTATCTGCACGCACTCTCACACCACCACCCAGCACAGATCAACTCCGTAGCCAAGACACTCATCTCCAGAACCAAATGCCTAGCTGACGAACAACACCTAAAAACCGAACTACACACTCTCACTAATGTACTAACATCCAACGGATTCCAAAGAAATAAGATTTCCAACTTAATCCAAAAAGAAACTCCCACTAAAATCCAAGACAGAGAACAAGAAAACGGCAAAGCCCTCCTCCCATACATAAAAGGCACCACAGACAGAATCAGCAAGATCCTGCACAAACATAACATCAAAACAGCATTCTGCACAAACAGAAAAATATCCACTATCCTAAGAAACCCCAAAGACAAAATTGAGTTAGAAAATCAAGGAGTATATGAAATTCCATGTACTGCTTGCTCCACCACATACATCGGACAAACCAACAGAAGAATAAGTGCACGCATTGAAGAACACAAAAACTCAGTCAAAAAAAAGGAACCAACTTCTTCCCTGGTCCAACACCTTAAAGCCACAGGACATGAAATTGATTTCAAAAAGACCAGAACTATTGCCAAAACTGAACACTTTAATAACAGAATAATCAGAGAAGCCATCGAGATAGAAAAACGCCCTCACAGCATGAACAAACGAGATGATACCTCCCGCCTACCAGCCATTTGAAAACCTGCCCTTATTGACAAAAGAGTCCATAACACAAAGAATGACACCAGACCTACACTCACAAAAACCACACACGATGTCACCACCACACATCCAGGCAAAAAGCAAACCCAAACCCACACCGATGATGAGGCACGACCACAAACCAGAAGCCAGACCACAGCTGCATCATTAGCCACCTAATGAAACGTCACCATATATGACGTTTCGACGAAGTCCCATTCGTCATCTTCAGGCTGGTGCTTTCGGCTTCATACAAACACCCACGTAAAATTTCTCCCACGTAAAATTGGAAGTGTCTTGGCGACATTTTGACGAAGTCCCATTCATCATCTTCAGGCTGGTGTTTTTGGCTTCGTGCTTCTAGGAGCAATGTGTGATCATAGCTGTTTCTTCCTTTTAACTGCCAGTGGGGGTATGAACACAGCTTGGCTGTGTTCTGATTGGGTGGAGGTGTGTTCTGATTGGTTAGGGGCTTGGCTGTGCTCTGATTGGCTGGGGGAGTGTTCTGTTTGGGTGGGGGCTTTGTTGTGCTCAGGTTAGTCTGATTTGCAGGGGAATTGAGATGATGAGCTGCATTGCTGTTGTTTGTCTTCGCGTTCGTGGTCATGCCTCATCTTCATGGTGGGTTTCAGTTTGCTTCATGTATGGATTGGAGGGGTTTAAAGTGGCTAATGATGCAGCTGTGGTCTGGCTTCTAGTTTGTGGTTGTGCCTCATCATTGGTGTGGGTTTGGGTTTGCTTTTTGTGTGGATATGTGGTGGTGACATCCTTTGTGGTTTTCGTGAGTGTGGGTCTGGTGTCATTCTTTGTGTTAGGGACTCATTTGTCAATAAGGGCGGGTTTCCAAATGGCTGGTAGGTGGGAAGTATCATCTTGTTTATTCATGCTGTGTAGGCGTTTTTCTATCTCTATGGCTTCTCTGATTATTTTGTTATTAAAGTGTTCAGTTCTGGCGATAGTTCTGGTCTTTTTAAAGTCAATTTCATGTCCTGTGGCTTTAAAGTGTTGGACCAGGGAAGAAGTTGGTTCCTCTTTTTTGACTGAGTTCTTGTGTTCTTCAGTCTGTTGGTTTGTCTGATGTATGTGGTGGGGTAAGTGGTGCATGGGATTTCATATACTCCTTGATTTTCTAACTCAATTTTGTCTTTGCGGTTTCTTAGGATGGTGGATATTTTTCTGTTTGTGAAGAATGCTGTCTTAATGTTGTGTTTGTGGAGGATCTTGCTGATTCTGTCTGTGGTGCCTTTTATGTATGGGAGGAGGTCTTTCCCGTTTTTTTGTTCTCTGTCTTGGATTTTAGTGGGGGTTTATTTGCTGTGAGCCGCCCTGAGTCTGAGGAGAAGGGCGGCATATAAGTCAAAATAAAGTAAAGTAAAGTAAAGTTTGTTTTTGGATTAGGTTGGTAATCTTATTTCTTTGGAATCCATTGGATGTTAGTACATTAGTGAGAGTGTGTAGTTCGGCTTTTAGGTGTTGTTCATCAGCTAAGCGTTTTGTTCTGGAGATGAGTGTCTTGGCTACAGAGTTGATCTGTGCTGGGTGGTGGTGTGAGAGTGTGTGCAGATAGCGGTTTGTGTGTGTTTTCTTCTGGTAAATGGTGTGTCCTAGGGAGCCATTGGATTTCTTGTAGACTAAGACATCCAGGAAGTGAAGTTCAGTTTTGGCGACAGTTCTGGTCTTTTTAAAGCCAAACAACAGCAACGCAACTCACCATCTCAGATCTCCCTGCAACTCAGACTAACCTGAGCACAACAAAGCCCCCACCCAAACAGAACACTCCCCCAGCCAATCAGAGCACAGCCAAGCCCCTAACCAATCAGAACACACCTCCACCCAATCAGAACACAGCCAAGCTCCCACCCAATCAGTTCATACCCCCACTGGCAGTTAAAAGGAAGAAACAGCTACGATCACACATTGCTCCTAGAAGCACGAAGCCAAAAACACCAGCCTGAAGATGATGAATGGGACTTGGTCAAAATATCACCAAGACACTTCCAATTTTACGCGGGAGAAAACCCAAATAACCAAAGACCTACACATACACATATACATATACCTATACATATACACACACACATATATATACACACACGCATATATGTGTGTGTGTGATTCATCTCAATATTCCTTAGTTGAAAATGTGTCCTTTTTTCTATTTGGTCACCCATTTACATACAGTTCTTTATATTTTATTCTTTACAATTCTACTTTCTGAGCCAAACAAGCCTTCTGGTGACAAGGACAGCTTTTGTTTGATGTCTCTGTTGATAAAACAGTCAAAAATAAACTATTGCTCATATACTAGCACTTACATCCATACTTTGAAGTGGAACTGCCTAGCCTTGCTGCTCTTCTCCCTTTTGTACATAGATAAATTATGCATCATTGAGCCAAACCATAATTATTTAAATCATATAAAAATACAATTTTACAATTCAAAGTTGCTATATTATGAATACACTGTATGAAGTATTAAAGATAAACTTCTGTGTAGCTCTAATAATATATTAAACATACATACACATATACTCATGTATATACACAACAAATCCTCTGCAATCCATGTTGCATTTTACAATATGTCCTTCTTCCTGCTGTATACATTTCTCATCATTCAGTGCACATACTGGAAGAACAAGCTCCTGTTCAGGTCACCTTTATTCACCTCCATTTAAAAAATGTCTCACTGCTGGATTTTATATTCAGCACTGGACAAATCTATATGCTCCTTTGGAGGTGGGTGAAAGTCAGAAGTTACAGCGGGAAATGAAAAAGCAGGATTCCCAACAATTTCCCAATACATGAGAGCAATTAATGTGGTCGCAGTGAAGAAGCACTAACCATTTTAAAAAATAAAATGAATACATAACAATGACCTTCTCCAACAGGCATTAGCTTTTGATTTGTACCTGAATAAACTCAAGGGGAATGAAATCACAGGAGACCACCTGACTACTGCCACAAAACATACAAACAGAGCACAGAACAGAACTATATTATGCTGCCCTTTGCAAATTCTTTAGTCCAAAATCTCAGCATTAGTGAGTGAATTGACAATTGTTCCGCATGGAGTCTAGTCTCTCCTTTTTTAACAAATGTGTTCTCTCTTGTCAATGAAAGCAGGAAGAGCTGCAGTGATGAGAATGATGAAAATAATAAGTAACTGAAAGATGATTTAAGTACCTTTGTTTTTAATGACTAACATATGGCATTAATATTAGGACAATGTAACATTTTGGATTGGAAGGGCAAAATGTGGTTTCATGCATGCAGCACCTGCTGAGGACACCTTGAAGCAAGTCTTTTTCCACAGGTCATAGGCGAGCTGCAGAGGTCAAGCATGTGAACTCAGGAGAGGATGCAGCTGCTTTCAGGAGTTGCCAGCAGATGGTGCTTCTACGGTCACACAGACTCCAATTCATGTTTTGCCCTTTAAATTCAGAGCACTATTTAGTCCTAATTCCTAGTTATCAATGCTGGACTGCATAGGAAAAATATAGCTGTTTTGCAGAATTCAGGGCAATTTCAAGGCATTTTTATATTATGTAAATTAGCACTGCTACTGAGGGACTCTTACACTGGATATCTGAAATTATCTTAAAAGAGAAATTACAATATTTTGGCTGGAATTCATACAGAAAAGGATATACAATTTTCTGTCTCTTTCTAAGGCCTTGAGAGGACTCTAAGTATTTGATGAAAATTGACAGTACATTTTCTTACCCTTTTAAGGATAAAACACATTAACATTGTCATAATCAAATAAACCCTAAAGCAGCCATACCACAGTTAAAACAAGAAATCCAATTTTCCTCCTACACATCCAAAGTGATATGTGATATGAACACACTCACTCTGTTAGCCTCAACCAATCAATTGTTAAGCCTAATGTTGTCCCTCAAAAGTCCCCACCCTACACCTGAAATGCTGAAAAATGCATAAAATATATAGAGGGAGGCAAAAAGGTTAGACAACTTGAACATTTCCCTCATGTGGAAAAATTACAGAGTTTAGAGGTATTAACATGGCATACTTTTTTCTTCCTTTCTTAAAAGAAGAAAGATAAGATTTAGGATTATTCATTAAAGCTAAATTCCAGGAACTTCATGATGGTATACAGTATGTCTATATAACATACATTTAGAGTATTTTACAGATGACTAGAAAAACCTAGGTGCAATAAAGTTATGAATGTTTCTTAGCTTTATATGCCACTTCAAAAATAAGATGCAGTTTGGCCCAGTAAATTTCAGTCTTTTCTGGATGCAGGGTCATTGGGTGAACAAGCATTGCAAGATTTGGGAAGCCATGAAAAAATGAGAATATACCTTTATATAAAAACATCACAGATAGAGGGGGGAAAATGATCTTTGTGAATTGTTCGCATACTTGTATCATTAGACTCTTGCAATATGCTTTATGAGATGCTGCCCTTTATAATTGTTCAAAACTGCAGCTGGCCCAAAATGCAGCAGTGCAAGCAGTATGCCCAGATAACATCACTGCCATGCAAGCTGTATTGATTCCCATTTGATTTCCTGATATAATTTAAGGTACTAGTGGTCACTCATAAAACCCTACATGTCACAGGACTAGGCTATTTGCACTACCTGTTCTCAGGTGTATCTGTGCATCCCATCAGATCCACAGGATAGGCATGCCCCACATACCCTCTGCAAAACAATGCTACCTAGTAGGACCAGGAAACAAACTTTCAACATTGCAATACCTTTACTATGGAAAAGCATCTCCTGTAAGATCTGGGTATTGCCAATCTGTTTAGCACTCTGCAAAACCTTGAAAACCCATCTCTTCTTTCAGATGTTGGGTCCAAGTTGTTACCTGGATATTAAATATACAGGATTTTGACTAGTTTTTGGGGGCCTTAGGCACATTGTAATATTTTTATGATATCTTTGATTTCATGCTTTTTGTATGGTGAACTAGAATAACAAGATGGGTGGGTATATAAATTCAATTCATAAACAAACAAACAGACCTTCTTCAGTCTTCTAAAGGAAATTATACCTCTTTCATCTCTTTTCTTACTGGAATTTTTATCTGACGTTTACCTATCCAGTATTTTTCAGGAACTACATAGTTCAATTTGGTAAATGTTCATAATAAAACAATAGGTAATTGTTCATATTTCATGCAAATACATGCTAGCCCCAACCTATTTTAAAATCAGAAAATCTAACAAGACCTGTTTATTGCAGAAGCTTTTAAAGATTGAAGTAGAAATGGTCCAACTGCATATGGAAATTATTTATATAGGATTTTTTTCTATATAATATTAAGATGTTGATTATTAATATTGTTTTTGTGTATTGTTTTAACCATTGCTACAAAATTAACGAATTTGCTTCCATTTGAATTTGGCTACAACTGATATGATACACAAGCTAAACCAGTCAATCAATCAGTAATAAAACGGAAAACAATTCTCAATTGCTACATTTATTTCCATGGCCAAAATGAGTAGGAATGGAGAGGAAAAAATCAAATCAACTCTTTTTTCTTTCAGTTTGGTTCTCATTTCTTTAAGAGTGACACATAAGCCTCTAGAGATCACAGAAAGTTGGATCAGACTAGAGAACAGTACTATCAATAAACTGGGATTAATACCAATATCTCCAAGAAAGCATCTAATGTTTCAGTGGGAACCATTGGCATTAAATGTAGATGGATTGCCTTTCTCAATGAAATTAATGGCAAATGAAAATGTATGCAAATTATGAGTGGAATGAGTTGATCAATAATTAAGTAACTGTAATTCTAACTAATGAATGAAAGCTTAATAATGGAAATGAATGAAGTAATGAATAGAAAATAATTCTTGCATGTCCCAAAGCAAGGCAGGCACAAAAAGCAAATGCTAACAGTGAGATTTGAAAACCAGCAGTCCATACCCATTCGAAAAATCCTTCTGGAATTAAAAGTCTTTCTGGAAATCCCTACAAACCAAATTTTAACTATTTTAACTCTCTGTTTAACACTGATGACGATCAAGAGATAAACCATTTCTTTTGTTTTCACAATGGAACAGAACATAAAGTAATATTAAGATACAGCAGTATGTACAAGGTCTTCTACGTTATATTTCCTGTTGCACCTTAACATTACTTTATGCTCAGGAATACTTTGAAATTAAATCTTCTGGCATTAAAAATCAAGCAAAGTGAATGGATATTTGTTACTATCAGATTGTTCTTGCTGAGTTTTTCTGCTAAACTGGAATGTATACATAGCTTATCACACCAAAAACAGTAAATGGGAAACAGTTACTTGGCCAAAGCTCAAATGTCTAAAGTGGTTGATTATTTAAAGATATCCTTGCCAATAGACCATTGTAGAGTCTCACTGTCTGCTTGGCCAGATATTTTGGAAAGAGGCAAAATGTCTGGGAGAACCCTGCTGTCTCCCTCTTCACTCTGGATTCTTTAAATTAAACAAGCATGCCATTTGTCAGCATGTTTTACAAGTCTGTTACCTCTCATTTCATGAACTATCATTTAAAGAGCTACAGTGCATTTGTGGAAAGGTCACTTCGCTTTGGAGAAGCAAAACTGGTATTTAAAATGATTTGTGTTTGGATTCAAAAGCTACTTGATACATTATCATAATAGTTATCATATGATGACACTGCACCATACACAGCAAGTATATAAACACTGTTGAAATGTTTGTATTTGAATGTTCTAATAGGGCTTGACAAATGGAAAAAATTCAATCTAAACTCTGCTCCAAAAAAGCTTATAAAGCAGAATCTAATGTCCCTGATGTTAGTTTTAAAAACCACAGAGAGGCTGCATGGATAGTAAGATTTATCAGAGCAAGGGGCTATGAACTCTTTCCCCTGTGCTATTTTTATAAATAAAAAAAAATCTCCTTCAGCTGCTTGCTCAGCCCCTACTACCAAATAGCTACCGGTACATCATATTCCTTGCAGGCCAAATAAAAACAAAGAAAGCAGCAGCCATGGATTTTGATGGAAAAAACAAGATGAAAAGGCCAAATACTGTGTGCCCTACAGAAGTAAGCCTTCTCTTTAATTTATACTCTACCCAGCTGCAGTTTGTTAAAAATACGAAGTAAAAACACATTGGGGGGTAGCCTGTGCATGACTAAGTTTGTGGGTGTAAATTACCGTAGTTATCTTATTCCATTCAAAATCACGCAGATCTACTGTTTCTAGAAACTACTAGATTCTGTAATCTTTTGAAAATCATTCTTGAATAAATATCACATTTGGATGGAAGCCAGAGGAAGAAGGGAAAGCAGGATATAAAAAAATAACCTAATATAAGGAGAAATCAAGAAAAAGGCAATAGCCATCCATAGGCTCAGAAATGCACATGGAGCTACTTCCATTGTAGGTAGATTGTAGAGAAAAATTAAAACAATAAATCAGTCTATTGGCTAGTGTATAACAATCAGGAAAGAAAGCTAATCTTGGTGTTAATATTCTGTATTTCATGCCTTTTCTGTCAATTCTTTAAGCTGTGTTGTTGGATAGATTTCAATCTCCTTTCTAGTTTGGAGGAATCAATTATAGTCATCCTTAAAGAAACCCTGTGTTAATAGTCCACTCTATATTTAGGCTGGAAATTAAATGTTAGTCCAGTTAGGTCCTATGGGTGAGTTTTCTCTCTGTGTGTGTATCTCTAGATGTATATGTATCAGGAAAGCAGCCTCATATTCCCAATATATATTATAGACTTCTCTTAATTTTCCTGTTTTTCAAAATACTGTAGCTGATCTAGGTCTTTTGCTGCTGAATTGAAGATGGAGATGGAGGACCACAGAATAAATCAAGATTCTATGTACTCAATATGCACAATACTTTTTTCTTACTTTTTGTTACTTTAATATGGGGACTATGTTTCAACAACAACACATTTCAGCTGCTATTATTTAGTATTATCCAGTTAGATTTTTTATTAGCAAAAATTACATACTGTGTTTTTTTGTCTTTGTGGCCGCACCACACACTGCAAGACTCAGCCTTTCCACTGTTTTCAGTCATCCAGGGCTTCCAAAGTATTTCAAAAAAATAATCTTTCTTCCAACTGATCTTGAAACAATCAGAACAGGTAGAGAACATCAATTGATGTTCCAACCTGTGTTCCCAGGAGAGCTACAAATAGCTCCTGGGATAATGAAATGCACACTCTTCACTCTACACTCCACTCCCACACTCCACTCTACAAAGAAAGAGATTTCCATCATTCCTAGACTTTCAGAACATGCCTTGTTCATTTGGCCATTCTTACTTCTCATATTTGAGCTGTTGGTCATCACTATGTAATTTTTTTTCCTGCATAAACTTTCCTACTATGACTCCACATTGCATTATAGTGTTTATGTCAGGACTGTCCAACCATGGCAACTTTAAGACCTGTAGACTCCCAGAATTCCTCAACCAGCATAGGGAAATTCTGGGAGTTGAAGTCCACAAACCTCAAAGTTGCCAAGGTTGGACACACCCCTGGCCTATGAGTACGGTAGGTGGGAGAAGGAACAGTGGCTTGAATTAGTAAATTGGGAAGCATGGAGATAAAAGTTCAGTGCACACTTTTTAAAGCAGAAACAGAGAAAATGAAGTCAGGATTTCCCTAACTTCAGGAATGGCCAATCCTGCTCTCCTGGATTGTGAAATTTACTATAAACTGATTAGAAGGATTAAGATTGTGGTGAATGATAAAATTCTCTGTGAAATCTTGCTGGGAGTGTCTTTCAGGGAAGGGAGCCAGGGCAAGCCAAGATTCCTTTATATGAGAAAACAGGCTTCCCTCAAATCCCACAGAACTTCAGGGTTGAGATGTGTCAAAAGAGAAGAAAATCATCTTGCATCTTGCCAGCCCAAGAAAGATAGCTAGTGCTATGAGGGAGGATGCCTGTGTTTTGTAATAATAGTTGTAATCAGCAGCAGCAGCAATAGTTCAATCCATAGTTCCTTCTCCCGCCCACCTCCAGGTAGTCAAAAATATTATTCTGACACACAATGTTCAAATGATGATAATATAAATATACATTTTGTTCCAGTAGGTAACATCAGAGAATTATTGTTTGGAAGTTACTACATGAATAAAATTGATTTATACCATCTCAAAGCAAAGGCAATCAGATTTTTTTTTAAAGCATCCATATTCTGCTCCTTTCTGCTTGATCAATAACCTGTGAGCTGAATAGCTTGGCATTTCAAATAGAAAAACAAATCTGAAAAGAGAAAAGGAAAAAGAAACCCCCCAAAAGAAAAAAAACTGAAGTGAATGATACATTTTCTGCAATGTCAGATTAATGACCCTTAAGTGCTTGTGGGGGAAAAATGAACTGTGGAGGTTGTTTGCCTTTTACAAAGACACTGTCTGGCTCATGCATCAAGAAGAAACCACTTGTATGGATTACAGTTTGTGAGCTGGGGGTAAATGCTGCATGTAGCATCTAATTTTATGATTATGGCAGCAACCAGCAGTCTTTTTTCTCACACACTTGCATTCAGGTATGTTTAAATGTTTTTGTTCTCAGGTCCTTCCTTTCTCCAAAAGCTTACACACACACACACACACACACACACACACACACACACGCGCCCGCGTGCGTGTGTGTGTGTGTGTGTGTGTGTGTGTGTGTGTGTGTGTGTGTGTGTAACCATCCCCATCTTTTCTCCTGCTGTTTTTCCAGAGCTCATTCTGTCATCAAAAAGGCATTGATCAACTGCTGACAGGTAGGACAGAAAGCTATTTACTTTGAAACAGTGGGAGGGATTCAGTGGGCAAAACAGCACAGTTAAAAATCTGCATTGACTGGTACTTACATTATCAGAGCTATTCATAACTCTACTTGAGCAAGTCCCTAAACAGCCTGAAGAACAGGTTTAAATTTCCTTTTAGAATTTTTTTTCCTTTTAATCTGCACCATAAAGCAGTAAAAAAAGAGGACCAAAACACAATTTAACATTCCTCAAGGGGAATAAAAGGAGGATTATTCAACAATAATTAAAGAGAAATGTAAAACCTGGAGCCTCATTATTCAGGGTTATTTTCTGTCATTTTAGATCAGTTCCTTTTAAAACTTTTTTTTAAAGCAAACTTTAATCTTGACCCAACCCTCTTTTTTTTTTTAGGCTTCTTTTTCTGAATAGGAGGAAGGGAATATTTGGGGCCAGTGGTTAAGGCATCAGACTAGAAACCAGGAGACTGGGAATTCTAGTCCCGCCTTAGTCAACTGGATGACATTGGGGCCAGTTACTCTCTGTCAACCCAATTTAGCTTGTTGTTTTTGTTTTTGAGAAAAATAGGAGGACGGAGTAGTATTAGGCATGTTCGTTTGCCTTGAGTTATTTATAAAAATAATAAAATGATAAAAATACCTAAACAAATTGAGATAACTCACTAAGGATATTAGTATAGTCACAATTACTATAATTAGGGGCAACAAACTATAAATGCAGTTCTTCTTTAAGAAATTCATTTGCAAGCCAGGTAAGGTCAAGGAACATTATTATTTTATTTAACCAGCCTTTCTCTGATGTTCTCCAAATATCATAAGAAGTCAAAAAATACTTGGGAAGCACCATACTGGGGAATACAAAATAGAAGCAGTAGCATCAAAAATCAGAAATCTTGTTAAGTCCAAAATATCAAGACCTTCCTTCCCCAGCATTCTTTCAGTAGGCCAATGCTTGCTTTTCAGATTTTTTCCCCTCACCACTAACAACAACACTCTCCCATGCTTCATATTACATGGAGGGATTGGGAATTGAATCTTTGATGCTTTGTTTTTATTATAACTCTGTTCTATATTGGGGAAAAATCAGTTTCACATTAGATGTTCTTGTCATCCATATTAAAGTTCAAAAAAGATTAATTTAAAATCTACTTTAAATTAAGTAGACCCAGTGTGATATTTTAAAAAAAGAAAAAGTGGGCATTATTATTTGAATAGTTTTCATGAAAAGCAACTTTTACAATGAAAGGTTCATATCCCTGAAGTCTAAGCAAAGGTTCTGGTGTATATGATCTCAACTGAGATCATTAATAAGGGTCTTCCTTTAGCATATTGACAATGCTTTTTAGGAATCACCTGGGAGATGCTACTCAATCATTAGAATAAGGGAAAAAATACACTTACTTAGTTATAATCTGTTCTGGTTTTTGTTTTTTTTCCAGAATGCTACTCAATCGATTCCTAGAATCATTCCTTAAACAGGAATGAGGAAATCTATTATAGAGCATTCAAATGGAGAGATAACAAACCCGTGCAGCTGATTAGTAA
The DNA here is from genome assembly GCA_034064705.1 of Bothrops alternatus. Classification (NCBI taxonomy): domain Eukaryota; kingdom Metazoa; phylum Chordata; class Lepidosauria; order Squamata; family Viperidae; genus Bothrops; species Bothrops alternatus. Next base: position 9,769,106 of record JARGCV010000018.1, on the reverse strand, counting down.
CATAGTAACCAGCTATGTTACTAACTTCTAATTTCTGTAGAAACAAATACATTGGCCCTACACCTGTTTCCAACCTCCACATCCCCATTTAATTTGCCTCAAATAATTTGATAATGGGGCCAGAGAGATGACCTTTGAAGAGGTTAAGCACACATTATTTGTAATAGAGCTTTTAGGGGGGTGGGGGAAACTCCACAGATTATAGGTCCTTCTGAGATTTAGTTGTACACTATTGCCTTTGTATATAACAAGTTGTTTGTGTTTGTTATTTGACAGGAAGAGTGAGCAACAGGGTAGCCAAAATACTTTAAATGAGGCTGTTTTGAGAACAGAAGAAAAATCCTTCCAGATCAAACTAAAAGCACATCAAATGCAAAAGTCTATAGGAAAATCACAAGCCTGAGATGTGGGCAGTAGCAGAAGATATTTACTCCATCAGCTTTTTATGGCAATCACTTGATACAATGTGGTCTCATTTGCTATTGCACAATAAACGTAAAATCACCTACTATTATCAATATCACAAATAGCCTTTCCAATCCATACACCGCTGGGCATATTCATTGGAAATGTGAAAACACAACTTTTTTCCACGGAAGAGAAGCTAAAGTATCAAGCTTGTGACTGCCAGAACTAAAAGAGAAAGCAAAGCCAATTACCATGTATTCAGAAAGCAGAAAAAGACATTCTGATTGCACCAATTTGGCTTCCCATCTCCTGAATGTGAAGGCAATGGGCACTTAATAGGGAGTCGCCACAGAAAATGCCAGTCCTGTTGAGAAATGCTATTTCTTCAGCCCAGCTGCAAAATGAAATTGTTCTGCCTTCATCTCTAAGGATTAAACAATATGATTCAGAGCTTTTCTACAAGCTGACCACTAACAGCAGGAAAGGGGGCAGGGAGAAGGGGAAGGAAACGGAATGTTTTTGTTTAAACATTCTGAGTGTGTATGGAGTGAGAGGATATTACATTTTTATTAAAACAGATAACAGGGATGGTATCAGGACAGCGGTTTTCTATTGCCCGCTGAGTCCAGTAATGAGGATTCAAGGCTTGGTAAATGATAGTGTCAGAATAAGCCTATGGATACACAGTAAGAGGCACAAAGCAGATTTGTTCTCCTGAAGGATGTAATCTTATGAAACATTTATTTAAGAAACACCTACCAATTAAAAATGCCAGGTTTTTTTTAAAAAAAATAATAGACCAGATGCCAGTGTTTTACCTGCCCCTTGTAGCTATGCTAAGCACATTCTGAAATTAATTAGAAATATATGGCTATCTCCCAAAAGGGAAGGATATATCTTTGGTCGATAATGAGTTGCCATTTCTAGTTAACTGAATATGTTGTGAGGAACAGAGCGGCTTGGGGCCAGCCTTGTTTGGCAAGCTAAGGCTGTAATGCTAAACATATGCATCCAGTGGGGCTAATTCCCTGATCAGTAACTTTAGGGGGCAGGACTGGGGAAAAAAATGTTTTGGGCAATTGCATGTAATTGGGAAAGAGATTCATTTGCAGGGTCTGCCACCATTTTTCTTTGCTTTTGAGTGAATCTTTTCTATGAATTTCTTCTTTGCATCCTCTTTATTCTCTGCATCTCTCCTAGAGATTCAGTAGCAGTCACTCCCCCACCCATCCCCTCCCCCAAAAATGTGAGATGGTGATAGTTTCCCCTTCCTTTTGAAGGGGAGAAGCTGATTCAGCTTGGAGGGAGGAAGGAAGAGCCTGACCTTTCTAACAGGGCCATCAGTAAAGTGGAAAAGCTCTAGTTAAAATCTAGGGCATTAAAAAATTCTGACAGTGAAGTATGCTCAGGATGAGTTGAAGCAGCGAGCATGAAGAATGTAAAATATATTAGCTTCCTTTTAGAGGTAGGGCAGACTAGCTTTGAATATTTGATTTTGTAATTTTCTCTGCCTTCATTTCTGAAAAGTAATTATTTTTGTATGGTTACGTTTGCCAATAAAATGTCACATAAGTGAAGATGAGGACAGTAAAACACATCATGCTACATTTTTCCCCCTCACATGAAATGGCAAGAGTAACACCATGTAATTACAGAGGCCCAGAGAGAAATACAGTGTAATGAACAATATTATGCATTACACCCGAATATGAAAGCCCTTGTATGGCTCCTTCATTCTTATGCTGTCGTTGTGCTTCTAAAGACCAATGTTTGAAAAGCTAAGAGTTGGTGTGATGCATATTAAACACAAGTATTTCTGCTTTCCTCACAAAATGGCTGTGGGAGTAGGAGGGGGGGAGAGAGAAAGACAAAAAATATGTATCAGTTGGAGATTTGGCAAATGCACACACAATGTCTACTTTGGCAGGCAATTATCCATGCTGAAAAGGTAGACATTTCTGAAAAAACTCAAAGGATTAGGATCTGGAGAGGGGGGAGGATTGCTGCTCAATTTATTCTTATTCATAACATGACTTTTCTTAGGATGTGCTGTGAAATTACATCGGTAATTCCCAGTATGAGCAAGATGTTTTAAAAATGAATCATGTTTTCTGAAACTTGTCTGTGTTCCTATGACAATGTATGGAAAATGTGCTTAAATAAGCACATGCAGGCATGAAAGAAAAATTCCATACAAAATGTCAAGCAAAAAGTATGATGCTCCTTCTAGGGCAGTGAAATTAAATTTCAATACCCTTCCTTCAGGGATTATATGAAGACATTAGCTGAATATAAAGAGAAGTGCAATTCTCCAGTCTTAGACCTTCAAAATTGTTTCAATAAAATTATGAGGGTCAAGTTCTGAATCCTCTCAGCCTCAGGATTTTAGTTCTCAGCAGTTTTCTTCTGAAATTTACAATCCGACTTTGGAGAGGAGCTTCAATCAGAGTTTACAACCATGAAATCATTCATTTTATACTATGAATGATTTTGCTGAGCAAATGCTGAGACGCAAGGGTCAGTTCTTCTTCTTACTGTATAAGAAAGAAACTGTATGAAGGATCAGCCAAAGAAAAGATGAGAAAAACATCAGAAGGCGTCTAGTCGTACTTTTTCAGATTAAGAAATGTTATTGAAAGGCGTGAGCTCAGGCTAAATTCTCAACATCAGGAAATATTTATGGAATGGTTCTTTATATATGTTTGGACAAATAACCTGGTATAATAATTTCAAATATCTTTAAAGATGGCCCACTAATTTCTATCTTAATATACTATTAGAATGAATACCCCGCTTACTTACCTATTTCTTTCTTGCTTTCCATTTAAGTTCCAAAATCTCTTCTGGCATTTTATCCAGAATGTATAACAATAATCATCCTCATAGTATTACTTTCATGATTCTGGCCACTGTAAGTATGCTGAGCGTGAACATCCACAGCAGTAAAACCTTCACACATATGGCCATACATGTGTTAATCTTCATGTCACCTACAGCTAGTTCACACATGGTTTAATGACTATAGACCAGACATGTCAAACTCGCGATGTCATGTGATGTCGCACAACGTATTGGAGCTTTCCCCCCATCGCTGGCAATGAGATGGGCACAGTTTCATCATGATGCATCTGGCCCGTGGGCTGGAAGTTTGACACCCCTGCTATAGACATTTGCACAGCATTACAAATGGAGTCTGACCAGGAGAGAGTAAAGTGTTCCTGTTAATGTACCTCAAAATAGCATTTGCTTTTTAGCAGTGTCCTTGCAGCGATGACACTTTTTACTGTGGTCAGTGACAATCCTAGATCCCCTTCACATCTATTACTTCCAAGCCAAGTCACTCCTGTCTTATATTTGTTCCTCACCAACTGGTTTCATGCTTGAACAGATCTTTAAATAAGGTTTAACATCTCACTCTTAATGCACAGTGCTTGTAACCATTTTCTGTAATTAGAAGACAAAGCTATGAATCATCCAACTCCACTTCTATTGTGTCATTTTTCATGTAGAAAAAGGACAGAACAGAATTTGCTGTTCCTGCTGTTGTTGCTATGCTTGTCTTTTCTGCAGCCCTACAAAGCTTTTCACTGTTTCAGAGGGAATCCTTCTTCTCAAAGAGCCTCAGATCTCTCTGAAACAACCTCATTAGAGTCAGCACACATCCCAGAGCCAAACTGAACTGGTAATATGCTTTCTATTCATTCTTTTTTTCTAACCAGAATGCCCATTAAACAACATAAGACTGCTGGAATTCTTTCTTTTTTCTTAATACTTTTTTTTTATGAAATGCATTGCAATTCATCATTAGAACTGATCATATTCTCTGAATAACGGTGCGATGGTCTCCTATTGCCAATTGATATGTGGAAAATCTCTTAATAAATGTTTGTCATTTACAGTCAAACATTCTTTGAAGAAAATGTAATTTGTCAACCTTTAGTCTAAAAGTGCAATTTCTGTTAACACGCTGGAAAAAAGAAAGCTATTTTGTACCCAATGAGCTTTATGCTTGTCATGTTCGGTTTTTGCCAGCAATCAGCTACAGATAAGCTAAATATGTATTTATGGACTTAAAATGTGGATAGTATGAAAAGTTAGATATGGATGGAGGGAGGCCTTTATTTTAAAGGCTACTTCTTAGAAAAGCCTCAAGGGAAATTGAGCTGGTGCTGAGGGCTGTGGGGATCTCTTTTTAAGAGTATTGATTGGAATCTGTAACTGCCTTTTCAGTTACAGGTAGTCCCCAGTTTAAAAATTGAGTTCCATTCCCCAGGTCTGTCCTTAAGTCAGATTTTATTAAGCTGGAATAGTATTATTGTATAATATTGTATAAGTAGTATTATGCAATGAACTTGAATCATCAGATAAATGTATGCACATATATAATTCTTTCCCTCTCCCTCTCCCTCTCCCTCTCCCTCTCCCTCTCCCTCTCCCTCTCCCTCCCTCTCCCTCCCTCCCTCCCTCCCTCTCTCTCTCTCTCTCTCTCTCTCTCTCCCTCTCTCACTCTCTCTCTCTCTCTCTCTCTCTCTCTCTCTCTCTCTCTCTCTCTCTCTCTCTTTCTCTCTCTGTGTGTGTTAAAGAGTATTTTTATTATACATACTGTCTTTGTATAAAGGCCATTTCCAAGGGCAGGCCTACTTCTTCTTTCTGTACACAAATGGTTTAATTTCTTTTTTTTAAATGATGGGCAAATTAGTTGTAGTCTTCCTATGGAGATAATTTCATGATATGGTCCAATTAATGGAATTGTCAGGTAAGAAACATATAAAGGTATGCTATATAAGTAGATAGATGGGCTATTCTTCATTTATTTATTTTAATGAAACTTAAAGCTTAATTCATTGGAAAACCAGAAAGATCCAGTTAGGGACATATCATTGTGGAGAAAAATCTATTATAGTCACTAAGAGTTGATGATAACTTGATGGCAAATATTTATGCAAAGTATAATTGCATAATTACTTCTGTATTTACTTGCTTTAAATTTGGCAACATAGAAAATGCTCAGGGAGAGTTTAGTGCCCTCAAAAGTATTGAAAAAACTGATCAGTTATTTGTTTAAAATTAGAATGGATGAATTTTTGGAAGTGCTATTTTGATTCTAACCTACAGTAAGTTGAAATGGATAACCTCTGAAGAACTATGAGCTTAATCAAGTAGATATTTTATTTATTTATTTATTTGTTTGTTTACATCAATCACATTTTTAACCTCCCTTCTCCCTCAGAGAGGGACTCTTAGCAGTGTACAATAAATGATTAAAATATCGAAACAGTACAAAAAAAGTTAAAATTTAGAAATAGGCAAGGATGATTAAACATTGTTAAAATTAATTGAAAGGCAAAGGAGGGCTTTCAGGCACTATTCAGTTCCATGGCTGCATCCTCTTCTGGGCTTCCCATGTGAAACTGCAGAGCCATGTTTTGACTCCTTTTTAGAAAGCCAGAGAGTGGGAACCTGACTCACCTCCAGGGAAAGAATATTTCACAGGGTGGGGGCAACAGCAGAGAACACCACCTTCCTGGACCACAGGTGTCAATCTCACTGCATCATGTGACATGTTGCGTTGTATAGCAACTTTTTTTGCATTGCCGGAGCTAGAGTGGGCGCGGCGTCCGTATAATGCAACCGACCCATGGACCAGCAGTTTGACACCCCTGTCCTAGACCCCGCTGGCTGAAGTTCTTTAACTGATGGGGTCTGCAACATAACTTCCCTGCTTGATGGGAAAGGTCCCCACAGGACAGTGAGTTAGCTTTCTCCAAAAAGAAAAACAAGTGGCTTTCCTGCAGTGTCATCCAAGGCTGTCTCCCTCCATCGAAGCCTTCTCAAAAACGGTTGTTGCAACTGGAAAGGTTCAGTGCCGACAGAATTCTGTTTGCACGAAGCACCAGCTCATCTCCCCACTGAAGTGGTACCTATTTATCTACTTTGCATAGAACATGCTTTCAAACTGCTAGGTGGGCAGAAGCTGAGGCGAGTGACAGGAACTTACCCCGCAATACAGTGCTAGAACTTGAACTTCTGGAACAAAGACCATCTTTATCATTTATCTTTATCTTCACAGACCATGTTGCAGTATTCAAACATGAGATGACCAGGGCATGAGTGACCAAGCAGAGAGCCTCCCTGTCCAGGAAAGGGAAAAACTGGTGCACAACTTGAAGTTGAGCAAAGGACATCCTAGCCATGGCTGCCACCTGCTCTTCAATCAGGAGCTTGAGTCCAGGAGGACCCCCAGATTATGCACCGGGGCTTTCTGGGGTTAGTTCAACCCCAGGTGTGCAAAAGGGTGTAATCTCTTTGATGTTTGGACTATTTTTTTGTTAAATTTTTTATTATTAGATATATATTTGTACATGTAAACAAAGAAAAAATTCAAGTTAAATGCTATTCAACTTAATACAATCATTTTAAATTTGTAAACATTCTTTACTCTGTATATCAAGATTTAACTATAAGCCAGATACATTTTCTTTGATTGGTGTTTCTCTTGTATGTAGTCTATCCAATGTTTTCAGTCCAACATATATTTTTCATTTGAATGATCCTTCAAATATGCAGATATTTTAGCCATTTCTGCCAAATTTATAACTTTCAAAGTCCATTACCACCAATAGATGGTAATTCTGGCTTCTTCCAATATTGTCCCACCAACAGTCTCGCTGCAGTGATCAAGTTCAAAATTAAGTTCGTCTCTATGGTAGTACAGTCTTTTATGATCCCTAACAAAAACAACTGAGGTAGAAATTCAATACGCTTTTTCAAAATGGTTTGAAGTGTCCACCATATTTTTCTCCAGAAAGCTTTAATTTTTCTACATGTCCACCATACATGAAAATATGTAGCCTCCATACTTTCACATCTCCAACATTTAGGTTGGATGTCAGGGTAGATATATGATAGTTTTTTCGGATCTAGATGCCACCTATAAAACATTTTATAAAAGTTCTCTCTTAAATGTTGCGCTTGCGTAAATTTTACATTTTTCACCCAAATTCTCTCCCACGTTTCCATCATGATAGGTTGCCCAAAATTTTGTTCCCACTTTATCATACAATCCTTGACTAGTACAGTTTCAGAGTCAATTTCTATCAATACATTGTACACTCTTTTGATATGCATGGGCCCTTGTTCTCTAACTTGTTTAATTAAATTCTCATCTGTTAGTGATAAACCCTTCTTCAGGTCTTTTTGCCATCTAGACTGCAATTGTAAATATGAAAACCAGATACACTCTATTCCTTCCTCTGCTAGCATATTCGATGGCTTTAATGATAACACATTTCCTTCTTCCATTACGAGTTTACTATAGGGCACCACATCTTGACCTTGTACTATGTTTATGTTCCCTATTGCGTGTCTGGGGATTGTCCAGATGGGAATCTTTTCGTGTAGTAAGTATACTACTTCTTCCAGACACGCAACAGCAGGTTCCTCAGTGCGTGCTCCTTGAAGCTCCTATCCGCCTTCTTGTCATACACTAAATATGCGTGCCAACCATATAGTAATCCATGTCCTTCAACATTCAGTATTCTGTCATTCGATATATTAATCCAGTCACTCAACGCCACCAGCGCCGCAGCATAATAATGTAACTTCAAATTGGGCATTTTTAACCCCACCTCTTTTCCTTGTATCCTGGATGATTTTTAATTTAACCCTTGGTTTCTTGCCATCCCAAATAAATCTGTTAATGCCCTTCTGCCACTCGTCTAGACCCACATCCTTTTAAAGTATAGGTAACATTTGAAAGAGAAATAAAAATTTTGGCAATACATTCATTTTTACTGCCGCTATCCTGCCCAGCAGCGACAGTTGTAATGTTTTCCACTTGTCCAAATCTATTTGTATCTTTTTCCACAACACCTCATAATTATTTTTATATAGTTTCCCGTTTGCTGCTTCGATCTCAACTCCTAGGTATTTAACTTTCTTAACTATTTCACAGCCTGTTATTCTTTCTAAGTCCTGTTTTGAGTTGTTATCTAAATTTTTAACTAGCATCTTCGTCTTAGATATATTTACTTTGAAGCCTGATACCCTACCATAGTCCTTAATTATCTCCATCAATCTCTTGGCTGATTGTGCTGGTTGAGTCAGTGTCACAAGCAAGTCATCCGCAAAGGCGCATAGTCTGTAGTCATGTTGTCATCCCCTGCACGGATCGGCCCATCGCACGCGCCACACATGCATGGATCCGCCCATTGCGGTCCGCCATTTTGGTTTTTTTTTTATTTTTTTTATTTTTTTTATTTTTTATTTTTTATTTTTCCTAGCGCGATGGGTGGATGAGCGTGCGCAGCATGCGCGCATCAAAAAAAATAAAAAAAATTAAAATTTTTTTTTAAAAAATTTAAAAAAAATAAAATAAAAAAAACCAAAATGGCGGACCGCAATGGGCGGATCCGCGCATGCGCGGTGCGTGCGATGGGCCAATCTGTGCAGGCACAGATCTGCCCATCGCGGCTGCCATTTTTTTTATTATTATTATTATTTTAAATTTTTAAAAAATTTTAAAAAATTAAAAAAAATAAAAAAAATTAAAAAAAACAAAATGGCGGCCGGTGGTGCTTGGCGACCCCCGCGAAATGATCACGTGACCCCAAATGGGGTCGCGACCCCAAGGTTGAGAACCACTGATCTAAGCCGACCTCTATGACGCCATTCCAGTCTCCCATTATAATACAAGATCTGTAGTCGAATTGTATTAGCTTTTTATGTACCAATCTGTAAAATTTTCCTTGTTGCTGATTTGGTGCATATATGCCCATCAAAAGAATTTTCTTATCATCTTCTATTAATTTAGCTCTTGTATGCTTTTTCACATAGATGACAATGCCATTCTTCTTTACTGCTGCTGCTGCAACAAATTGTGTGCCTAGCCTGTTGTTGGTTAAATATTTCTGGTCCGTAGTTCTGATGTGTGTTTCTTGTAAGCAAATTACATCATTTTTCTTTTGATTCAGATAATGAAATATTTTCTTCCTTTTCTGTGGGGAGTTTAACCCGTTAACATTCCATGTCAAATATTTGCTTGTCATGATCGGCTTCAGAAAACTCTTGCCAGACCAATTCCATTTCCCCCTGCTTTCTTCTTTGGTCTCGCTCCCATGGTTTCCAGATTGGTATTTGTACTGCCTTGTTGGTTCCTTTCTTGCTGTTCTATACGTTTAATAGTAGCTCTCATCTGCCTTTGATATTTAGTCTTTCCTGCTTCCAGGGTTTTATTGATATCCATACTCCGTGCAATCACTTCCAGAGAAGCTCTTTATCTTCTCCTGATGCTGCAGTGGTCTGTGTCTCCGGGGATTTTGATCGTTGTTTTAAGTCCATTCCTCTTTCTTGTGGCCAATCTACATTTTCTGGTGTTGTGGGCAAGGGTCTCCCCACCTTCAGTTCCTTTTCAAAAAATTCTTTTGCTTTCCAGACTGAGTTCAGGTGGTATCTTTTACCGTTATAAAATAATGACATTCCAGCTGGGGCTTCCCATCGATATTGTAGAGCGCGTGCTTTCAGTTCAGTGACTAAAAACGTAGTCTTTTCTTTCTCTTAACATCTTGGGAGGGATCTCCTTCAATATCACCACCTCTTGCCCCTCTACATTCAATCTCTTGTTATAGGATGTTGTAAAAATAAGATCTCGAAATCCCTTTGTTACAAAATAGATAACCACATCTCTTGGTATATTTTTTTGTCTTGCGATCCATGAGTTAACTCTGTGGATTCTGTCAATTTGCCAGGAGAAATTTTTAGCCTCCTCTCCTAGAAATTTTTCCAGGGCTTTTACAAAAATTCTTTTCAAATCTTCTTGCTTCTCATTTGGGGATTCTCCCAGTCCCCTGACCCTAATTGCTGTCATCATCTGCCGATATTGCCTCATAGTTGCACCTCACTTTTCATCTCAGCAAGTTGTCCCTCAACTTGTCTCTCCACCTCTTCCATCTTTTCTTCAACCCCCTCCCAGAACCTCTTAAAAGTTTTCCCAATATCTTCTCTCATTTTCTTATTGTGCGTTTGCATTGTTTCTTTGATTTGGTCTAAGTCTTCAGTAACAGCTTTGCTTTGATCTTCCATTTTCTTCTCCAATTCTCTGCTTTGTTCCTTCATCTTCCTTTCTAGTTCTTTGCCTTGTCTCTCCATCTTCCTATCCATTCCCTCTATCTTCTTATCCATTTCCTCTATCTTCTTTTCCACTGCCTCCATCGTCCTCTCCAGTTTTTCCATCCTTTTTTTCAGAATTGTCATTTATTACTTCCAGCTTTCTCTCTATTTTCATACATTGCTGACATTGCATCTTTTAATTCTTTCATCATATGCATTTCTGGAGAGGTCTGAGTAGACAGGGGGGCCTGGGATTCTGTAGGTATGGAGGAAGATGGGGGGGCAGGTAAGTTGTTCCCTGGTATTTTAAGGAGCTGGGCTGGGGAGGATACCTTTGAGGGTATTAGTTTGGACTGCCTAGTGACCATGCTAAATTCAGTCCACTGTTAGCCAAGCTTCTTTATGCAGAAGACTAATCCTTACACTTATATTGCCAAGATGTATCTTCTTATAGTCTTCCTTAGGTATATTTTGTAAAGTTTTTAAGGTTTGCGTCTAGTCTGCCCTCTAGCGGTCACTCTCGCATTGCAGTCTCACTTTCCACTTTCTCTTCCGGCCACTTTCTCTTTAAAGTAAAAGTAGTCGCCATCATGGGTACATTTTGTTTATTGTGAAAGTAGTTGATCAGAGGTAAAATATAAGAAATACTTGCTTTTTAGGCTCCTGCGTTCAGTCCGTCTGTCTCTGTGCCTCTTTAAAAAAGTTTTCCTTGAGCGGAGGCTGGTCTTAGCATCTGGGTCTGTCAGCCGACAGAAGCAGCTCCAGGCTGGAGCTATTGTGAGCACCCGGGGAGTCCTCTTTCTTTCCCCCCGAAAGCTTTTTCGGGGAGTTTTCAGAGGATCTCGACCCCCACTCACCGCTCTTCACCCCTTCTCTGACCGAGGAGGGGTTTTTTCTGCCGCGAAAAACAGCTGTTTTGCGCTGTTTTTGCGGCTTTACAAGTCCCGGAACTCAGAGCCTCCGTAGGAGACTATATCGATGCCAAGGCAGCCACCGGAAGTCTGATGTTTGGACTATTAAAGCATGTTCACTATTTGTTCAACCTGTAAACTGTCCAATTTTCTAACTTTCCAATATTTTTTCAATTTTCTTAGCATTAGATCTTCCCATTCTTACGGTGGAACTTAAATCCATTGTTTTTCCATGGTAGTAACAAGCTACTTTCTATGGAATGCCATAGCAGTACATCTTTTTCTACCTTAATTTCAGTGTGCATGGCTGCTGACAAAAGTTATATTTTTAGAGCAAACTGTTTGTCCTTCAGTTTCTCAAATTCCCTATAATTTATTTATTTTATTTATTTTGTAAACTTTTATACCACCCCTCTCCGGTAGGACTCGGGGCGGTTTACAACCAAATTAAAACATAACAGTAATAAATATTTAAAACTGAATTAAATTACCTAGGCTGTTACTAAAAAACCAAATTAAAATCCCATACTAAAACCCTAACTACTTAATTTAAAATTTACATAAAAAACCCGAGGAGTTCTAGGCCAGGCCAGCTTGATTGAAGAGATAAGTCTTCAGTTCTTTTCTGAAGGTGCGGAGATCATGACACGTCCAGAGTTCTGGGGGGAGCTCGTTCCACATCGTTGGTGCCCCCACAGAAAAGGCTCTCCCCCTGGGCGCCACTAGCCGACATTGCTTAGCCGATGGCACCCTGAGGAGGCCCTCCCTGTGGGAGCGAACTGGAATTGTCTGAAAGAATAAATCACACCTTAGACTTCAGCTTTTCCTTTCTTATGTTTTATAGGCTAATTGAGTGCTTTAAATATTTATGGTCCTCATTTTTAGACAGTAGCTACCCAACTGTGTATAAAAACTGTGCAGATAACACCAGTGAGCACCTGAATGTAAAAACGGAGATAGAAAGAGAGAAAGGTTCAGATCAGCAGTAATAGTAAGTTTTGTAGGGGAAAAGATGTAAAAGAAATGATCAGAATTGAGGAAGAAGAGACCGCCCAGAAATTGCAGTCTCGATGATTTCGTCTCTATAGTAGCACTGATCAACAGAGTAGTACAGAGCTTTGAAAAACTGCTTTGCAAGCCCTCGTTGAGGATGCTTCATTAAAGAATATGGCAGTCCTTTTGGTTTTTACATTGTTTCACTGCTCCCTTGAGTTCTTCCACAGTTTTCTCTGTGACTCTGAGCATTTTCCAGCACTTGCAAGATGTAGAAAAAGGTTATGCTCAGATGCTATACATATCAGAGTTCAACTCTGATGTTGGAGACAAACAGAAGCATCAAAAGGGGCTTTGGTACAAGCACACCATATATTGGTGTCTGCACATGTTGGAAAACATTGCCTGGGAGATGGAAGGGACAGTGAGAATATCAGAGAGCTTTAAGCATGTAATCTCTTTGCCTTGACAAAAGAGAATGGCATTGCTTTGGCAGTATATAAGGATCTTAATTAAGGTGCATCTGAGCCCCTTTGCACAGGCCTACTCACCAATGCTAGACATATCGATTGCAATTATTGACAGATGTGAATGGAGAACTAGATTGTAAAAATGTGAACTTTTAGACCAGTAATGTATTATTTTTATGGTGATTGTATTGGTGACTTGAATGTCTTGCAGAGCTCCTTTACCAAACCCAAAAATGTTTCTATGAACTGAATTGCCTGAGGTATTAAATAGATAGCACATGTGAACATACAGGAGTCAGTCCCAATTGAGGCCGTTGCACACTAATCCTGATTTAAACCATTAGGAAAGAGACTTAAATCCTTTCCAGAAATGTTCACCCAGAGAAGTATGAGGGTTTTAAAAAGGAGAGGAAATATTCTTGATCCCAATATACTCAAGGCATCGAGTGACCCTATTGTTTTGCTCAAGATAACATCCTTTGGGGAGGTTCTCGTTCCTTCTTATATCATATGTAGTTTCAATTTTAGTCCAACTGTCTGTATGGCTCACTTAATGATTTAATAAGTTTTACTTCAGTATTAAATTAAAAACAATTATTATATTGTCACTATAAAGAACAGTTCACAAGCAGCACAGGTAGTCTTTGACTTATGACCACAATTGAGCCCCGTGTTTCTGTTGCAAAGTGGGATGGTTGTTGTGAATTTTGCCCCATTTTATGACCTTTCTTGCCACAATTGTTAAGCGAATCACTGTAGGTGTTAAGTGAATCTGGCCTACCCATTGATTTTGCTTGTCAGAAGGTCGCAAAAGATGATCACATGATCCTGGAACATTGCAACTGTCAAGCATCTGAATTTGGATTACATGATCATTGGTCATGATAATGGTTATAAGTGTAAAAAATGGTCATAAGTCACTTTTTTCAATGCATTGTAACTTTGGTCACTAAACAAACCATTGTAAGTTGAGGGCTACCTGTAAATAGTGCTATAAAGCCAAACTACATAGTTACTATCATAACTTTCATCACCTCTACAAAATGAGTTTCAGGAGATAAAAGAGTTGGTTAAAAAAAAAGAAGGCAAAACTGTACAGTATATGAAAACACCATGTAACAAAAGATATAAGCCTAAAACTTCTTAATTGCAAAATATCATACGAGACTGAGTCTCATAAGACAAATGCATGTCTGATGAATATAATTTCTAACTTTCATTATCCACACTCCAAGTTTCAAAATTCCCAACCAGCGTGGTCAAAGAGGACCAGGAAATTGGAGGATTGTGACCAAAAATATTTGAAGGACACAAAGAGGGAGAAAAGTGGTTAGAATTCTCTTATCTTCTAAAGTTTATTGTTAAAAGATTTAGTACTTCTGAGATTATTGTGGAAAAACACAAACCTCTAATAACATGTTTTGCTATTTGTGATATAAACTCCTAAATACACACATAAAAATATTTAAAATTTTTCAAAATTAATATCGAGTTATAGATGTTCTCACTGACAATAATAAAACAAATCAGTCACATATTTCATACAATGATTTTTATACTAGAAATTCCATAAACATACATAGTATTATATTCTACCTCTAATGATACCTAAAAGCAATGCTGTACATTGTTTGATGATTATCTCTTTTTCTCCTCCCTTTTATCTACCCCAGCACAATAAACTTTTCTAGAAGGTGGATTTTTGTACAACAGCTTCAATGCTATAGAAAAAGATTAATGTACACAAATGTGCCATTTAAACAAAAATGAAGTAATCACCATACATGCTCATTAAACCTTATGAAAAGTACTGTGATATATCCAGATACGATGTACCGTACAGAGAAGTAATTGTTATGTGGTTGTGTGTATGTATATAGATCTCTATTGATAATTAATGGAGTTGAATCATATTCATGAATCTTTTTTAGAATGAGAAAGATCGAGATGGATTGATTTGGGGGCAAGTTAATGAAGTTAATCCTTTAAATGTGCCAGAGTCTACATGTATTTTATACTGCAGCCAAAGGCAATTGTGCCTCTGCTTAAGTTTTACTGATGACTACAGTTAATAGTCAATTGTCCACAGGTAATCATGGCTGTAATCATTACTGGCAATCATACTTACTATTTTTATTTTATCACAAACTATATCCATAAAAACCCTATATATTACATTTACCCATCTAGCACCTATTAATATCAGATGTAGACAGGATATCTCTAATATAATAGGTTAAATGCTGGGATTTAATCAGATTTAATAATAATTTATACAGGTTGTCTTCTTTTAAAATATCTATAGTTTTTTTCTCCAGAAAGAATACTTCACTTAGATCATGTATTGTTTACTTATAATGTTATGTGTTCCAGAAAAACAGGGTAGAGTTACATTTGAAAGTAAAAACAGTTCTTGGGAATTTAAAATTTGTGAAAAAGGAAACCATGTTTAAAGTATATTATAAAAAGAAAGAAGAAAGAGATGACAGTGCACATTTGCTTTCAGACAGAGAAATGTCCTTGTTTTCACAGATAAAAGATATCTTCACCATTATTTCTTGTTGTAATTCCAAATAAACAATATCTGTTATCTGTTTTGAAGGGGCCTCAGATAAATAGATTTAGAACATTGAACTATATAAAGGAAAGATGATATATGTTCATTGATGCAAATTGTAAATATAAGGGTGAAGAGATGATGCAAATTTTAGAAAATCAATAATATTTTTCCCCTTTTATTTGCAGAAGGGAATGTTTCGCAGTTCCTTTATCATGGTTGAGTTACCTTACATTTAATTCTTGCTTCAAGCAGAAATTCTGTCAACAAACATGTGACTTATTGATTCATCTACTGATGCATTTCTCTAAATGCATTTAAATTGTCTACTGGAAAACAGATCTAAATTTGTAATTTTTTTTCAGCTGCCCTTGAGAGTTTACAGGGTTTTTCACATGTTCAATATACTTTTTTTTTTCAGTTTTATTGGAATCATGTATCAAATAGCATAAATACTTACCTGGGCAATAAGAGTCTTTAAATGACAGAGAAGTGGATGTATGAATTATCTCTGTGATTTATGTGCTGATTTTGTATGTGCACTTTAAAGACCCCATTGCATTAAAGTCCTTTTTTTTTCTTGTTAATTTAGAGAAATTCTCTAAATACTATAGGAGCATAACAATGGATGGAAATTGATCAAGGAGGGAAGCAACCTAGAACTAATGAGAAATTTCCTAACAGAATAATTAACCAGTGGAATGGCTTGCCTTTAGAAGTTGTGGATGCTCTATCACTGGAGGCTTTTAAGAAGAGACTGGACAGCTAATTGTCTGAAATGGTTTAGGTCTACTGCTTGAGCTAGAAGACCTTCAAGGACTAGAAAACTTCCAAGGTCCTTTCCAGCTCTGTTATTCTGTTATATACACTGTCTGTGTTAAGCACCTGCATTAAACTTGTAGAATTTACACTAGATTTCACCAACTTTAGCAACCTTCAGGTATATGTCCTTTAAAATTCAGAATTCTAGTTCCAGTCATGCTGATTGAGACATTCTGTGATATTCAAATTTATATTCCAGAAGGCAAAGAATATCCATTCTTCTTAAATATATTCTTATCTCAAATATGTGTCATAATTTCAAGAACTCTCATACATGTTTTGATTTAAGTTTAGTGTATTAGTGACAACTTGTTATCATGTAGCAGGTGTTTTTCGACTTCAGCACCAGTAGCCTTGGTTAATAAAGTCAGTGATGAGGATAATGACAACAGAGATCTAGTAGCATTGGAAAGCCAGTGGTTCCCACATTTGATATATATTCTGTGTATATTCTGTGCTGGAAATAATCATGATGTGTGGACATATGTTGCTTATTAGTATCTGCCAGTTTGTGAAGGTCTAACCAGGATAGGTGACTATGTATTGGGTCAAGATGGCTCTGCATTTCTCCTCCCCTTGTGTTGAAAATGTGCTTCTTTGGTTAGGAAAGCACATGTTTATTTAATTGTGTTAGTCTACTACATGTGGCAAAGTCTGCCTCTTTTGTTGTTGATGATGGGAGAAGATTCTAGTTCACCGTTAAAAAAAGCAAAATGTTTAGGGCAAAAGGAAAAGGAGGAGCAGAAAGTCATTTTAACTTCAAGAGTTAATATAAATTGCCCAGGGTTTGTTGAGGTTTGCACTTTTCAGGTACTACAAACTCTACATAAGCCCAGGGATAAGTAATGATTCATAGGAGATATCCTGGGAACTGTTAGAGATTTCTACAACAACATACTGGGATTTGAGGATCCTTCCTTTTTAGCATGTAATTGCTGCAAAACCCTGAGGGCATAACCTCATGATGGATCATCTCCTCAACCTGTAATAGAAGCATCAGCTGTTTCGTTTTATAAAAAAAAAAAAAGAATTGGGATTTGCCAGTCTCGGGTGATTACTTTATTTTCTTTTCTTTTTCGTCCCCAGAATACAGGATATTATTCATTATTACATCAATGTCTTTTTATGTAACTTGGAGTGAAAAGAATCCTATGGAGTTAGAAAATCATCATCAGAATAATCCTCATAAGGATGGGATTCACATTTGTTATCTCTAAAGATTTGCTGCTTGTGCATGTCTAAATGAAAATTACTTAAAAGTAATATTTTGGATCATCAAGATTCTTGCAGCTAAGGTGCTTCTGACAACGTAAAATCTTCAAAAGTATAGGAATAAACTGCTTCTACAGCTTCTTCTAAAGAATTCTAATCAAGCATTAATAATTTACCTCTTCAATTAAAAGTTAAAATCAAACTAATTGCCCCAATAAGGGGTTTCAGGCTAGTCTGTTCAATTGTCTGAAGAGTGTGGGGGCTTTAAAATAGATAGTATATGCATATCTGCTTTGTTCCCACTGTTGTCTACAATTTTATTTTATTTATGGATGTGCAGACCCCATCTCTTCTGTTTTGGATCTTGCTGCACTGACTGGCAAAGTCTGGAAGAGTTTGATTCATGTTTATCGGATAGCAACAGAAGTGTTTATTGCTGTATGAAAGCCATACCATTGTACACTGAAGCAGTTAGAAAATTAGGGTTTGCTGATTTCAGGGACAGCACAAGCTTTTTTCTCAACTTTGGAACTGAGAATAGTTTTATTGTTTGTCTAAACAGTTTGCAATACTGGATTCTCTATATCTTGTCAAGAAACGGAACTGTTTTGCTCAGCTATAGCTGGTGAAGTTTGCTTCTAAATAACAGGTTGCTCATCTCTCATGACTGCTTGTGATCTTTAATTTAACCTGCTGTGGAATTCTATATTTTGATTTCAGTAATTGGCAGCAACTAACAGTCCTGTTGGGATACTGTACTCAGGATTTAATTTGCCATCACAAATAGAGTGGTAGGATTCCAGTGTCTCGAACTATATTCCTGAATAGAAATTGGCCCGCCAATGAAGGCCCAGGCAACATTGTACAATCTCACATAGTGGTCCAAGTAAGTGTTACCCCACCCTGCTAAACTTTGCTGAAATTGTGCAATAATTTTCATGTAAGATTTCATGAGATTATTCATTTAGTATATAGAGACCAGAAATACTTCTTGATGTCCAAGTTTACTGGCCCATTGCCAACTCTTACCTAGTGTACAGAAAAGGATGAAAGGTAAGGACTCTTGAAGCATATGAACTGTTTAATGTTTGCTAAAAAGCCAGGGAGTGGATGGAGTAGAGCATTTGGGGGAAAAACATTGGTAATCTTCAGTTGGAACCTTGAATCACTGCTTCAGACAGGAAGGCGGTACAGAGAGTGGTGAGAATGACTGTTCCTTCCCTCCCTCCCTCCCATCCAGGACATAACACAGAAGCGTTGCTTGAGCAGGGTCCATAAGATTATCTGGGACACTACACATCCTGTTCACAACCTGTTTTCCTTGTTACCTTCTGGGAGGAGGCTTCGTGGTATCCATAGCAGAACATCCAGATTCAGTCATAGTTTCATTCCATACAGCATTAACCTTGTGAATTCTCAAGTTTCCTCCTTCCGTTATATATTCAAGATGGACAGTATTTAATATTTATTTGCTATGTATATGTAGGGGTGTGGGTCTATACATATGTTGTACATAGTATGTTTTAGGTGTGTGTCATGTATGTGTTTCACTTTGAGAGTGGGCAACTAAATTTCATTTTTGATATGTGCCGTTGTGCCCACAGTAAAAAAATGACAATAAAGATTATCTTATCTCATCTCATCTCATCTCATCTTATCTTATCTTATCTTACCTTTCTTGAAGAGAAACATTATGCACTACAAATGTTACCACACATGAGCAGCTCAATGAAACTCACACCCTGCTTTTTGGGGAAATTAATCATATGCCCTTGAAAATTACCTGGATTTTAAGACAATTTGGATCAGTGTTTAAGCAAATCAGTGTCTATCATGTACATGTAAGGAAATGAAATTTATCAAGGGAAAGAGGTAACAGTTGAAGATCATAATAGTTATAGATGTTTGCACATCTTGGCCTTGGGTTTGAAAGCATAAAACTGCTTTGGAGTATTCAAAAGACGCATAATTTCTGGAAAAGATACAGCTGCTTTAAAGAATTGCAGTAAGGGGCAAGTTGATTCAAAGCACTGCCCACTTCAATTTTGCTTAAAAATATTTATTTGGAAGTAAGGCATATTAAATGGGACTTATCCTCAAGGAAGTGTACGTAGAATTGTAACCTACAAGTAGTACCGGTAGTTACTTTGGAAATTGAACAATAGAGCTTTAAGATCCATATTCTCTGTGTACATAGAGCTTCAAATTCTTGAAGAAGGCCATTTCTACAGTCACCACCACCAATGCAAAACAGACCTACCGGTATGTCCTTACTTCCATCTTAGCAATAGTGAGGATTTCTCCTACCCTGATAAATGCATCCTGCAGATGACCGATAGTATAAGGAAATTGATAAACACATACTACTTCTTCTGCAGACTGTCAGTACTTTCTTGCCTCACCACATTTATTTTTGTAACAAGGAAAAAAAATAATCTGCCAACATAAAACCTGACATCAGATGTAGACATACTGTGGCTGTACGGATGTTTCATGGCTGAAGGGAGAGAAATGAGTCATGTAAGCAGGGCAAGGACTGCTGATAAAGACTGCTGATTTGCTTTTGACCGTCAAATCCTTTATTTTCAGGATTTGAGCCCATAATTGGTTGTGTTGCTATTTTGTTTTATGTGGGTTACAGTTAATGGATTTTTGTGGGTGCATACATTACCCAATCTGGTACCGTAGAGTAGTATATAAATACTGTTAGATGCAGGCATATATACATATGCCATGTTAGAGACAGCTTTGATATTTGTCATATTTTCACCGGGTTGGTTTTAGCACATCTAGCCTGTGAAATATATAGGAAAGTCATCTGTGTCTCAACTCCTGAAATAGACTCCCTGCTCTGTCCACTAATAAATCAATTCTCCATTATTAGCTGTTGATTATGACACCTATAAGGAAAGTGTGGGACATTAACGCATTTCTCTCTCCCCAAATTAGCTGGCGGTAACAGCAGTGGCAGCAGGCAGGCGGATGGGTGGGACTATTTTTGTTTCTTTTTTAAAAGCATACATTGAAGTCTGAAAGAGAGCTATGATTTAAATAGCTCCCTGTCTCCAGTTTGACAGACTACAATTAGTCTATTGTAAAAGTAATGATATGTTTCATTTATTTTCATGTGTTATTTTAATAGAACATTTGGAGAGAAGGGATTTCACCAAGGAAACTACAGGATTCAGCTGAAAAGCCACTCTGCCATGGCAGTGAGCTGAGAACATTTCAGAAACATCTGTGATGTTTAATGGTGGTAACAATGAAAGTAATGGCTCCCTTTTGTTTCTGAGGTACACACATGCCTGCATTCTGAGCAGCCTCTAGTATTCCCAAGTGATCTGGTAACATCCTTATCCTCCTTTTAATTCTAAATGTCCCCCAGCATAGCAGTAATGCCTACAGTCAATTCCTGGGCATATTTTATAGCTGCTCTGGGAAAATATGCTGAAGATTTTATTCCTTCCTAGATGTTTTAAAGAACATCCGTGTAGTTTCATTTACATTCGTAAAGATTCCCTGCTCAGTTGCAATATTTGACTACCAAATCTTCCAACTGAATGGCCCTTCTGCACTTTCACTTAAGGGTTCTGGTTTCTTAACATAAGAAAAGTATTTAGGTATGTCCTGATAATCTGAAAAGGTCATCATTCCAGAATCTTCAAATTATTTGTGCCTAAATTCCCAGTTTAAACTCAATAGAAAGATATAAGATATGAAGAAAAGGGAGTTTTCCCTAAATGATTTGCTGTGAATCAGAGAATCTTCTTAACCACTGATTAGAATAGAAGAAAATATGGATTACCAAGGGATAGGTAAGAGGGGCAAATACTTGCTGCAAATCATTGCTGCTAAATAAGCATGGCTGCCTTTGGAAATTAATCAGGGGTTGCATACAGTACTAAACATAACTCTTCTTGTAATGCCTTTCTTTATCTCTCTTCCTGTCCATTTGCTTCTTCACATATATCTACATCTCCCACCTTTATTATTTTTACAAATTATTCAGCAGAAAACATATCCAACACCTTCCTCCTGTTTAGTGTCCCACTTCTTCTTTCTTTACTGCAGTTATCTCTTCCTCCATCTTTACCTCTTTTCTCCCCTTCTTTTATTTACTATGTGGCAGAAGTCAAGGAAATGTGCTTTGTTTTTGTGTATGAGAGAGAATGGTTTGTATTTGCTAATGGAAATTCAAATGATTTATAAATGGATAGCTTATTTTGCACCCACATAGCTACCCACATAGCTACATGGATGATAGATGAGTTATTAGAGAGTATAGGGAGAAAAATATATAGAGATATTTTCTGGCATTCCTCCTCCTCCTCCATGTTTCCCCCCTATGGTGTCTGAAATCTTACATTTATTCATAATACACCTCTCTATATCAGTGAATTACATTTATTGAGCGTGGAGGTGATCTTCAGGATAGGTCTTAACTGGAATTATCAATCCTAGACAAATCAAGGAAGTGGAGCATTGCAAAGATTTGTGCCTCTGTACATATTTCTTTTTCTATCTGTTTTTCTTTTTGGAGTGGGGGTAAGGAAATCAACTTAATTCATAATTATCTTCCTTTCAAGGACATATATCAGACCATAGAATGATTATATCAGAGCATGTCTGTGTTTTAGATTAAATAATAGCACATTTGGAGAGGGAATTGTAGCAAGAGTACCAGTTGATGGGTTATTTTAAAATTTAATATCTTAAAACAATGCTAGCACCAAATGAGATTTGAGAAGTGCATGAATGTGTAGAAAAGGTATCTTAGAGAGTTCCAGTTTAATCATTGGTCAACTAATACCAAAGTATTTAGAACACAATATGGAAAGCAATACTGTTACTATTGAAGTAACAGTACTGTTGCAGTACTATTGGCTTTTTTATTTTTTTTATTTTTATTTTTCCTTTTTCACTTTACAAAAAACAAAATACACAATATATTTTTTCTTAACAGTACTTGTCCTATATCTTTTACATTTATTTACAATTATTTACATCACTTCTCATATTTTTTTATTCCTCAATTCTAACCAGTTGTAACACTTGTCCCATATCTCATAAAATTCTGTAGCTTCTTTGTCTTTGATTTCTTTCCAGAGTAAGTTTGTACATTTCAGCGCATTCTAGTATCTTGTAAATAATCATATCCTTTGTTGGTATGTTTTCCCCTTTCCAACATTGTTGATATGCAATGCGTGCCGCTGTTATTATATGTACAATGATGTGTTGAAGTTGTTTTTTCATCTTTGGGTTAATTATACCTAATAAGAATAATTCGGGTTTAAGTTCGATTCGTTCTTTTGTTATTTCCTTTATCCATCTCCTTATCTGCTCCCAATAAATCTTTGCTTTGGGGCATTGCCACCACATGTGATAGAATGTTCCCTCTTTGTTTTTGCATTTCCAACAGTCCGGATTCATATTTTTATATATCTTAGCCAATCTCGCCGGTATTAAATGCCATCTATAGAACATTTTATATTGGTTTTCTTTATATGTGGTTAACAGTGTTAATTTGCAATTTATGTTCCATATTCTTTCCCATTCTTCTATTTCTACCTATATTCCTTGCCCATGCAATCATTGGACCTTTTACTATTTCTTCTTCTAATTCTACTTCTAATAAATGTTTGTAGGTTTTTGTTAAAAAATTTCCTTCCTTACCTGTCAATATTTTGTCCAATTGCTGTGATACTCGACTTATTCCATATTCTTCCATATCTTTGCTATATTTTGATTGTATCTGTAAGTATGGCCACCAATCAATAATTATTCCCTGTTCTTTTAATTCCTTCCTTGATCTGAGCTTTCCTTGATCATCTAATAGTTCTTTATATCTTGTCATCTTTTTTTGTCCAGTGTATTTGGATGGATCATTGCCTCCATTGGTAAGGCCCAATTTGGTATTTTCATATAATATTTCTTTTTAACCTTTTTCTATGTCCAAATCAGCGCATCTCTTACCTGGTGCCAGTAAAAATATGTTTGTGACTTCTTATAATTTCCCCATAGAAAGGCGTGCCAACCAGTCTGTAAATCATGTCCCTCAATTGTTAAAACCCTTCTATTTTCTAAATTTATCCAATCCCTAATCCAAAGTAATCCCGCTGCTTGGTAGTAAGTTTCCCATTTTGGGAGCCCAAGGCCACCTCTACTTCCACTATCCTGTAATGCTTTAACGTTTATTTGTGCTTTTTTACCCAACCATATAAATTCGTTTATCATTTTATTTAATTCCTAAAAAAAAATTCTCTAATTTTATTGGAACTGTCTGAAATAGATATAATAATTTTGGTAAAATATTCATTTTGATCACAGAAATCCTTTCTAACAATGATAATTGTAGTTTTCCCCAAGTTTCCAAATCTTTTTTCATTTGTAATATCATTTTTTTAATAATTGTCTTCTTTTATTGAAGAACATCTTATAGTAAGCCAAATTCCTAAATATTTATTTTTTTTATAATTTGCAGTCCCAAATTTCCTTCTAATTTCCTTTTTTGTCTTTCAGTTAAATTTTTTACTAACATTTTAGTCTTTTCTTTATTGATTTTTAGTCCTGCCATTATCCCGTATTTTTCTATTTCATTTATTAGGATATTTCCTCTCTCTAGTGGTTCCTCTATAAAAAATACCAAATCGTCTGCAAACGCTTATGTCTTATATTCTTTTGTTTTAACCTTTAATCCTTTTATCTCTTTATTGGTTCTAATTTGGGTTAGTAGCACTTCTAACATTAAAATAAAAAGTAGAGGTGACATTGGGCATCCCTGTCTTACTCCTTTATTTATTTCAATTTTCTCTGTGTTCTCCCCACTGATTATCACTCTAGCCCTTTGTATCTTATATATTGCCTTTATCATTTTCTCAAACTTCCCTCCAAATTTCATATCCTCTATCTGTTGGAACATAAACTGCCAATTAAGGTTTTCAATGCTTTCTGGGCATCTAAAAATATTAATGCTACCTGTTTATTGGGGTGTGCGTCATAGTATTCCAGGACATTTAACACCATTCTCGTGTTGTTGCTAATTTGTCTTGAGGGTAAAAAACCATTTTGATCCGGATGTATTGTTTGATTTAATATTGTTTTCAATCGTTCCACAATTTTAGTAGTGAAAATTTTATAATCCGAATTCAACAACGAGATTGGCCTATAATTTTTTATCTGTTTGGGGTCAGTATCTTCTTTTGGAATAAGAGTTATATTTGCTTCTGTCCAGGAATCTGGTAATTTGGCTTTCTCCAACACATCATTGTATACATCTAATAATGTCATTTCCAAATCTTCATATAGAGTCTTATACACCTCCCCTGGCAGACATCTGGTCCAGGGCTTTATTATTTTTTTTGTTTTTGCACTGTGGTTCTTAATTCCATAGCTGTTATTTCCTTATTCAATAATTCTCTCTGTCCTTTTAATTCCGACAAACTATTGACCTTTAAATATTGTTTTATATTCTCCTCCTCTATTTCCTCTTTTTTGTATAGTAACTCAAAATAGTTCTGAATTATTTTTTTCTTTTTATCCATTTTATATTACAACTCTCCGTTTTCGTCTTGCAGTTCCTGAATAAATCTTTTGTCTTTCTCTTTTTTTAATTTATAAGTGAGCCACCTCCCAGGCTTATTTGCATGTTCGAAAAAGTTTTGTTTGGCTACTTTCAATTCTCTTGCCATCTCCTCTTGTTCTACCATATTTATGTTTAGCCAAAACCATTTCCTCTTTAATCATTTCATCCTGGGCAGCTCCCTTTGTAATTTAGATTCTAATTTTTTAATCTCTTCCTGAAGTATGTTTTGTGTTTGTCTTTTCACCTTATTTTTTCTAGCTGTTTAAGCTATTGCTATGCCTCTCAAATATGCTTTAGCAGTATCCCATATAATTTGTAGTGATGTTTGTTGTTTAGTGTTTTCTTTAAAAAATAATTCCATTTCTTTTCTAATCCTTATGATAAATTCTTTTCCCTTCAAAATTTGGGCATTTAGTATCCACCTTCTCCTTATTTTTTTCTGACACGTCCAGACTATTTTCAGGGGGTTATGGTCGGCCCATGTATTTGGCATTATTTCTATTATTACCAAATCTTGTCCTACCTCCCCATTTATCCACGCCATGTCCAGCCGAGACCACAATTTATGTGGATTTAAAAAAAAGGTATATTCCTGTTGTGAGTGTCTCTGGCCAGGCTAGATACTTGTCCGATGATGATTATGACTCAGCACCGGCAGGCCCTTCTGGGTGTTTTCTCCTCCCGGCAGCTGAGCCAGATACCACGGAGATTGGTATGCATGCTGAGTCAGAGGACGATGACTCAGATGTGGGCCAGGAAACTAATTGGCTCAATCCACGATACCGACGGGCTGATAGGCGTAGGGGTCAGTTGGGTGGACGACGAACGTGACCTGGGAGGCTATATTAACAGGGAAACGGAAGCCTCTGTTTTAGTCACGAGCAACGTTGTGCTCAAGAAGAGACCTGAGAGATTTCACAGTGAGTTTATAACTGGTGTTCTTAGTGTGCTTGTGTAAACTGTTAAATAAAGCCGTGTGTTTTGAACTGCCTTCGTGTGCACTCTTAACGACCTCGTTAAGGGGATTCTTGGCAGCTGAGAGGGGCTAGACGGAACAGATTGCTCGTGACTAAAAAAACAGCAAAACAAGATAACAGAAAGGACGAACATTAGTCCGACCTTTCAGTGCCAGCATGGAACAATTACTTGCTGATAACCCGGCTCTGTCTCAATTAGTGCAATCTTTCCAGCAGCAAATTGGACAATTGCAACAACAGCTTCACGCTGCAACAGCCCAAGCTCCAGCCGCCCCTCCCAGACCAAGCAGGTGTTACCTAGCCTTGCCGGATAAGTTCACTGGGGAACGTGGTAAATTTCCTGCTTTTTTGAATCAATGTAAAATCTTCATTGCCTCAACCCCAGCAGACTTTCAGCTGGATGAAACGAAGGTAGCGTTCATTTTGAGTCTACTCTCTGGCCCCGCTGCTGAGTGGTCGTCTCCTTTGATAGAAGGACAAGATCCTGTCTTGAGCAATTATGCTGGATTCTGTCAGCTGATGGAAAGGGAGTTTGCTGATCCCCTTCGTAGGCAAAATGCCACCCGTCGGATACGAGAGCTACGGCAAGGATCGCGCTGCGTAGCGGACTATATATCAGAGTTTCGCCGCCTAGCTCAAGACATTAAGTGGAATGACGAAGCTCTCATAGAAATCTTTCTCGATGGTCTGTCTGCCCAAATCCTGAATGGGTTGAAAGTGACTGTAATACCCCCAACCCTGGCTGCAGTATACCAACATTGTTTGGCTCTTGAATCGCAAACACAAGCCATGGATGCCCGCTTGGCCACACAGATGGTTCAAGTCACCGGCAATACCAAGCCAGTTCCTGCACCACGCAGAGGATTCCAGACCCTACCTATCACCCCACCCATCCCGGCACCCAGACGTCTTCTCCAATCGTTGCCGGCTTACACCGAGAGGCGTCCTGTACCCATGGCCAGTGAGGAACCCATGGATCTCGGGGCAGTTAGATCTCGTTTGACCGCGGCTGAGAAGGCAAGACGGAGAGCTGAGGGATTGTGCCTGTACTGTGGAGAGATGGGGCACTTCGTTATGGCCTGCCCCCAGAAACGACGTGGCACGGCAGGTCCTACTCCTGTTCCAGCTCGACCTCCCACTCAGCAGTTTCAAGCCACCTTGCCGGGAAACGGCCGGAGCCCGGCCTAATGGAAACATTGGGTCGGGCTGGCGTCAAACTCAGTCCCCGTTCCTCAGACGACGACCCCGGTCCTCCGAGACATCTGCTCCTAGCAACCAGTATATGTTTGGGAACCCATGCCCAGGGCATTTCGGCACATGCCTTGTTGGATTCTGGAGCCACCACTAATTTCATGGATGAAGCTTTCGCTCGTCAACATGCCATACCTTTGTGCTCCGTAAAGCCGCCTATGTCGGTTGAGACAATCGATGGTCGTGAGTTGTTGTCTGGACCGATCAAGTTTATGACCCAGCCCATACGCCTGGTCATAGGACAACATGAAGAAGCCATCCAATTCTATATCGCCAAGGGACTTCATGTCCCCTTAGTTCTCGGCTTAGCCTGGTTGAGAACCCATGATCCTTGTGTGGTGTGGTCCCAGAACTTTGTTTCCTTTCCCAGTTTGCAATGCGTTGACCACGTACGCCACGTTTGCGCAGCCAAACTACCACCTCACCCTGACATCACCTTGCCGGCCGACCTAGCGGACTTTGCGGATATATTCAGTGAGAAAGAGGCGGACCAATTGCCTCCGCATAGGCCATATGACTGTGCCATTGATTTGCTGCCAAATGCCAAGCTTCCAGGGGGACGCCTGTACTCCATGTCAGAACCCGAGTTGGCCGCATTAAAAGACTTTGTGGACAAAAAACCTGGCCAGAGGTTTCATTCGTCCCTCTTCCTCGCCTTTGTCAGCTCCTGTGTTATTCGTGAAGAAGAAAACCGGAGATTTACGCCTATGCTGTGACTATCGCAAGCTCAATGCCATCACGGTGCGCAACCGGTACGCTCTGCCTTTGATTCCTGATCTCATGGACCGTCTCCGATCAGCGACCATCTTCACCAAGATAGATCTACGAGGTGCTTACAACTTGGTTCGCATCCGAGAGGGGGACGAGTGGAAAACCGCGTTTGGGACCAGATACGGTCATTTTGAATATACAGTCATGCCCTTTGGACTCACCAATGCTCCGGCCGTCTTTCAACATTTCATGAATGACATTTTCCGGGATTTATTGGATCAATTTGTGGTGGTTTACCTCGATGACATCCTGATTTATTCCCCGTCACGAGCAACTCATCTTCAGCATCTCCGGCGAGTTTTGCAACGCTTACGACAGCATCACCTTTACGCCAAGTTAGAGAAATGTCAATTCTATCAAACCACCATTGAGTTTCTGGGACATGTGATTTCTCCACAAGGCATCGCCATGGATCCTGGCAAGGTTGAAGCCTTGCAAACCTGGCAACCCCCATGCAAAGCAAAGGATGTCCAAAGACTTTTGGGCTTTGCGAACTATTACCGGATGTTCATTCCGAGATTTTCTGCGTTGACTGCGCCCCTTACTCAACTGTTACGGAAAGGCGTTAAGTTCCAGTGGGGCGATGCCGAGCAACAGGCGTTTCAGACCCTCAAAAAGGCTTTTGTTCAGGAACCCATTCTCAAGTATCCAGATCCTTGTCGTCCCTTTGTAGTGGAGGCCGACGCCTCAGATGTGGCAGTAGGGGCTGTGCTACTTCAAACGCGCCAGGATGGCGGCCCCCTGTTCCCGTGTGCTTATTACTCCAGGAGATTGAGTCCCTCCGAAAGCCATTATACCATTTGGGAAAAGGAACTCTTGGCCATCAAGACTGCTTTTGAGACCTGGAGACACCACCTGGAAGGAGCTCGCTATCAAGTTGAAGTTCAGACTGACCATAAAAACTTGGAATTCTTGCAATCTGCCAGGAAATTGAATCAACGTCAGATCCGTTGGTCTTTGTTCTTCGCTCGATTCAACTTCAAAGTCACCTACATTCCGAAAGGGTACAACAAAAGAGCAGATGCCCTGTCCCGTAAACCTGAGTATCTACAGGTCAAGGATCCCTTGCCGCTTCGAACCATTCTGCCTGTCGAATCGATCGCAGCAGTGCACGATCCGGTAGATCTACGACGACAGATTCGGGAAGCGCAACAACTGGATGACTTTGCGATACGAAAGAGACAAGAGATGGGTCCCGACTCACCTTGGACCTTGTCCGAGGGACTGTTGCGCTGCCGCAGCCTGTTGTATGTTCCAGCGGGCCCACTCTGGGGTCTCATCCTGACTCAGTACCATGATAACCCTGCGGCAGGTCATTTTGGTTTCTTTAAGACTTTTCACTTAGTGTCTCGGACTTTCTGGTGGCCCAGACTTCGCCATGATGTTCAGTCCTATGTGAATTCATGTGTACGGTGCCGTCAGGCAAAACACGCCACAGGAGCCCCTCCGGGATTATTACAGCCGTTGCTCACGCCGGAGAGACCCTGGGGAGCTATTTCCATGGACTTCTTAACTTGTCTACCTGTTTCTGCCGGCTACACCGTTGTCTTTGTCGTGGTGGACATGCTGACCAAAATGGCACATTTCATTCCTTGCCGACGAATACCAACAGCCAAGGTCACTGCTCAGCTGTTCATTCAACATGTCTTCCGGCTACACGGTTTGCCTGACAAAATAGTGTCCGACCGAGGAACCCAGTTCACCTCGGAGTTCTGGAGAGAACTCATGTCCGCGCTGCAAGTCCAAGTTAATTTAGCTTCCACGCATCACCCAGAGACTGATGGGGGTACAGAGAAAGTGATTGGCATCCTGGAGCAGTATTTGCGTTGTTTCATCAATGACCAACAGAACGATTGGTCCAAATACATCTCCGTGGCCGAATTCGCTTTCAACAACTCTCAGCACACTTCCACTCAGACCACTCCGTTTTTTGCCAACTACGGCTATCATCCCAGATTTTTCCCGCTCACGCTCCTTGATTCTCCCGTACCAGTTGCAGAGGACTATTTAACCGAACTCCAGTCAGTCCACGAGATGGTGAAGCAGCACTTGACGAAGGCCAAGGAAGACTACAAGAGGGTTGCAGATCGCTCGCGTCGCGACACGCCGCCGTTAGCTGTTGGAGATCGGGTCTGGCTCTCCACCAAGTACTTGTTTCCAGGGAGACTTCACCGCAAACTTGATCAACGTTTCCTGGGTCCTTTTCCTGTGGAGACGGTCATCAATCTGGTGACCTATCGGTTGACTTTGCCTAGGTCTCTTCGTGTCCATCCTGTGTTTCATCGCTCTTTGCTTGTTCCTGTCAACCCTGATTCTCCGCTTCGACCTCCTGATCCGGGCCCGACAGCTCGCCGTGCTCACGTTCCTGTTTCCCGGTTGGAGGTGTCCGGCATCCGAGATTCCCGATGGCTCGATGACCGCTTCCAATATTTAGTTGACTTGACCGGGGGTGGGCCATCCGCTGGCACTTGGGTAGATGCTCAGGATATTGCGGCTCCTGAGTTAACAAGGGATTTCCATACCGCGTTCCCCTCCAAACCACATCCCTTACGACGGGCCCCGGAGGAGGGGCCTGCGGGGGGGGATAGTGTTGTGAGTGTCTCTGGCCAGGCTAGATACTTGTCCGATGATGATTATGACTCAGCACCGGCAGGCCCTTCTGGGTGTTTTCTCCTCCCGGCAGCTGAGCCAGATACCACGGAGATTGGTATGCATGCTGAGTCAGAGGACGATGACTCAGATGTGGGCCAGGAAACTAATTGGCTCAATCCACGATACCGACGGGCTGATAGGCGTAGGGGTCAGTTGGGTGGACGACGAACGTGACCTGGGAGGCTATATTAACAGGGAAACGGAAGCCTCTGTTTTAGTCACGAGCAACGTTGTGCTCAAGAAGAGACCTGAGAGATTTCACAGTGAGTTTATAACTGGTGTTCTTAGTGTGCTTGTGTAAACTGTTAAATAAAGCCGTGTGTTTTGAACTGCCTTCGTGTGCACTCTTAACGACCTCGTTAAGGGGATTCTTGGCAGCTGAGAGGGGCTAGACGGAACAATTCCTTTTTCATGGGTTTCCATTTCTCCATTGGTCAGATAAATTGAATTTGTGTGCCATCTCAAAGAATGTCCTTGGTAGTGTTTTCTGTTTCTTTTTATTTTTCACGTTGCTAATTTTTACATTCACTACTGCATTATAATCTCCTATTATACAGATATTTCCTTGTCTAATTTCTATAAGTTTTTCATGTAAGTTTTTAAAGAATTTTTTTTGATTCTCATTCGGAGCATAAATTGTCACCAACAGTCATGATTTTTGTTCCATTTGCAGTTCTATTATTAGTACCCTTCCCTCTGTATCTTGGTATTTTAATTTGGCTTTAATTCGTTTCCTAATATAGACTGCTATTCATCTCTGTTTTTGTTCCATTAATGACGTATATAGTACTCGTAATTTCTGTATTGATCTTTTATGTGTACTTCTTGTAGACAAGCTATATCTACATCTTGTTTTACTAATTTTGTTAATATTTGTTTTCTTTTAGTTGGTGCATTTAATCCATTGACATTGATTGATATTAAACTAATCTCCTTTTCCATTATTTTACTTATGTGTTTGTCTTGTTCTCAAATCTATTCCTCTTTCTTTCCTTTGTCTTTTTACTTCCTTACTTTCTATCTCTCTTTCTCTTTCTTTTAACTCCTGTTGCTGGTCTTCCTGATTTCTGGATTCTAATTCTGATTCTTCTTTACTACTATTCTCCCCTTCTTCACCTTCTAGCTGTTCATAGAAATCTCTTGTCTTGTCTAAGCTATCTATTTTAATCTTCCTCTCTTGCCATGTTATTAACATACCCTCGGGGATTAATCATCTGAATGGTATGCTTCTTTTGATTAGATGTACACTAAGAAATCTATAGTCCCTTCTCTGTTCTCTCACTTTCTTTGGGACTTGTTTGAATTTCTATGCCTTTGTAAATCATTGGATCTTCTCTTGTAATCTTGTATATTATCTCTCTAACTTTTTTTCTGGCGAATCTTATGTGTACTTCTTGTGGGAGACTATTCCTTCAGATGTAGTTAGTATGAATTCGGTACACCTCATCTATTTCTAACAATACCTCTTGGTTATCCTTTTGTAGAGCTTCAGCTATCAGCTTTACCATAATTGTAC
This sequence comes from Bothrops alternatus, assembly GCA_034064705.1. Taxonomy (NCBI): domain Eukaryota; kingdom Metazoa; phylum Chordata; class Lepidosauria; order Squamata; family Viperidae; genus Bothrops; species Bothrops alternatus. The sequence goes on along the minus strand of JARGCV010000018.1, from coordinate 9,736,877 downwards.
CCAAATCCTCTTCCTTATCTTCCACAATGTTTTGGAATCTTAGATAGAACACTGCCCTATCCATTTCCAGATATATAATCGATTCCCATCATTTTTTTTATCTACTGTATCAACTTTTTTCTCTATTTTATCCAATCCTACTTCTACTGTCTGTATTCTTTCTTCATTTTTCTCAATTGTTTGTTGTATCATTTCAACCTTATTATCTAATTTGTTCATATCCCCTCTCATTTCTATGTGATTCTTGGACATTGTCTCTTGCATTTTTAGCATTGTTTCTTGATTGGTTAGTAGAGTTGTCTGCAGGGTTTGCATATTTGACATTATGCTTTGTTTTTCAGTCCCCAACATCCCTGCTATTGTTCTCTGTCCTGGTGGGAATGAAGGTGTCAATACTAAACTTGATATTGTTTTTTCCCTGTTCTCAATGTTGTCATTTTAATATCCTATTTGTCAACTACTTTCTTTTCTTAATATCTCTTTATTTAGCCAACAACCTATCGAGCTTTACCCTTTTATTCTAGACTTACAATTCTTCTTTCTTTCCTTTTCTAAATCTATATCTACTTTCACCATACCTCCAGATCTCTCTCCTCCTTCTCCACCCCTCTTCACTTTTTCCCCCTCTTTCTTATTTAACACACAGTCTCTCTAGGCTATTTTAAATGTTAGTTGTAGCAATATATCTATAGTATATGCAAATGCTGATTCACAATTCATGCAATCAAAGCTGCCATTTTCTTTTTTAACCCATCTTGTAGATGCCTCCAATTTACCCAAATATTTTTGACCCTGTTAGTTTTGGCAATGTTGCCACTCCTTTACTCTTGGAAGGTCCAGGAAAAGAAATGCAAAAATGTGGTCCCTGCATTCAAAAAGATTATGTATCCTAAATGGTTCTTCCAGATTCAGCAGAACCCTTTCAATATTGCAAGGGATAATATCCACATCTGTATTTGAGGAAACCATATGAAATGGTGCACAAGTAGGATATTTCTTATACAGAAATATTTGCTGTATGTACAGCAGTCCCAAGCTATTTCACATTAAAGGATTTTTGACAAAAAAAATTGACTTTCATTGGACATTGTAAAGAATCCAATGGCTATATTTGTTCTAAGTACAACAGCCAACCATTTCTCAGATTAATCAAAATTACCTTACAGTTTTCTCTGGCAAAGAAACAATAAAAGTGTGTGTCTTTAATTTTGGTAGTTGTAATTTTAAATGTGAAAAGTCACTCTGGGGTCAGATTTCTCTTCTATTGAAAGAAAGAAACAATTCGTTGCACAGGGGTGGAGAAATGCAGAGTTCTCCAACATTGTTGCCTTTTAGGAAAAACATAATGCATAATGCATGATTAAACTTGCATATCTGGTCTCAGTAGCTTTGAAACAATTGCCACAATGGCAAATTTGACTCAAATATGAGAATCTGCTGATCTTGTTTCTTCTGCAAACTTTTATAAAGAAAATTGCCTAATCTTCATTTCCAGCTGATGCTCAGTTTCCTGTTTGAAAGACTGGAGTCCTAAAATCGCTGGGGTTTCTGAAAATTCAAGCCAAAGGATTGAATTTTAAATCAATAATTAAAATGAATTATTCAACTGAAACATATCTAAACCTATAATCATTTCTATTTCTATTTCACTGTGTAAACAAGCTATTTAATTTCTTTACTAGTAAATCATGAGAATGGTTTACCTATAGCATTGCCTCTCTTCAACAGTTTTTTCCCATCATCAAGAAAGCTGCAATTGTTCCTTCATAAAATTTGCAAATGCTCCAAACCAAAGTTAGCTTTGAGCCAGTGGGAAGTTCTTGTTTTTTTCAGACTATGCATGAGTCTGATCCTGGAGGTAATTCTTGACTATTTAATTGTAGCTCTTCTTTTTCACATACACCTCATAGGAGTGGAGTATTCCATACATAAGCCAAAAAACAAAACCCAACTATCAATATTTACTTTCAGTTAACAAGCTCAATGAGAGGTAGTTCTCAATTTGCTACCACAATTAGGACCAGAATTTCTGATGCTAAGTGAGGCTGTTGTTTAAGTGAGCCACACCCAATTTTATAACCTTTTTTGCCCAGGTTGTTAAGCAAATCACTGCAGTTAAGTGATTCACACAGTTATTAAATGAATTCAACTTCCCCCACTGACTTCACTTGTTGGAAGTCAACTGAGAAAATTATAAATGGCAATTATGTGACCCCAGAATGTTGTAAGCATTATAAATACCTGTTGGATGCCAAGCCTCTGAATTTTAATCATAGGGATTCTACGATGGCGGTCAGAATGAGGACTGGATGTAAGCCACTTTTTTTCAGTGCAGTTGTAATTTTGAACAGTCATTAAACAAATACTTGACAAAGATTACCTGTAGTGAATTATTAATTTAAAATTCAGAATATATTCCACTGCAGAGTGTATGTTAGAATGAGTTTGGGTCCGTTTCAGAGTGGATTGTTAAAAGAGACTTGTCCAATTTGGTGCCTTCAGATGTTTTGGATTACAACCCACAATACAGCTAAATACAATCCAGGCTGCCTGGGGCTCATGGAAGCCTTAATTCAAAACATTTATATAGTACTAGTTTAGAAACGGCTGATTTTAGGTCTTTTTGTTAACCATACATAAACATCATGCTTTTTTCAGGGAAAACAATTTTATTCAACATTTTGCAGCCATTTCCTTATATTCTTCAGTAAAGAAGACAATTTATTTAATTGCAGTCTATACATGTAAGAATTTAAGCCAGTTTTTAATATTGGTTCATCTCATTTATTTTAATGTACGCAGTTAAAAGTATAGTCAAACATTTTAGCTGTGATCTCCACTACAAAGTAGTTGCTATTTTTTTTGGGGGGGAGGGCTAGTCTTAACAAGAATATATAACAATATATAGACATGAAGATTCTGAAAGAATTTTGAAAATGTAAAAATGAGGGACCTTGATTTGAATAACCATTAGGAAGAATACTGTATGTATCTAGTGAATAGTAACAGGGAGAAAGGTTAAAATGTTATACTAAAAATTATAAGAAAACTGAAATTGTTTGAAATAATTTTTCCCTAAATGAAAAAGGAAAATGAGAGACAACAATGAAAATTTGTATTGGTTTCTAAAATGATCATCATATGAACTACAAAGATGGACTATTCCATCTATTTCCTTCTTGTTTTCACATCTGTCCTCTAGTAAGTCTGTCTAATGTTTAAATTAGTTGGTGGTTGGTGTTTTTTTCTTTTTTAATGCATAAGTGTTTTCATGTAAAAGCCTATTTTGGAGATCTTGTATTTCAAACCCTTTTTCATAAAGTATACTGTATTTGTGTTACAATATTTAAAGAAATGAAAAAAACTATTGAAAAGTTATATTAAATGTAGATCAGATAATTTGGTTAAGCATTCATAAGACTTATTTTTTTCCAAACATCTCTGATAATTTAATTGTATAAATCTAGTACCAGTTCATACGTATACATATACACATATACATATACAGAGAGACACAGATATATACAAATGTCTGTCTCCAGGAATATATATACTTTTTTTTTACAAATGTCTAATTTGTAGAAAAACTTTAGCATTTCAAAAACCTTTTTTTAATCAAGCTGAGTCATAATATGCTATACTATGCTAATAAAATTGGATAATTTCATGATAAGAATATAAGAAGCTGATGAAAGCAAGCAAATGGACAGTAATGGAAGTGGCTGTAGATTGCAGCTGAAAAACATGAGTACTGCTAAAGAATAGATTGAAGTACAAGTGAAAGTCTGCACAACCAGTGAATTTCAACCATTTCTATTGCGCTTAAGTTCTTTCTCTCTCTCTTTCCTTTCTGCTTCCCAGCTGCAGTATGTATGTATGTGGTCACCCATCTTTCAACCTTCTCTGTGTGGTTCCCAAATTTGGCTCCCAAACTTCCAAATCCCACTTTGCTCGTCCTTATTTTCTTTTCAGTGCAGCTACTTCTTTTGTCCACCTCTTTCTTACGTATCTTTTCTTCTCTTCCCTTTTTTTTCTGCTTCTGATGGGGGAGGTAGAAATGTTTGTGATTGTCTATAGTGTCCTTCTGTTGAGAGAGATAAAACTGTTGCAATATGCCAACACAAGAATAATTAATTTGATAACTAGGATACCATATTTTACAGGAGATTTATAGTAATCAGGAGTTATTAATTTGATTACTATGCATTTATCTTTTTTCTGCAGCCCCCATCCCATTTTTAGCAGTGAGTACTGGGAAATATAAAAGTATGCCACTCAAACATTTAGTTGGAGAGTGGAACCTCCAACATGACTTTTGGCTGAAACTAACTTAATTGAGACTGATCACACGGAGAAGCTGAATGTTGCAAACAATTTTTGATTCTGATTATTTGCTTTGTATTTTTTCTCTTGAGATGTGGGTGTCATATTACAGTCAAGGTGTCATACTAAAGTCATATTCACTTTGGATAAATGCTGTAGTAGTGTATTAAAAGCTAATTGCCCAGTTAAAATAGAGAAGCACTGCTTATTATTCTTTATGCAAGCTGTCTGTTGGTTTGGACTATCAAGCATTTATTTATCATTTTAAAAATAAAATAAAAGACATGCCATACAACTGAAGAGTCCCCTTTTTATTTGCTAGATTTCTATACAAACTTTTTACCAGGAGCTAAAGGAGGCTTGCCTTGGAGTTTTTTTTCATTGTATTCCCACAACCACTTGGCAAGGGGAGATTGGCTAAGGGAAAGAAAATAACTGACCCAAATTTATCCAGGACGGAGTGGATTTGCACCACGGTCTCCCTGAACCTAACCTCATACCTTCACATTTACATTACATTGAAAGAGAAATCTATTAATGTTGCCAGCTAACTACATGTTTCCTTGAAAGTAAGGCCTACCCAAAAAACAAGCCCTAGCTTGATTTTTTGGAGGTGGACCTAATATAACCCCTACCCAAAAAATAAGCCCTAGTTTTGGGGCAAAGCATACACTTAAAAAACAAGCTAGGACGGGGGTAGGGATGTGGATCTGCCCCACGTGCCCCACACCCACTTACTTTACAGCCAGGCCTCTCCTTGCTAGCTCACTTCTTCTGTGGCATCTTCTTCAGCCAGGCCTGCATTTCTCAGTCACAGGCCTTTCCAGAAGCCTCTGCAGCTGAGAACTGAGCTATGGATTCAATCCATAGTTCAGTTCTGCAAGACCTCTGCAGCTGAGAACCAACATATGGATTGAATCCATAGCTCAGTTCTCGGCTACAGATGCCTTCCAGAAAGGCCTGACTGCAAAATATAGGCTGGAATGCAGCTACAGAATGAAGCTGCTCCTTCGGCCGCAGAAAAAGTAGACCGGCTGTCGGGGCTGTCGGTGCCAAAGGTGAGTATGAAAGACATGTCCCCAAAATAAGATCTGGTGCCTCTTTTGGAGGCAAAAACTACAGGTAGTCCTCAACTTAAAACAGTTTGCTTAGTGAACAAAGTTATGATGCTGAAAAAAAGTGACTTATGACCATTTTTAACACAACTATTGCAGCATTCCCATGGTATCATGATTTATATTTGAATGCTTGGCAACTGACTCATATTTATGACAGCTGCAGTATCCCAGGGTGAAATTATCATATTTTGCCACCTTCTGACAGTCAAAGTAATGGGGAAGCCAGATTCATTTAACAATTGTGTTACTAATTTAACAACTGCAGTGATTCACTTAACGAATGTGGCAAGAAAAGTTGTAAAACTCACTTAATAAAACTCACTTAGCAACATAATTTTTGAGCTCCATTGTGGTTATAAATTGAGGACTACCTGTGCTTTTTCTGAAGCCAACTAAAGAATGTAACCGGTGCTCTAAAGATGTTTCCAGTTTAACCAGAATTTTTAAAGACATAGCTTTTATTTTGAAATCAATTAAATAAAATGACCTAATCACAGCATATATTTATTCTTAAAAAATAAATCTTGTACGATTTAAGATCCCTCATAAAAATACTAAAAAAGAAGGAAAGCAAACAAAAACACACAATCCTTTTGTCTCTTGGGACAATTCAAATACAACATTTTAATAAACTCCAAAAGGAAAGATGGATAGCTTTGAAATGCTCATTAAAAATGTTTCTATTTCAATGGTAATGATCTATTGAACATATTAGTTCCATCTGGCAGGTTGAATTTTCAGTTGGCATCTGAAATATCCAGCATGTCATTCTTGGCATTCTGTTTTTCAGTGGAAATTTAACAACTATAATGGAGTTATATCTGTAATAACTAATATGAGAAGCATGAAATAACCGCACTGAGATTTGATTCCTTATTCAACTTCAAAAATTTCCAAACCTTAAGTTTGGATGATAAGTGAGCATGTGTCAGACTTTAAAACACTAGTAATAACTGGTTTTGCTTGTATTAGGCAGGATTCATGTTTATCCATGTTTGAAAGCATTTTGAACAGGTGGATACATCTGGAATATTGAGCTGATGTGATGGGCATTTATAAAAGGACTACCAAAGGAATTCACTTATTCATAAACAGTTACTATAGCGAACATCCACATACCAAAAAGCTGATCTTTCCATTCCAACAACTCCCAGCTTCCCTTTGTCTTTTTCTGACACATAACTCCCAGCTATGCTTTATTTTAATCTAAGACTGCATATAATGTCAAAGTGAAAGTCAAAGACACTACTAAAAAAAGTTGGTGCTGGAAACTGAAGTCTTTCTTTATAACAGGTAACTGTCTCATTTCTTTTTTTAATTAAAACACTCTTTTAAAAAAATCAGAATTGCAAGGAACTTGAAAGTGCCAAGTGCCAAGGAGAGCATTCACAGGCAAGATGGTATCTACAGGCACCATTATTATCTATTCCTGATATAAATTGTTTTCAGTCAATGGGATTTTACTAAAGCATATCCCATTGATTCCACTGGCTTACTTTTAAGCACAATTAAGCAATTATATTTTGTATTGCTTGCTACAGCCAATAACTATGAGGAATAACAGTTAAAGTTAATAATCTATGCAAGAATCAAGTGTTCAGTTTTCATTTTAGTCCAAAATGAAAATGAATATGGAAAACCTAGACCTTGCACTTGATGGGTCCTGTTTTTCTGCAAAGGAGATTAACTTTTCATCCACTATTTAGTTCATTTCTTAAACTATATACTATGGCAGAATATAGAGACATAATGCTTCGGGATGCCAAAAGAGTTCAATTACACTATACACAGCATGCACTTTGGCTACATTATTTGTGCAGTTTCTTTAGGGAATTGGGAAAGGTCTTAGATTTAACATGCTTGGCCATCTTCCATTTGGCCTTTATTCAAATCCATAGTCTGCTGCTTACTGAATGCCGAGTGGGAAATTGGTCATTATATTAAGAACTGATGGCAAATTATTCCAATGCACTTTATTTTTCAGGCAGTCTGTTTTTAATTTGGAGCCAGTCCAAATTTAAAATTTCTGAGGTTCAACAAGTGAGACTTAAATCTGTGCTTCAGACTAAAAAATACTTTTTTTGTTTCCAAAGCAGACTTTTTCCTTCACTGTTTATCTAGCTTCTATGCCATCTGCTGATGCTACAGAAGATCCATGATATATCTTCATCACCTTCTATTATGATGTTTTTGCTTCAAACTAGAGGCAGCTAATATTTTATTATTGCTCAAGGTTCCCAGAGTATAAAGCAACTTGGACTGAACAAAAAGCACTTTCCCACAGCTAATATATCCCTTTGGATGAAATTATTCAACATGTCTCTGCAAAATGATCCTTTTAGTCTAGGTTTTTTACTTTTCATTTCCTAAAGGTTTAAATGCCTTTGTGATAGCTGATCTTTTTTTTAGTTCTAAAATGTTTTTTAAACAACATTTCTTATCAAATTGCATATTTAGAAAAATGGTACTAAAGAGAACCATAGAATTATGTTGGTCTAACTTCAACCAGCACACAATTCATTGTGCACAATACACAAAGAGTCCAAAAGAAAAATATTTTTAATTTTCTTGTTAGATTCATATTCTAAATTCTTCAAATTTCCAGCCGCATCTATAATTCGCTTCTCCCATTTTATCATTTCAGTAATTCAATAAAGTAGATAGGATAAGGGGGCTCACATGGTTAGGATGCTGGGTTGGAGGTTAGCAAGCTCATTGTCCACATCCGGCTCGAGAATCCAAATAAAAGTCAGGATTAAATCTGTTTCCGAAAATCATATTGTTTATTGAATGCACTGCATGGTATTATGTCGAAGTAAAACCAACTCTGAGGTTCCCACATCAATTCACACACTTAAACAATAGCTTTCCCAGCCAAACCACCAGCGTCTTACATAATCCACATCAATAAGTCCAGTTTGTTATGGAAACTGTCTGCTTCAAAGCCATACCTGTTCTGGTGTCCTTGTCAAGGCTTCAGGCTCCCATGGTCTGGAGCTGAATCAAATAAGTTTTGTTTCTCCACCTACCCACTTGAGAGTAACATCCATCCCCCTCATCTAAAGGCAAGTTGAAATGCAAAGGCACATAGCGGCCAAAGTTTCAGGCTTGATACCCATGTGCAAGACCTCAGTGATGCTGTGGGGTGGGGTGAGCTCTCGTCCTTTGCTCCAGTTCCTGCTGGGGATATGAGAGAGCTCCCAACTGGATGTCCCCAAGGCAACGGTGATGTCACCAGCTAATCATTTCAACCCCAAAGCATCTCAGTGCTTCTGGGTTCAAAAACAGAAAAAACAAGTGATGTAGATGTGATTGAGGAGGAATTGCTCACTAAACCCAACCAATAAGTTCATAGGTGAACAGGGATTTGAATGTTCAGCCTGTCCAGTCATAGACCAAATTTTTAACCCCGTTAAATGGCATCTTATCAGTTGAAATTTCACTCAGGATAGCTTTATTGTCTAAAAGAAAGTGGGGATGTTTCACCATTTTCTTCTTCTCATCTTTAAACTTTCATGGCTATTTCCTTATTATTCTGGGAATTACTTTCTCTTCTTTTTTTCCAGCCTGTCAAAACAGAGCTTGTGTTGGGATAAGGCACAGCAGAGGGAGGAAAAAATATCTTTCAGTATAAATACAGCTAAACATAAAATGATATTCTGTACTAAAGGGGCCATTCCACATGCAGAATCGAACTCTTTCTTTTTTGGTTTCATATTTGAACTCATACTGGTTATTAGTTCCAGGAAGGCTGTCCCCAAACATAAATATGTTAACATGACATTGAAACCTTACTCATGTTATATGATGCACATTGTTACCCATGGTCTTTTTATTTACTTATATGTAGTAATCTTTTTACTTACTTTCATCTTCTTTACATCTTTCACGTTTTAATTAAGTTTCTCAAGGTGTTAATGCAATTGTTGATTATTTTCATACAAAGAATATCTATGGGATTGTGCTTAACATGAAGGGCATTGAGAAATAAATTCTTGCATTTGACCTTGCAATATAATTACATTTGTATAACTAGGATTAATGAGCCAATTATTTTTGACAAGATAGCTGGTGTAGAACACTGTTTGCTTTTCTTTGCTAGTTTGTATTTTTAACAAACGAGAAGCATCCCCAGTGTTAATTCTGAATTAGATTGGCTTTTACACCTACAGTATGTTCTCAAGAAATTAGCAATGATTGTGATCTCACTCCAGTCTTCACACACAGCAAAGAATGTCATTATTTTTATTGTATTTTGTCTTGAGATGACTATTTGCAGGCATATTTATTGTACACCCCACTATTTTGCATATGGATGAACAGCAGTTTATACATTAACTGAATAAATAATGCAATTTAGAAAAAGCTGTTTGTCAAGGACTGTCTTACAGAAAAGTAATATGAATTCTCTTAGAAAAGTAAGCATTTATTCAGCACCATCCTTGAGGGCAAGGCAGTTCTGTCCATGTCTGCAATAGCTGAAGTTGCCCAGTTAGTTGCCTGGGTCTCCAATAGCTGGAGTTTTCATTGTCATGGCAGGGTGTAAAAGGCAGGCAGAAAGAGCAAACACTGAATGGCGCAACCAAGTAGCTGGCTTTGTGTACAGGAACATTGCACAGTGTATGGATTACACCCTCCCTAGTCCAGATGGAAGATCCCAGAGAGAGCTAAGACACTCTTCCCTGTTGGACAGGGACATACTGAATACTACTACTACTACTACTACTACTACTACTACTACTACTACTACTACTACTACTACTACTACAAATAATAATAATAATAATAATAATAATAATAATAATAAAAAAAATGAACATCTGGCTGATTGTGCGATGATCCATAATAACAACAACAACAACAACAATAATAATATTAATATAATAATAATAATAATAATAATAATAATAATAATAATAATAATAATAATAATAATAATAATAATAATAATAATAGTTGGAAGGGACCCTGGAGGTCATCTAGTCAAACCCCCTGCTCAGGCAGGAAAACCTATACATTTCAGACAAATGGCTGTCCAGTCTCTTCTTAAAAACTTCCAGTGTTGAAGCATTCACAGCTTCTGGAGGCAGGTTGTTCCACTGATTATTTGTTCGAACTGTCAGGAAATTTCTCCTTAGTTCTCTCTTTGGTTAGTTTCCATCCATTGCTTCTTGTCCTGCCTTCAGGTACTTTGGAGAATAGCTTGATTTCCTCTTCTTTGTGGCAGCCCCTGATATATTGAAACATTGCTATCATGTCACCCGTCGTCCTTCTCTTCATTAAATTAGAAATACCCAATTCCAGCAACCGTTCCTTATATGTTTTAGCCTCTAGTCTCCTTATCATCTTTGATGCTCTTCTCTGTACTCTCAACATCAAAAGAGTCTCAACATCTTTTTAAAACTGTGGTGACCAAAACTGGATGCAGTATTCCAAGTGTGACCTTACCAAGGCATTGTAAAATGATATTAACACTTCGTGTGAACTTGATTCTATCCCTCTGTTAATGCAGCCTAGCACTATGTTGGCTTTTTTGGCAGCTGCAGCACACTGCTGGCTCATATTTAAGTGATTGTCCACTAGGACCCCAAGATCCCTCTCACAGTTACTACTATTAGCAAGGTACCACCTATATTATACCTGACATTTGGTTTTTCTTGCCTAAATGTAGAACCTTACTTTTTTCACCATTGAATTTCATTTTGTTAGATAGCACCAGTGGTGGGATTCAAATATGTGAACAACTGGTTCTCTGTGAGGATGCCACTTCTGGAAGTCCATTCTGGGCTTGGGCAACAACAAATTATCTACCAGTTCTGCCCAAGTGGTGCGAATTGGCTGAATCTCACACTGGATAGTGCCCAATGTTTAAGTCTATCAAGATCCTTTTGTATCTTAACCCTATCTTCTGGAGTGTTGGCTATTCCTGCCAACTTTGTGTTGTCTGCAAATTTTATGAGTTCCACATCTATCCCCTCACCCAAATCATTGATGAAGATGCACTGGGTCCAGAATCAACCAGACATTGTGATAGTAGATAACAACCAGAAGAAAGTGGTGGTGATAGAGGGTCAAGTGACAGCAACATCAGGAAGAAGGAGTAGGAGAAGCTGAAAAAGTATCAGGACCTGAAGGACAGATAAGAAGATATGGAAAGTAAAGGCTAAAGTAGTCCCAGTGTTGGTAGAAGCCCTCAGATCTGGGAAAGTGGCTTCAACAGATCCAAGGAACAACATCAGAGCACTTTGACCAGAGGAGTGCAGTGCTAAGAACAGCTAACATACTACACAAAATCTTCAAACTCACAGGCCTCTGGTAGACACTCAAGACATATACTCCAATAGGGGTTGGAAGGGATTTTTATATAAGTGAACATGCCTAATTCTTCCTCCTTCTATTTTCCCCACAATAACCCAATGAGTTGAGTTGGGCTGAGACAGTAACTGGCCAGTGGCTCTTCTGCCTAAGACAAAACTAGAACTCATTCTAGAAAAGATAATCAAGCAATGAATCAGTGAACACCTAGAGACAAACAAAGTCATAACCAAAAGCCAACATGGGTTTATCAAAAACAGATCATGCCAGACAAATCTTGTTGTATTCTTTGACTAGATGACAAAATTAGTGGACCAGAGGAATGCCGTGGATATAATTTACTTGGACCAGGGGTTGAGGACTCCTGGTATAGATAGTACCTCACTCAATAGTAGTAATTGTGAGAGGGATCTTGGAGTCCTAGTAGACAATGACTTAAATATGAGCCAGCAGTGTGCTACAACTGCTAAAAAAGCCAACACAGTACTAGGCTGCATTAACAGAAGGATAGAATCAAGATCACATGAAATGTTAATACCACTTTATAGTGCCTTGGTAAGACCACACTTGGAATACTGTATCCAGTTTTGGTTGTCATGATGTAAAAATGATGTTGAGACTCTAGAAAGAATGCAAAGAGCAACAAAGATGATGTGGGGACTAGAGGCTAAAACATATAAAGAATGGTTGCTGAAATTGGGTATGTCTAGTTTAATGAAGGGGGTGACACGATAGCAGTGTTCCAATATCTCAGGGGTTGCTACAAAGAAGAGGAAATCAAGCTATTCTCCAAAGCACCTGAGGACAGGACAAGAAGCAACTTGCCTCCCGAAATTGTGAATGCTCCAACACTGGATGTTTTTAAAAAGACATTGGACAGCCATTTGTTTGAAATGGTATAGGGTTTCTTACCTGAGCAGGGGGGTGGACTAGAAGACCTCCAAGGTCTCTTTCAGCTCTGCTATTCTATTTTATTCAACCTCCTGTTTTCTAGGTCAGCATCTTAACCATTAAATCAAACTGGCTGTATACTTACCAGTTTCCCTCCACCCTCTGCCCTGACACCAAGTAGAACAGCTTGCATGCTGTGAAAATGGTCCAGAGGAATAGGTATGAACACATTATTCTTTTGCTCTTTGTTGAAACAGTTTTTCTTTCTTTCAGGCTTTCATACAACCCTGGGAAAAAGTTGCAACTGGTTTAAGAGTTGTACTATGAATTGACACCTTATATAGGCTATTTTGACTATTTTTCAGGTTTGTGTAGATAAAAGCTTCAGAATGATAGCCCTGGTGAATAGCAGAGAGCCTAGTGTCACCTTCCCTCAAAACTGATTTCTGCTTGATTATTTTTAAGAATATTTAGTTGTAGGTAATACAGCAGGAATAGCTAGAGATCTTGTTTGCCACGTTTTCGTGCTTTTTTATAGCACTGATTTGAATTTATAAACAGTGAAATCCATTCTTGTTGTAAGGCACATAACAAAAAAATAAAAAAGAAGAGATAAATCAGAAACCAAGGAAATCAAAGCATTGATTAAATTCTTAAGTAATTACAATAAGTTTTGCTTCTGTAATTTTTTTGGAAATCATTTTACTGATATCTAGAACAGTGGTTCTCAACCTTTCTCAGGTTGAGACCCCACTTGCCCCACCCATGCGCGCCAGGACCCTGACCCGGGCGTGCGCCTGGGCGCGCGTGCGCGCGCTGGGAAAAAAATAAAAAAAAATTAAAAAACAAAAAACAAAATGGCGGCCATGACGGGCGGATCTGCGCATGCGCGGATTGGCCTGTCGCACGTGCCGCGCATGCGCGGATCCGCCCATCATGGCCGCCATTTTGGGTTTTTGTTTTTTTTTTAATTTTTTTTTAATTTTTTTTATTTTTTTCTGGCGTGACGGGCGGATCTGTGCATGCGCGGATCGGCCCGTCGCGGCCGCCATTTTTTTTTTTTTTTTTAAATTTTTTTTATTTTTTTCTGGCGTGACGGGCGGATCTGTGCATGCGCGGATCGGCCCGTCGCGGCCGCCATTTTGGTTTTTTGTTTTGTTTTGTTTTTATTTTTTTATTTTTTTATTTTTTTTGGCGCGATGGGCGGATGTGCGCATGCGCGGCGCGCGTGCCAAAAAATAAAATTTTTTAAAAAAATAAATAAATAAATAAAAATAAAAAAACAAAATGGCGGCCTGCGGTGTCCGGCGACCCCCGCAAAATCGTCGTGCAACCCCAAATGGGGTCGCGACCCCAAGGTTGAGAACCGCTGCTCTAGAATCAGCCATTCTGGAAACATGCTCAACTTGTGCTCTCCATATTGGTGGAATTGACTTTAACAGGATGGCTAAAAATTCTGGGTATTTGTAGGCATAGCAAAATTCAGAATTAAAAGGATACCACAGGCACATTCTTTGAAATACAAGAACATTTCCTGAAATGTATATATATGCATAATAAGGGATTTTGTGGTTTTTACCTCAAGGCCAAACCATTACTACAGTATTAGAGGAAGCAAAAGCATTTCTATATATGGTAGCAAATTATTAACAGTTGCATTGAACTAGCTATGTATTCACAAACAGAATAATCAGTTCAAAGGCAAATTATAGGAAAGAACTCATAAAATATTTTCAACTACAAACCCACACTTTTATGTTTATCAGTTTCAGATAAAAATCAAACCTAATGTAGCAATAATATTAAAATCTAGTCATTATATCTAATAAGCAGTGAATTACAATAGAGTGGTTTCCATTAAAGAGAAATGGTTTCAAAAAATAATTAAAATGCTATTGTTGTGGATTTTTTTTTAATTTAAAAGGAATCTTATGTTTTGGTACATTGAAAGAAAAATCATCCCCAGCAAAGACTGTTAGAAAAATCATATGGCTTCTGATGTACAAATCTCTGCAACATACATTCTACTGAGGAAGTTGCTCAGCTGAATAGTTAACTTGAATAAATTTATCTGCTTAAGTTTGCAAGATGAATATATGGGTTAATTTACACTAACAAAGAACAAGTTTCATGTCAAGCAAATAGAACACAATGTGCAGAGGAGTTAAAATTACTCATGCAGATTACAGAACAAACAACCTTTCATAGATGTGAAGGATCTTCTGGTTGTTGTTTGAAGGCAAGCACAATCTAGTCCAGGCTTTGATCATGTTTAATGGAATTTTTTTGACTAGCTGTCAACCTTAAAATTGAAATGCCACATTGAGAAGGCATACTAGTAGCTGTACTAAAGGAAGATTAATTGTTTGCTCTAACTAATGAAGACATTGTCATCCACTTAAATCAAAGCTATCAGAGATCATTATTAACTTAATTTTCTTTAGAAACTAAAATGCCTTTTTCCATGTATGCGAAAATACCAGCATGCAAATTATGGCACATCCTTTCCCTTGTGGTATGTGCTCTCACCTCCCAGCCCCTTTCTCTAGCACTTTTAATAATTTTGAAACTATTAGATAAACAGACTCGGCTCATTTTTATGAGATGTACAAAATGGGAAAAAATAGCTCAAAGAAAAAGCACTACATTCACAGGTGCTAAATTATTCAGGTATTTAAATTAATTACACCATTACAGAATAATTGCATCTTTTTACCTTAAACCAAGTCAATGCAATGCAAGAAAAAGAGATCAAGAAACAGAGTTGAGGAGCGCGCATGCGCAAGGCACGGAAGCAGCCGGCTTCTGTGAGATTCTGAACTCCGGGACTTAAAAAGTCACGAAAACAGCACAAAACAGCTGTTTTTGTGGCAGAAAAACCCCTCCCCGGTCGGAGAAGGGGCCTAGAGCGAGGAGAGGGGGTTGGGAGAGCCTCTAAAAATTCCTTGGAAGAGACTTCGGAAAGAAAGAAAGAGGACTCCCCCCTGGACGCTCACGATAGCTCCAGCCGGAAGCTGACAGATTTACAAGCTAAGATTTACAAGCTAAGAACAAACTGCGCTAAAGAGGCAAGGAGACAGATGGACTGAAAGCTAGAGCCTAAAAAAGCAAGTATTTCATATATTATACAGCCGATTAACTACTTACACAATACGCAAAAAGTAGCTAAGATGGCGACTTTCACTTTAAAACAAAAGTAACGAGAGGGAAAGTGGAATTGCGAGAGTGACCACTAGAGGGCAGTCTAGATGCAAACTTTAAAAATCCCCACAAAAGATGAAGCCTTGCCCTCTGTAGGCAGCTTCAATTCTGATTTGGGGCACCTCATTGCGCCCCAATCAATGGCGGGTCCTCCACGATGGCCGAATTAATGAGAGACATGCAGACAGGCACATTTTCTTGGGGCGAAGCGACAACTGACAAAAGGCTGCCCCCCTTTTATTCCCTGTTACAGTGGGCGGTTACACAATGCATCACATGGTTACAAACAGCCAATGACAATGTTATTTCTTACAGCCAATGACAAGGCTACACTGGCAGGGCCACCCTGTGGCCAATGGATTCAAATCTTGGTACAACGTCCATCCACCTCTTAGCCCCCCTTATTTCCTGTCCCAAGGCCATATGGTCAGCCACATGGTCTTCTTTGTTCCTTTGTTCCAGGCCTATGGCATTACAACATAACATGGCCATCTTGCTTCCTTTTTTCCAGGCCACCTCTTGGCCCCGCCTCCATTTCCTGTTGCTCCAAAACAGCATGGTAAAGTCATATGGCACAGTCTCTTTGTCCCAAGCCTCTCCAAGCCTCATGCATTACAACAAAAAGATACATAGGGGGAAAAAAAGAAAACAGAAGAAGAAGATTAAAAGAGGATATAATATATGAACTCAGGATGGCCAATAAGCAGGCCAAAATAATAGCCTCAAAGGTGGATACACCCTCCTCAGGCCAGCTCCTTAAAACACCAGGGAACAACATACCTGTCCCCTCATCTTCTTCCATGCCTATGGAAGCCCAGGCCCCCCTGCCTACCCAGACCTCTCCAGACATGCATATGATAAAAGAATTAAAAGAGATAATGTCAATGATAGAGAGAAAGCTTGAGGCAGTTGAAAAGAGGGTAGAGGAAGTTGATAAGAAGTTAGAGGGGATGAGTATGCTGATGGAGAGACAAGGCAAAGAAATGGAACAGAAGTTGAAAGAACAAAGCAGAGAATTGGAGAGGAAGATGGAAGCACAAAGCAAAGCTGTTGCTGAAGACCTAGACCAAATCAAGGAAACAATAAAAACAAACAATAAGAAAATGAGAGAAGATATTGAGAAAAATTTCAAGAAGGTCTGGGAGGGGGTGGAAAAAAGGATGGAAGAGGTGGAGAACCGAATTGAGGGCCAGATGGCGGAGATGAAATGCGAGGTGCAAGATCAGTCAAATATGATGCAATATTGCCAGATGATGACAGCTATCAGGGTCAGGGGACTGGGTGAACCAACGAATGAAAAGCAAGAAGATTTGAAAAGAATTTTTGTAAAAGCCTTGGTACAATTTCTGGGAGAGGAGGCTGAAAATATCTCTTGGCAAATAGACAGAATCCACAGAGTCAACTCATGGATCGCAAAAAACAAAAATCTACCAAGAGATGTGGTTATCCACTTTGTAACAAAGGGATTCCGAGACCGTATTTCTACAACATCCTATAACAAGAAATTGTATGTAGAGGGGCAAGAGGTGATGATATTGAAAGAGATCCCCCCCAAGATGTTAAAAGAAAGAAAGGACTACAAGTTCTTGGTCACTGAACTGAAAACACACGCTCTACAATATCGATGGGAAGCCCCAACTGGAGTGTCAGTACTCCTTAAAGGCAAAAGATACCATCTGAACTCAATCCAGAAGGCAAAAGAATTCCTTGAAGAGGAACTGAAGGCGGGGGGACCTCGGCCCGCAACACTGGATAATGTAGATTGGCCACGAAAAAGAGGAGTGGACTTAGAACAACGATCAAACTCCCCAGAAACACAGACCACCGCAGCAGCAGGAGAAGAGAAAGGATCTTCTCGAGATGCGACTGCACTGAGGACGGATGTCAATAAAGCCATGGAAGCAGGATAGCTTAAAGAGCTACGGCAGACGAGGGCGACTACTAAACGCATAGAACAGCAAGAAAAGATCCCACAAAGCAATATGAACACCAACCTGGATATCATGGGAGCGAGACCAAAGAAGAAAGCAGGGGGGAAAACAGAAGTGGTCTGGCAAGAGTGTCCCGAAGCCGATCATGACAAGTAAATATTTGACTTGGAACGTTAACGGGTTAAACTCACCACAGAAAAGGAAGAAAATATTTCATTATCTGAATAAAAAAAAAATGATGTAATTTGCTTACAAGAAACACACATCAGAACTACGGACCAGAAATATTTAACCAACAACAGGCTAGGCACACAATTTGTTGCAGTGGCAGCAGTAAAGAAGAATGGCATTGTCATCTATGTTTAAAAGCATACAAGAGCTAAATTAATAGAGGCAGACTCTCAAGGTAGATATCTAGCAATCGAAATAATACAAGAAGATAATAAAATTCTTTTGATGGGCGTATATGCACCAAATCAACAACAAGGAAAATTCTACAAATTGGTACATAAAAAGTTAACACAACTCAACTACATATCATGTATTATATTGGGAGACTGGAATGGTGTCATAGAGGTTGACCTGGATAAAAAGAAGACAGCACCAAACCCACAAAAACACTCCAAATTGCCTAAATCCTTCTTTGACATAAAGGATGACTTCGAACTGATAGACATTGGAAGGAAAGACATGGCAAAGAGCAAGAATTTACCTTTTTCCTCAGACAGACACCAATCATTCTCTAGAATTGACTTTATACTAACAACCAGCGACTTGCTTGTTAGCCTAAAGAAGGTGAAAATCCTACCAAAAGTACTATCAGACCATAACCCGGTGTGGATGGAATTAAGACATGGACAGAAACCTAGGAGATCCTGGAGAATTAATGAAAACCTGTTTAAATACGATGAAAAGGTGGATGAATGCAAAAATGTTATGAAGGAATTCTTTAGCATAAATATGAATAAAGAGACACCGATTGAAATGATATGGGACGCCAGCAAGGCATTCATGCATGGGATTCTCATGGACATGAACAGAAGGCACCGGTGCAAACAAGAACAAAAAAGAAAAAAGTTAGAAGATTAGATAAGTAAGAAAGAGCAACTATTAATAAAAAGACCAGAGGACAAAGTCACCAAGGAGGGAATCAAGATTTTAAGGAAACAATTTGACTTGTTGATGGCAGATCAAGTGGCAAGGAATATACAATATGCAAAGCATAGGACATTCCATAATTCCAATAAACCTGGTCGGTGGCTGGCTTATATATTAAGAAAGAAGCAAAAATCCTGCATAATTGAAAAGATAAGAGTATAAAGGAAAGGAAGAGTTTCAACAGGAAATGATCAAGAAAGCTTTTACAGAATTCTACTCCAAGTTATACACTGAAGAGAAGACACAAGACAAGGAGATAGATAAGTTTCTGCAAAATGAAAAGCTATTGATAATCACCGATGAACAAAGAGATAGTCTGAATGCACTGATCACGCAAGAAGAAATACTTTCAGTGATTAAACAACTGAAAAAGGGAAAATCGCCCGGGACGGATGGGCTAACAGCGACCTACTACAAGTATCTCCGAGAGGAAATGATAGAACCCCTTAGAGAGTTATTTGTCAACATACAAGAAGGTGGTCAATTTCCACCGTCGTGGAAAACAGCTTACATCTCTCTAATCCCTAAAGAGGGAAAAGACAACGCTCAACCTGAAAACTACAGACCCATCTTGCTACTGAACACGGATTACAAAATCTTCGCAAAAATCTTGGCTAACAGATTAATGACAGTGTTACAAAAAATAATTCACCCGGACCAAACTGGATTTATACAAGGACGGCAGATGAAAACTAATGTAAGACAACTGCTGAACATAATAGAGTATTTGGAAAGGCATAACCAGGTGCCTGCTACTCTCATGTTTGTAGATGCAGAAAAAGCCTTCGATAGATTGAATTGGCCGTTTCTGATAAAACTGATTGGGGGGATGAAAATGGGAGAACAGTTTATTAATTCCATAGTGGCAATTTACCAGAAACAAACGGGCCAGATCATTATGAATGGGGGATTAACAGACTCATTTAACATAAAGAAAGGCACGAGACAGGGATGTCCACTATCCCCCCTGCTGTTTGTTTTAACGCTGGAGATTCTACAGAACAAGATAAGAGCGGCAGATGACATAAAAGGCATACGGATTAAACAACAGGACTACAGACTATGTGCCTTCGTGGATGACCTGCTGGTGACACTGGCTCAACCAGCACAATCAACCAGGAGACTGATGGAGATAATGAAGGACTATGGTAGAGTTTCAGGCTTCAAAGTAAATATATCTAAGATGAAGATGCTAGTTAAAAATTTAGATAACAACTCAAAACAGGACTTAGAAAGAATAACGGGCTGTGAAATAGTGAAGAAAGTTAAATAACTAGGAGTGGAGATTGAAGCTACAAATGGGAAATTATATAAAAATAATTACGAGGTGTTCTACAAACAGATCTGGTCAGGTGGAAAACATTACAACTGTCTCTGCTGGGCAGGATAGCAGCAATAAAAATGAATGTATTGCCAAAATTTCTATTTCTCTTCCAAATGCTACCTATACTCAAAAAGGATGTGGACTTGGACGAATGGCAGATGGGCATTAACAGATTTATTTGGGATGGCAAGAAACCGAGGGTCAAATTAAAAATCATCCAGGATACAAGGAAGAGAGGTGGTTTAAAAATGCCCAATCTGAAGTTATATTACTACGCTGCGGCGCTGGTGGCGCTGAGTGACTGGATTAATATAACGAATGACAGAATACTGAATGTTGAAGGGCATGGTTTACTATATGGCTGGCATGCATACCTTGTGTATGACAAGAAGGTTGACAAGAGCTTCAGGGAGAACCCACTGAGAACCCCGCTGTTGTGGGTCTGGAACAAATATCAGTACCTACTACACCAGAGGTTCTCAACCTTTCTCAGGTTGAGACCCCACTTGCCCCACCCATGCGCGCCGCGACCCCGACCCCCAAATTTTTTTAAAAAAAAATTTAAAAAAACACAAAATGGCGGCCGCGACGGGCGGATCTGCACATGCGTGGATCGGCCCGTCGCATGCGCCACGCATGTGCGCATTCGCCCGCGCGGGCCGCCATTTTGTTTTTTTTATTTTTAAAAAAAAAATTAAAAAAAACCAAAAAACCCCAAAAAAACAAAATGGCGGCCGCAACAGGCGGATCTGTGCATGCGCGGATTGGCCCGTCGCACGCGCCACGCATGTGCGCATCCGCCCGTAGCGGGCCGCCATTTTGTTTTTTTATTTTTTTAAAAATTTTTTAAAAAAAAATTAAAAAAAACACAAAATGGCGGCCGCGACGGGTGGATCTGTGCCTGCATGGATCGGCCCATCGCACGCGCCGCACATGCGTGGATCTGCCCGTTGCGGTCCGCCATTTTGTTTTTTTTATTTTATTTTATTTTATTTTATTTTATTTTATTTTATTTTATTTTTTTTATTTTTTTTACCGGCGCGACAGGCGGATCTGAGCGTGCATAGCACGCGCGCGCCAAAAAAAATAAAAAAAATTAAAAAATTTTAAAAAATTTTTTAAAAAAATAAAATAAAAAAAACAAAATGGCGGACTGCAACGGGCGGATCCGCGCATGCATGGCGCATGCGACGGGCCGATCTGTGCAGGCACAGATCCGCCCGTCACGGCCGCCATTTTTTTATTATTATTATTATTTTAAATTTTTAAAAAAATTTAAAAAATTTTTAAAAAATTAAAAAAAATAAAAAAAACAAAATGGCGGCCGGTGGTGCCCGGTGACCCCCGCGAAATGGTCGCGCGACCCCAAATGGGGTCGTGACCCCAAGGTTGAGAAACACTGTACTACACAAAAAGATTCCCATCTGGACGATCCCCAGACACGCAATAGGGGACATAAATATAATACAAGGTCAGGATGTGGTGCCCTATAGTAAACTTGTAATGGAAGAAGGAAATGTGTTTTCATTAAAGCCATCAAATACACTAACAGATGAAGGAATAGTGTGTACCTGGCTCTCATATTTACAACTGTAGTCTAGATGGCAAAAAGACCTGAAGAAGGGTATATCCAGAACAGATGAGAATTTAATTGAACAGGTTAGAGAGCAGGGGCCCATGCATATCAAACGAGTGTACAGTGTACTGATAGAAATGGACTCTGAAACTGTACTAGTTAAGGACTGTATGGTAAAGTGGGAACAAGATTTTGGTCAACATATCACGATGAAAACGTGGGAGGGAATCTGGGTGAGAAATGTAAAATTTACACAAACGCAACATTTAAGGGAGAACTTGTATAAAATGTTCTATAGGTGGCACCTAGACCCGAAAAAATTATCGCATATCTATCCAGACATCCAACCTAAATATTGGAGGTGTGATAGTATGGAGGCTACATATTTTCATGTATGGTGGACATGTAGAAAAATTAAAGCCTTCTGGAGAAAAATATGGTGGACACTCCAAACCATTTTGAAAAAGTGTATTGAATTTCTACCTCAGGTGTTTTTGTTAGGGATCATAAAAGACTGCACTACCACAGAGACGAACTTAATTCTGAACTTGATCACAGCAGCGAGACTGTTGGTGGGACAATACTGGAAGAAGCCAGAAATACCACCTATAGAAGAATGGACTTTGAAAGTAACAAATTTGGCAGAAATGGCTAAAATATCGGCATACTTGAAGGATCGCTCAAATGAACAATATATGATAGACTGGAAAAAGTGGATAGACTACATACAAGAGAAACACCAATCAAAGAAAATGTATCTGGCTTATAGTTAAATCTTGACACAGGGAATGAAGAATGTTTACAAATTTAAATTTAAATCGATTGTATTAAGTTGGATAGCAGTTAGCTTGAATCTTTCCCTGGTTTACATATACAAATATTTATCTATTGATTATTGGAAGGTATATATCAAATAGACTAAGAATGTACTTGATAGAGGGAAGGGCGTATCGACATGAAAATTATTAATTTTAATAAGATGACTTGTTTGTTTGATATCCAATGGACTGATCTGAAAAGAAGTGAAAGTTACAATTTTTAAAATGTAGTTGGTTTATAGTTAAACTTGGACACACGGAGTGAAGAAGGTCTACAAATTTAAAATGATTTTATTAAGTTGAATGGCATTTAACTTGAATTTTTTCTTTGTTTACATGGACAAATGTTTATCTAATAATAAATAATTTTTTAATAATAATAATAAAAAGAAACAGAGTTGACTCATAAATTTTCATCTGTCCCTTTTTATTAAACCTCAATCAGCTTCAAAGACTTGATTCCTCTCCAGCCTAGTTTAAACCATTAATTTTTAGGCATATATGAGTTACTATAGCATTTGTTTTGGAATAAGAGGTGTTTCTGAAAAGTAAGTAATAGAAAAAGGAAAGTAATTCGTATCAGTATGAGCAGGGTTCCATAACTCAAGGGCTCTGCATGGGGGGGGCACCAGTTGTGTGTGTTAGATAGAGAGAGATAAAATATCAACAACAGAATTGTACACTCAGCCATTAAGACTGCTGATGAAATCTATATCAGTACCCATCAGGCGTTTGAATAACTGTAATTATAGAATATATTCAAATTTTTTGGCAAGCTCCCACTCTCCTGTCCTTTTGTAGAAGTTTAAAGACTTGGCTCTGCCAATTGAGCAGCATGCAACGCAGAGAGAGGTTGCTGCCTTGATGGCCTTTCCCCCCCACCACACACAGAGCTTTTAATTTTTAATGTATTTTATTATTTTTATCAGGTCTTTTTGAAGTATTGTATTTTGTGTGGTATTTATGGTTTTTTTATGTCTTCATTCTATACCACCCAGAGTCACTCTGGGAGGTATATGAGTTAGTGTGGTGAGCAGTATCTACATCTGACAATAAAATGCTGTTATAAATAAATATTAAATAAACAAATAAATTATTAAAACTAATGTTTTAGGGTGAACATTAAGTGAAAATCTGCACAAGAACGCCTTGAATGCCAGCAGTGACCCCGAATGTTAGTAGATAAGAGGATTCTATGTTACGTGGGCAGCTGATAGTTACCTTCTGTTGACACCCCCACATATTTTTCAGGAAAGCTAGGATTAGATATAATGCAAGTCATACTGAATAAAAATATGTTGCTGAAATTTCTATAAGTACCCATGTGAGAACTGTCTGCCAAATCCCATTACTTTCTGATATTACAATAAATCTGATCATCTGAAGTAAACACATAGAAGAATTAGAGTGTCATCCCCTTCTTTTCAAAGCAAACATAAATGCAAGATGACTTCTTTAATATCACTATAATTAGCAGATAACAGCTTACTAAGAATTCTTAGAATTAAGTAAGGGATTAATGGTTTAATTTTGTCCTTCAATGCCTCTTCGACTGTTATAAGGAATTTTCCACCGTGATTTGAATAATTTGTACAATCCATCATCCTAAATCCTTCGATTGTTGCAGCTATTCCTGCAATATAATATTGTTCTGTTCATAGTATTCCTTATGAGCACAGTCTGCAGAATAATCTAGATCTTTACCTTAGAAATATGTAAATGAGCTTTTAACTATATTAGGAGACGTTCTAAAATAAGTTAATATGTTAACTGAACATATTTGCCAATGAAATCAACAGGGCAATTTACAATTAGTTTATTCCACTGATTGCAGAGGACCAATTTGATGTGGAAACAAATCCTATAGCTGCAGCACCTGCAGCCATGCTCAGGATAGACATAAATGTTTGGGCAATCAGCACAATTAATCAGGTACTATACTTACCACCTTAAATGTCAATTCATAGACAGTTAAGCAGTAAAGAGACCCAGCCTTGCAAGAAACCCTGTAGAACCGCTGTCCTTCTATCTATTTAAACAATACTGTTTTCAGAACAAATAATCAAAGCATGTCTATGCTGTATACATGCACAGCCTAACAATTCTTAACATCACAATCTGCCAACTGTGCATCATTAAGCAAGTGTTTATTAGGCATGTGCAGCAGAGTAGATTTAAAAGGGAACTGGTAACTGGAAGTGGGTATATGTGCACACATTGTGCTTGTCATCGTGTGCTTAAATCAAACATATCTTATCCAGAAATCACATGGCAGCTCTGAAGCAGACCAGGAAAAGATGCATCTTCTTCTGAAACTGGCATGACACATGTACATATGCACACTCCAGATCATTTTTCTCCTTCCAATTCAATTCACTGCCCAACAGTATTTTTTGGACAATAAAAATAGGTACAAACAAATGTTCAAAATGGAAGTATTAAGATATAACTATAGATTTCCCAAGCATCAGCATGTATGACTCAAATTTAATGAATCTATCTGAATAAAATAGACACGAGTGATTTTTATTGATTTTTGTAAACACACACACTCCCATCTCTATGTGGATTTCATATAGGATTTTGGGGAAAAATACTATACAAAAATTCCAATACTTATACCAAAGAAAGAGCAAAATAGTGAGATCGATACTGCACCCAGAGGAATTAAGAGAAATTTCAGAACGGATCACAGGTGGGATTGAGTTATATCTGACTAACAGAATAGGGGAGAAGAGAATGTGAAAATAAAAAAGAATCATCAAAAGGGACATTAAATACTGGTTTTCTTTAATCTAGCACAGAATTGTACTGTTGTCAGACTTCTGGTTAGGTGTCGCGGTGTGACGGGCGCAGGAAGACAGGGCTCCATCTTCCACGTTTGATTTTGCCTCTCTGGGAACCCTAAAAATGGTCAATAGTCACCCAGGAGAGGCGACAAAGAACGAGGTGGCCCTTGTCAATTGTGAAGGGGTGGCAGCCCTTCTGCTGGATCTGAGGAAGCCCTCCAAACCTGCAGAGAAAGACTGGCTACATTCGTGTGACCAGTCAGAAGCTGCTGACAACCAAAGATAAGCACTAACTAGCAATTTTTGAGCAACATGGATGGAACTGGGTGAGACTTTATCCTCTTTTTAATACTACTTTCCTGGAAAAAAGAATGCCCAAAGAAAAGAATCCTCCCAATTAAGGAGGGAGGGAAGGTTTTGCCCCATTCCCTCAGGAAAAAAAAGTGGCGAATTAATTGCTTTGGGGAAAAATAGAGAAAACTACAAGATCAATTTAGAATTAATACAGATATATAGCTTTGAAATTTAGGGACTAAAAGTATCTTTTGAGACTTTTTTAAAGAAAAGATATTTGAAAGTCTGTAAAATAGGCTTGGATTTGGAAAGCTGGAAGACGGTGTCAACAATATCTAGTGGCAAATCACGACACTACAATTTATTATGCTTAAAAGAAACCTGGATTGATAAGACTCTTTGTTGTTCCTGAAAACTTTCACTTTTGCAGACTGCAGCTGGGATGTTTGAATATGGTTAAAAATAGATAACTGTTAGAAATAAAAGTATTATTATAATTAGGATAGGTTTTCTAACTATGGGAAATATGAAAATCCTAAAAGGGTTTGAATAAGGGAAGCTTTTGGTTACCCAAATATAATTTATTATGAGAAAGTTATAAGCAATAGAAATATTTTGAACATTGATGGGAAATTATTTTTTTTAAAAAGCAGAAAAAACAGGATATTGATTGAACAAATGGATGTTAAGTGCAAATGCAATTGAGATATGTTCTGGCTAGAAAAGATATTATAAACTGACATTATCAACATTATGTATAATACCAGAAAAATGTGATGAAGATGTCTATATTTAATTGTATATGTATTAACAGTAAAAAGAATTGTATTTGCCCAGTGTGGAAAAATGTATACCACCAGAAGAAGATAGGATCAAGGAAGCACTGGATGGTGTAGTATTGGAACTAGAATGAGAAAGTTAATATGCACCACTAAATTACCAATGGACCCAGACAACACATTGTTTATTAAATATTTATGATTTTAAAATTTTAAAATGAATAAAATATGTATAAAAAAGAATTGTACTATTGTCATTCTTTTACTGCAATAGACTTACATGACTTTACTTATATATGTATCATATGATATAGAAACAACTTTAAATTTAATCTGGGCTTGCCTCCTTCCTGCATCCACCCCCTCCTATCCCCTCCATTCCAAATCCAAAACTACAAACTAATATACACGAACCTGGGACTAAATCCTCTTAACTCAGTGGGGTTTGCTTACTTTTACTAGACAAACACAGGACTTTCCTCTAAATAAACTGAATAGCTCTCCTTGGACTTGCTTAGCTAATCTGATTTGTTTTACAGACTACATGTCACTGGTTCACAGTCCATAAGGTCCAGTGCTCCCTTTCATAAATAATTCCTCTTTTAAAGTATAATTAGGTATTCATCTTTGTCTTCCATTTTCCTAGAGCTAAGTGTGAAAAAATGATCAGGAATAATAATGTTACCTATCCTCCACAAAGAAATCCATGTATAGAATACCTAACAAACAGAAATTAAAAAGCATTAGGCAATAAAGCATTAAGAAAATGTCAACAATGAGATGGCAAACAGAACTCCTGTAAGCAAGTGGATATTCAAATTATAAATGTGACAATTTCTTAGATTAAATGAAAGAACTGTATCTTTGCCAGGAATATAGTTTAAGTTTTTAAAAAATCCATCTTTAAAGTGTGAAAAGAAATTTACATTAAGTACAAAGCCAATGAAGAAAAGATATGACAATCAGAAAACGTGTGTCAAAACAACTTGTCTTTTGAGAGTAGGGCATGATGACAGAGTGTATAGAAGAGTTTGGGAAGATAATAGGACTTCATTTTCATTATTAGAAAAGCAATGTATGATATCCGTCTCTCTCATTTTATCTATTGCTCCATTGCTGCTGTTACCTTTAACTACCATTGTCACTGTGAACCTTAATCCAGAACACAAACATAAAGCCAATCAAATTCATTAATCTAACAGTCAGTTATTATCCTGTTTATAGGCACAACCTGTTAATGAACACATTTTTTCTGTTTGTTTCACACTTCAGTTAATAAAACTGTTTATGAAAATCCAACATCTCTTTAACATAAATAGAGATGAAACTACACATGGAAGAATTTTCTCTGTGTGAGCATATGCCATATGCCCTTTAATGTCAATTATGTGTCCATTTAAAGGTAGGACTACCCATTTTAAAGCAGTTTCAAAACAGCATTAATGATAACCTGAAGCGGAGGAAAAAATATCTTTGCCAGTCAAGAAGTGATTTGTGTGCCACATTTTTATGTCCTGGGGCCAAATTCCTTTGGACTGACCATTTCTTTTTATGTAATGTGACTCACTTTCATAGCTGTCCCATTTGCATATGTAACAACAGTACTTGATACATCCAGTGTGCCTACTTTTAAATTTCCACAGATATTCAAGTTGTATTTGGCGTACTCAGTGTGCTCCAGCAACAGTTCCATGCTTCTTTATCTGTGCAGCATAGCCAACAGTAATGAAGTAAAAACAGAAGATTTCTATAAAATGGTACATAATAAGTTTAATTACTGGTTATTTTCATGACTAGGTGTTCAGGCAGCAAAATATTTGTTGTACAGTATTCTTAATATGTTTCTTTCTCAATATAAACTATTTACCTGTTATCTCTGTCTTGCTCTCATCTAATCTTTTCAATTCTATTTTTTTTTTAATTTTTGGGAGTGAGTTATTCAGGACTTAGTCTTCATGTTTATAAGTTCTCTTTGATGCAGTAGATTCTCATGGGTTTCCTCTCATCAAGTTATGATATTTTCAAACTTCCCTGTATTCTGTCAAGCAAACACTGCTAAAGCTTTCTCTAGAGAGTCCAGCAGTTATAACAGGATTTTCATGCAAGTTTTTAGAAAATATTTTGTAAGGTAATTAGGGGATGTTTCTTTAATGGCAAATACTTCCATGACTTTACATAGTAGTTTCTTCAGCTGTTGCAGAATCTATTTCTGTGTTTATTTTAAGTTAATACAGAGACATGACTTTTCTATTTTTTTCTTTTATATCACAACAAAGCACTTGATAGATAACAGTGAGAAGAGAATTGCTTTAATGTATTGTCCAAGCATGCCTGAATGATATCTTGTCTCAAACCTAGTGGCCTTATATGCCTGAATGGTGATGTCAGATGCAATTGCTTTAGAACATTGGGATTCTTTGAGGTTCTTTTGTTTAGTATATGTATTTCTAAACTTTCCATACTGCCTAATAGCTCTACAATATTTTCTATGTATTTGGGGAGAATGTCCAGAACAACAAATAGGAGTCCCCCCTACCTCCCTCTCCCTCTCCCTCTCTCCCTTTCTCTCTCATGTATATCTAATAAGTATATAGTTGTATATTCATGTATACAACAATATAATGTACATTCAATCAGTATATTGAATAAGTTGCCTTGCTTTTTAGATGGCCTTTAAATCCCAGATATCATTTGATATAAAATTTTATATACATATGGGTAGTTGACTTTGTCTGGGTTCATCACTATGTAGAGGTGGGTCTGGATCATAATAGATTAGTTATGAAAAGCACCAAAAAAATCTAGAAAAAGAATTGCATTTTTGAAGTATTCACAAAGTTCCTAAGAATTAAGCTTTCTCAAAGACAAATGTATATTTTAAATTAAATAATATATAGCAATAGTAATAGCAATAGCACTTAGACTTATATACCATTTCACAGTGCTTTACAGCCCTCTCTAACCAGTATATTGCCCCCAACAACCTCATTTTATTGACCTCGGAAGGATGGAAGGCTTGAGCTGGTCAGGACTGAACTGCTGGCAGTTAGCAGAATTAGCCTGCAATATTGCATTCTAAGCACAGTGTCATCATGGCTCAGATATATATTCTCCATGATTTTAAATAATTGTTCACCAAAAGTATATTTTCTTCACAATTTTTGGAACTGAGCACTTGTGTGGACACATGTGATATTAGTGCCATGGGTTATATACCACCGCCTTATAGGGGGGGGGAAAGTTGCACATAAATGTGTTCCTTGAAATAGCATTGACTTAACAGAATAACAGAGATGGAAGGTCCTCTAGTCCAACCCCCTGCTCAAGCAAGAAACCCTATATCATTTCAGACAACTAGTTGTCCAATCTCTTTTTAAAAAACCTGCAGTGTTGGAATAGCCTCTGGAGGCAAGTCGTTCCACTGATTAATTGTTCTAACTTAAATTTGGTGCAGAGTTAGACTTAAATGTTTCAACTGTTAATGCTAACTGTTTTCATATTATCCATGGTAAACATAGAGACTAGATGTTCTTAATAAGCAGTAAGAATAATTTGCTAGAAACCCATTATTATGTTCATACCCAAATATACAATTCAACTTGCTTACCTGCAAATATTCATTATACAGGTTACATAGTCTAAGAAAATCATTAGCTTTGATTTCTCTGACAAAATATAGTTTATCCTGAACCAGCTTCATGCTTTATTTGACCTGGATATTCAAAATGCTTTGTCTTGCCTTCAAGACTTCACTTCCTTTTGCCTGTCATTTTTCTCCAGACTCTGTATTATGATGTGTGATAGATGGATAGATATTGGCAGATTCTAGTTAAAATTCATTTCACATAGCTTGCTGACTGCCTCAAAGGAGCAAAGGTTCTAAGAACTGAAAAACCAAGATCTTTGAGCTGTTAACATGAAAAATAGGCCTTTGTTTAATAAGTAACATACAAGTTTCCTTTCTTTTCCATTCAACAACTAGCAGCTCCTGCGAAATCTTGAGTTTTGATTTTGTTATCTCTGGATTCCTCTGATAGTTAAACTTCTGTATGACAAGCATCACTTACCTTCACCAAATTTCTGAAGTCCAAAAATAAATAGGCATTACAGTAGATGATATTCTGCATCACTCAGTTCCTTTCAGCTGTTGAAAAGAAAACATCCTCATTTTAATCCTACATATGCCTCTTCTCTACTATTCAACGTCCTCTCTTTCCTCTTCTCATCAGCTTCATAGCTATTCTCTTCTCTTCTTCAGTTCCACTGACAACAGCTTCAAAGCAGATCTATGTTACGGAGGTTTACCTTATGAAAATAATAGAAACCAGCACTTAGCAAGAAGGTTATTAGATAGATAGTGCCCAAAGCTGTTCATTGTGCTTCCTTGAAAAAGAAGGGGTGAGTTGAAATTTTGGCAATACAAAATAAGGTAGAATTTATTTTCTTTTCAGGATTTGGAGAAAAGAAGGGATTCACTTTATTTTTCCAATGGAAAAGATTTTTGCCCTTAATTGTCAGGGGTGTGAAGGTTCACATTACTCAATGCAACTCTTGTATTTTTCTATTTACAATGGTTACCTGACCGTCCACTGCTCACAAGACTATACAACAGAAGTGTCAAACTGCCAGCCCGCGGGCCAGATGCATCACGTGGAAGCCGCACCCACCCCATTGCCGGCAATGGCAAAACTGGCCCGATACGTTGCGTGATGTCACATGACGTCACGAGTTTGGCATGCCTGCTATACAATGTCATGTAGTTAGCCAATTATCATACAGGGAAAAAAAGTGAGTGGGCGGGGAATAAGATCAGGTGTTACATGTATATTAACTCTAACCAGGATGCTAGAATTCTTATACTCCACTGAAAAGGAGAAGAGTACAAAAACTTTCAGAGAGACAACAAAACCTTTCAGATGCCAAGTACATGTTTCAGTCTGGCATTACTAAGGTTCAGATAGCTGTTCATCCATGACCTATTCTAGAAGAACGTAATCTAATCTCATCCTTCCTTCATAAAATTTATCCTAGGAGAAATAGGATAACTCTAAACAGATGAATATCTGATAATAAATTATTTTACAAAGTTAGCCAATTGCTTAATGTATGCACAAGATGAAGCTCTATGAAGATTTGAAGAGCAATAAATTTACAAAAGTGGAAAATTTTATGAAATGATTTGGTGAGAGCAAAGTTGCAACTGATGCTCAAGGAACTGCACCCATTTAAAAACAGCTTTGGATCTTTATGATTTCACACCAAATGGTTCTTCAGAGCTGAGATTATGTATTTCTGACTCAGATCTAGTATATTTGAAATCCAATCAAATATTTTCTTTAAATTTGAAAGCTCCATGGAAAGCTCCACGTTCTTCCTCCATTTGCAGGACCTTCTTTCCTATTAGAGTCCTCTCAGTTTCTGGGATTTTTTTAACAAAATAGATGGAATTTTCCAGTTCCTCTCATGACAACTTCTAAGATAGATTATTTATTTATTTCTCATACAATCAGATAAATTTATATAATGTAAAGTACAATGGTGGGTGGGAAGGCTTAAATAATCTATGTCACTTTTGCAGGAAGGAGATGGTATTATCATAGAAACCTGTGGCAGCTTAGGGCTTGAGGTTATTTTTGCTGTGATTACTCATGGTTTCATCTTGTAGTTGACATGTTTTAAGACAATCACAGATTTCTTCAATTTTTTTTGATAGAAGCTGTGGAAATGGTCTAATTGTAGTCTTTGAAAATGTAATGCTGAGGAAAGAATAGGAAAATAGAAGAAATACATATGGATGGAAGGGAGATAGGGTTGATTAACTGGAATTTTGAATAATTCTACATTATCACATTGTGTTGTAGTTACCAATTTTACTTCTGATAAAGAGATAATATTTATTTATCTATGGAGAATAATTTGTCGCTAATGCTGGCACATTAAGGCAATTCTAGCTTGAAAGGAAGCATCAGATGATCTTACATGAACATCTTAAATAGATGTACTCTTCTGAAAAACTGAATCAAAAGTTTGCTTTTTAATTCTACCAACACATTTGAAAAAGGCTGTTTCTAGTTAAAGAAAATCAGGTATGATCCATCTAAATAAAACTATTTCTCTGTTATATGGCGACATCTCTATAAGAACAAGAACTAATTGCAGATCATGAAAGCAAGACCGTGTACAAAGATTGGGTTATTTTATAATTTGCTTCTGTAATACAATTACTTATATTCTCTAATTTCTTTTCATATGTTTAAATAGGGGACTTTCCCCACTTACATCAAGTGTGGTGTGAACATGATTTGGAACCCACTTTTTTCTTTCATATGCCCATGATATTGACTATATGTCATCTCCAGACCAGTGCCCCAAAGGCATTTGATTATCAACTCATAATCAGGATCCCTCTGAATCAAACCAGTTTTGACTAGACACACATGTCTAACCAAGCATCAAAACTTCCTTCCTTCCTGGAATCACACCTATCTGTGTTTAAAACAAGATGACTGGTGAATGGTTTCTCACCATCTGCTAACATTTGGTAGAAAAGAAAGGGAAAAAATGAAGCCATTAATCCCTATGGTGAATGGGCCCTCTGCATCCTACAATTGACAATATAATTTGCCAGCACCATTCCTGTGACACAATAGATATTGCCAGTGAGAACTGCAAATTTTATACAGATATTGTATAAAATATGTTATGAACAGACATGTTCAAAGACTAATGGATAGGAATTTAGTGTGACTTGAAAATATACTTGTGCTTGAAAATTTGTGAACCCTTTTGAATATTCAATATTTCTGCATAAATAAGAACAAAAATGTGATCTATTATCCACAGAAGTCCTAAAACAAAATAAAGAGAATCTGTCTCCATTTATGCTTTGAATTATCTTGGAACCTAGTGATTCACATATTTTTGCCGCAGACAATTATGTAATGTTGAATCATTTTCCTTAATAAATAAGTATAATGTTTTTGATTCTTTTGTTTATATGGGCTCTCTTTATCTAGCTTTAGGACTTATGTGGAGAACAGATCATGTTTTAGGTCATATTTATGCATAAATATTGAACATTCAAAAAGGTTCACAAACTTTTAAATACCATGATGCCAAAACATTATGAAATTTTATGAAATGTGGAAACCTGACTTTTTCTGGTTTGAAAAATCAGTTGATTGCCTTGAACTATTTTTTTTGCAGATAATTGGCTTCTGTACTTTTTAGAAAACTAGAAAAAAAATAAAGAACTAAAAAAATGAAATAAACTGTTTATGGAATAGCTATAATGGTAGCCCATAAAAGAAAAATTATTAGTAAAAAAATTATTTCTATTAATAATCCATTCAGCCACAGACAGTTTTACCTCAATTGGGATTTATTCAGCCTTGTTCCACAATTTATTATAAATTCACATAACCCAATAATCAAAGACAAAAGAACAATTATCTGTCTAAGATACCCAATATTATTTTTCACCGAACTGCTATTTAAATTGTGTTGCCATCATTTCTTTAATCCAGAATTTTATCCAAATTCTGATAATTCTGTATTAAAATACATGTTGTCAGGGTATTCAGCCAAGAAAGTACAAGATTGAAAGTAAAACTCACTCTGGTCCAGCTCTGTAGGATCAGTTTCTAGGACCAAAGGATATCTATGCACCATATGAAGCTATGCATCATACATGCTCTCACATTCTCTCAAGCCTTGGCTTTTGTTGCTGATTTAGCCAGATAGGGCTGACGTGATTTGATATTGGATGTGGCAAATACATCTTCAAATGCATCTCTCGAGAACTATCTATACCCCTAAAGAAACCCTTAACACTAGCAGCCAGTTCATAACATCCATTTGAGTAGACCATGACGGTAAGAGCCAGATACACTTGGAATAAAGAAATAATTTGAAGCCATTCCATTTGGGATTTCAGGCTGGATATAGTTACTGTAGCAATAGAAATGTCTGGATTACTTTTTCTGAAGAAAGACAAGAGTGTGCAATATTGTGGGTCCTTTGAGATCTCTCTGCAGCTTTTAACACTTAGGCAAAAGTATCTTCCTGAATCATCTCTGGGTTGAACTCAGAGGTTCTCTGAGGTTCTCCCTTATATGTAGGATAGATGCAGTTCAGACAATAGCTTTATCTTTCTTTTTCAGTGCATTATACAAAAAAGAGAGATTGCAACCTCAGCTTTTTGCTGTATAGTTCACAACATTTCAAGCCACTTCTATAACAACAGAATCATTCTAATCATCAAAACCTAAAATCAAAGTTTTGTTTTTTGTTTTGTTTTTTTAGTTTCAAGCAAAAAGCCCAAGTAGCAACCAAATTATATAAATTATTCTCTTTAATTAAAACTGTTTTGCCATCTCAGGCAACTCCATCATCTTTACCATTCATTCTTCCACTGGGCAGTTCAGACAACAGCTTTGGTTAACCCCACTTTGACTCAGTGACAAGTAAGCTGGGATGATGCAGAGTTTCTTTCTAAATGAAATGACTTGCAATGTTTATATAAACCACTAGGAACAGCCATAAAAGTAATTTGTGGAAAAGAATAATTGGTGTACTGATAAGTTCAGATCTATATCTCTGAACTGTATTATCTGTATTGGGTGAGACTTTGCTGTTCCTCACCTGATGTCTAGATTCAATGGTAAACTGAATAAAGGTCAAGAACCCGAAGTTGTATCCCAATATGACAAACATCATGGAGAGGAAGTTTCCTATTTCAGGAATCAGATGGACTAACGTGTTTGGTATACTATTCCATCAGAAGGAGCTGGATATGTGATGGTGCTCCTAGAACCATCACAATCAGAAAAACCAAAAGTGAACTCTATGGCAAATAGCAGGATTGTCCAGATTCAGATTTTGTGTTGTCTATAGATAGCTTGGCCATAATAAACCAGGCATTACTACATTGCAAGCCATATTATTGCAATTTATTTTATGAAGAGCTGCCTTTAATTTAGGCTACAGGAAGTTGAAATACTGTAACTTGCTTAAAGCAGCAGCTACTACCTGCTCTGAAGATGATACAAAGGCTATTAACATGATGTTAAGTTTAAGATGTTATCTTGTTTATCTTATCTTGTTATTATTCCTGGCATGGGTTAGAAATGATATAACTGATGGCTATCAACAGGTGACAGCATTTGGCCAACTTTTGAAGCTAAGCAGAGTGGAATTTGATCTTTATTTGGATGGGGGTCTATAAACTAGTATAAATATAAGATAATATAAAATAGTATGAGATGCTTAGAAAATCTTGGAAGAACACTGTGGCAAATGATTGCCTTATTTTATTGTCTTGAATGTAACACTCTATTTATATGACAATGGAATATGCTGACTTGGAAATTCTAAAGTCCATTCTTCTTAAAGTGCCCAAGGTTGAAAAACACTGCTATAGAGCTACAGTAGTCAACACAATTCAGGGATATCTTTATTATGTCATTCTCAATAACTTATCATTGCGGCCATTAAGACCTAATAAGTCTAAAATCTTGATGGTACCATGTATCTATTTAACAAGGTTAAAATAGCAAGCACAAACAATTAAAATATATAACAACATATTCCTAGACTAAGGAGTTATAATCCCCATAAAAACATGCTTACCCAAGATGAATGCCCCTCTCCCCCTTAATAATTTGTTATAGGGCATCCTGAAAATGGATGCCCTTAATTATAGAATCCCCTTCCTTTTTAATGACTAAATAGTAAACATTTCTGGCATAAATTGATAGCTTACTTGTTCACTCAGGCTCATTTTTTGTCTGGTTAGAGGGATGACTGCATTCAAAAAAGTTAAGATTCACACTTTTTAAATGCATCACTATGCACATTACACAAGGGCAGAGTTGCAATTGTGTGATCACAACCACCAATTTGATCTTTTTGATGTCTGTCATAACCCAATTATGTATGTGTGCACTAAGTTTCTTTTGTTTGTTGTTGCAACTGCTGCTATTCTTATTGGTTTTTTTTTAGGGTTTTCTTATGTTGTTTTGTGTGTTGAACATTCATATAATATTAGTGACTTCTATAGTTTTTTTATTTTTCCATATTTTACTGTGATTAGGGTTTTTAGCTGATAAGAAAAATCAAGATACTTGCCGTGAGAGTGCAACTAAAGCTTCAATCACATCATAGTTATTTTGATTTTTAGGACTATTCCTGCCAGGTACCTCTACTTTGATCACAGGTTGACTCAGAAGTCCAATAATGTTGAGTTTGGCAATCTTAAAGTGTCATTTTATGTTTTCTCCAATATACAAGTTTACTCCAATATACAAAGTGTAAAAGTCAGTTGCACACCTCAAAATATATAAAATAATGAATCACGCTTAACTGTAATTCTGAAATTATTGGCTCACGAAGTAATGCATGACATTTTGCTAGAAGTCATAAAATACCTCCATCTGTTTTTTTACAAGGAACAAAATATATTGAATTTTACATTTTATAATTTCCAACTTTCTTGGCCACGGGCACCATATGTTGCTTTATATTCTACTCATTGTAAGCCACCAATATTTGCCACAGCCAAATAAAATATAGTCCTCTGTGCTGACACTACTTATTGTTTTTATCTCTATAAATTATTTGTGTTTATGTTTTGAATTTTAGAAGATGAGAGAGAGACCATTTCCTAAGTTTTCCAAGAAAATTACACATTCAATGAAAAACCCAATTCAATGCCTCAAAAAGCAAAACTGAGATGGGAGAAACTCTGCCTTGATTGCTCTTTGGTTATGCCAAAATACTTCAGTTCACGTGTGTGTGTGTGTGTGTGTGTGTGTGTGTGTGTGTGTGCCTGTGTGTATATTTTTGAAAAATTCTCTCACAAAGCTGAAATATCCCAAGTGGGGCCATAAGAGTTAATTTAATGGTGTTCCACATCAGGCATGTATTAGAATAGGCTTAAGCATATCTGATTGTGAAATGAAGGCAATTAACTTTTGTTCATTTTTTAAAAAAAAGAAATCTCTATTAAGGCTTAGAATGAATAGGAGAATGAATGTAGCTTCAAATGTGCTTAATAGAAAAATTAGCAATATTCAGGAATTCTGGATTCATTTCACCCATTACTTTAGAGATTAGCCTGTGATGTAAATGATATTTATAGACCTCTTTTCACATGCCCACAGTCAATGTCATCAGCTAATTGGAGAAGGTGTACCCTTGCCCTTGCTGCTGACAAATAAGACCCAGCAATTTTGCTGAGGACAGTAGACACATCATCAGTGTCATGATCTTTCAAGAGTTTGTCTCCAAAGAAATATTCTATTGGAATGTTAATCTGTTACTTCTTTAATCTTTTTCATCATGCCATATTCTTGTTACAACCCACATGTTTCATATTCTCCTTCAGCAAATATGAGTGACTGTTCAATTCTAACTAGGACATGGAGCATATATTGTAAAATGGAAGACAGAAAAATGGAAGATTAACATGGGAAAGGACCCGGAGTTTGCAATCCATAAATAGACCACATCCTTCCATTCACAGGAAACATATAATAACTGGATTTAGTTGAAAGGAAGAAAGAGAAACCATGTTCCCAGAAGAGATACTCAAGGATATCTTTCGAGTACAAAGTCAAGATGGCAGTTGCAAATGTAAGCTTTAGGCCTCTGTTCTGTTTTACATGTATCACCCATTAAAAAAAAAGGAGCAGGGCTTTGATTGTGACCACTATCTTGACTTTTTTTTTCATCCTTTTCCCTCCGTAGAATAAACCCAGATAGCTTCTCTCTTCAGCAACTTGAACTATTTAGACTGGGTAGCAGGAGATGTCAATAAAAGCTTTCCCATGTCTTCACCAACAGCCTGGTACACACACACACACACACACACACACACACACAAACATATACATGTATATTTCACTAATTTATAAAATGAAGATAATGCATGCATTATCTTGATCAACAGCCAAGCATTTATCAGTCTCAGATAGTGATCTATCTGCTGCCATTTATAGCTTGTCTTTTAATGAAAAAACACCAAGGGTGAGCAATAATAATGTAAAACAACTGACGATCAAAGCACCAATACAAACATTAACTTAAAGCATATGCCTCCTTCTGAACTCTCTGGAGGCTGCAACTACCTTTTCTCTCCTAGAGGCTAGGAGAAGCAGAAATCTAGCAATAATAAAAGTAATCAATTGGTACTTAATAACTGAAGTTTTGGGGGAAAGTTATATGGATTTGAGGGAATTTTTGTTCTGCAATAGTGGTGATTTTTAGGTCTGTAAAGAACAAATAAAGATTTCAATTTCCTTGCCACACAAAATATATTCTTTAGTATTGCAGCTATCATTGCTGATATCACTAAAGAATATGGAAAACATTTATTCTTTTCACTGGAAGAAAGAGGAAAATAATGAGCCACCCTTTGCTTTCTGATAGTTAAGTCAGTGACTTTAACTTCTAACTGTCCATGTAGCAGTATCAACATTTGAAAGATGACACAGGTTTTCCATCGTGACACTGAACTCTAGATGCAACCTGTAGACTAATGGCTGTTTCCTACCCACCTGGCTTGAGTAGATGGACTTTTAGTCTGACGCAATAGTATTTTGTTTTACAAAAATGGGACTAAAATGTGAAGAGGAAACAGAGAAACAGGAGAAGGTGTGCCATATGATGCTATCTCACATCATAGCAATGGTACAAAAAAAATCATTTGGGGTTTGCTTGCTTTTGTTTGTTTTTTTGTTTGCTTGCTTTTGTTTGTTTGTTTGTTTGTTTGTTTGCATAAAGTAGAATCAAGTTGTTCAAACAGGAAAAAGAAAATCTTACCATTTTACAAGAAGAAATATTATGAAAGATAGCAGTAGAGCTTGTTAAGCCATTAGATATGTTGAAAAGGCAAATGGTGCAAATCAGCCAAATCACCCAGTTCAGAATTACAATTTGATTTGAATAATCAGTCCAATTGCTTTGAAGCTGTGAAGTATCAGCCTGATTTAAATCATTGATTTAAATCATTGAATCAATGCGATTCAAAGATTCGGGTTCAGTTTAATAAAAGTGCATCAACATGTGCATGAGCAAAAGTCAAATTGATTCAGAGGCACTTATTTGACACTTCAGATTAGTCAGGTGATTTATTTTAAACATTTTTTTTTCAAAGAGATGATCCAATCCAATCTGCTTTGAAGTTACTCTTTGAATCAAAGCTTTTCACAACCCTGTCGAAAGCAGTTATTAGAAAGTTAGAAAGTACTCTCAGACACTTGGTTTAAAATAAATGCAGTTCTCTAATGACGCAAATAGAGATCATATGTTAGCATACTCAAGCATGTCTAAAGGACTGTGGGAAGGCTGATGGTCACAGTGTATGTATATAATGTATCTCAGGAGAAATTCTTAAAGCAGAAAATGTTAAAAGAGATTAAACAGTGACTAGATTGTTGTAATGAGAAGGAAATGACCAAAAAGTTATTTCTCAAGTCTGATTTGTATTATGGTAAATGTTATGTGAGACTCAATGTTGCGTCAAATAATAAAAAATAATATAAAGTGAATGCTAAACCTGGGCACTGCTAAATTTCATAACTGTTAAAGAATATTAATACCAATGTCTCATGCTGCAAAACAAAGCATTAACCTCTCACCTTGTTCTTCATACAAAAATGCTTGTAAGTCCTAGATAGATTCTAACAGCAACCTTAGAAAATAAAATGATGGGTGGCTACAGCCCAGTGTTCTGGTAGTATACCATTTCCCCAGAAAATGGAAAAGAACAAGCTAGGAGGGCGACAATTTCAGGAGTGTCTTCTGATAAATGAGTATTTGGGGTCAGATCATACTCATCATTGCAACTGTTTATAAATATAGTTTCACACTTATGACAGCCATATTTTAAGGGTTTCCAAGGCTTGCACTCACATTTGAAATGTGCCCATCAACTCACTAGTAAATGTTTATTTTGCACACAGGGCTGTAAAAAGCTTTCTCATTGGATTGGTATTTGCTTGGGTGTGTACACAGTTCACGTGCAGAGAGACAGATATAGGGGCTGTAAAAAATAACAAGGGACCACAAAATAGGGGGTGGGGGAAAAAGACCTGCACCGTAAATGTAACTTCTTTGATCACTGACAGGTTCAGACATTCAGTTTTTCAGATGTCTTTAATAAAAATGCATGGGAGAGAGATGTTCTTTGACCACTTATGCATGTAGTGATACTCTGACTCATTCTGCTACTTAATATACTTTTTTTTTTTAAAAAAGAAGAAAATGTAATTGAACTGGGGAGAAATCTGAAAAGAGAGGCTGGACAAGAATGAGATTTATCATCATTTCAACAGTCATTGATTAAAATGTCAAGATAAATGAAGCAGAGGAACTTTTGCTTTAAAAAATTGCTGTTTTCTATAGAGATAATTAAAATCTAGCTAGGAACTTGAGTTAGATTTTTTTTCCATTTTCTGCCTGCAGCTGAGCTAAGTCTAATGTTCTGATTATAATTAGGATACTGTATGTTTACTTCAGCCTTGTATTCCATCTTTCAGACTGGATAAGAACAAATTAATATTACTAATAATTTTATGCTACTCTATAATATTAAATCATAAATTATTCCAGGGAGAAGAAAAGTTCATTGATAGCAGAGCATGCTATCACTGCATATACTTTTGTAATTTTATTATAAAGTAAAAAGGATTTCATGTTAGTTTGTTTGTTTTTTAAAATAGAATTTTATTTTACTTACTTCTTGTGTGGTCAATCTATCCCAAAAGAATGGCTAAAACTTCTAGCCAAACACATCTAATTTTCATGGCTAGCAAGCTGTATTATAGTAGTGTGAATGAATGTAAATCTGGCCTAGGAAGGGGGGAAAGAGAGGAGAAAAGACAACTCAGTCCTGACATGCTTTCAAGATTCTATTGTATTAGCTACAATAATAGAGCATTCCTAGAATCCATCTGCTTCTGTTTCTTGACCTTGCCTATCTCAAGAGCTTCTTGACATTAATCCTGAAAACCTCACTACTCTCTTACCAAAGAAGTATTAGACCTTGCCTTTTAGATCTTGAGTAGATCCTTGAGACACTCTTCTGGCTGTAGCACAAGCAACTAAGGCATTATTGCAACATCAATAGTAGGAAGACACATTACAATGTCATAAAACAGGTAGCACATAATACTGGTAGCACAGCATGTAAGACAGGGCTTACCTCAATTGTAGGTGCATGTCACTGCACAGCCTATGCTAGTGATTCGTCTGGAAGTCTATCAGAGGAGCCTGAGGAGTTCAAGATCAATTAATGACTCAGTGTGACTTGTTCATGGAGGGTCATCTAATAGAATTTCTTATAGATGGGACTAAAATTACCTTTGTTTTTGGTCTCCTGAAAGAAGGGGCAGCTTTCATACAAAGATTAAAAGCTTTTTGGGGGATCCAGCTAGAAGAGTGATAACAAAATGGGAGATTTTCAAGATAAAATAAGGAAATGTTTGTGAATGCATACCTATTTTCCAATTCTATGCCAAAGATGTCCTTTGGAATGGTTGTTAGATATCTTTTAGTTACACTGAATAGTCTTTCATTTAAAATCACCTGGTTTTTTTTTAAGCTAAGCACTTTTTGTTAGTTCTGCCAGTTGACAGATGTTTTATAATCTTGCTGGATTAAATAATTCCAAAAATGCACCACAGCACTGTCTTTCTTTTATATGTATCATGGCATACTTTGTCTTTAGAAGCATTATATTTTTCATCCCTGGAAAAGGTCATTGTAAAATAGATGATTCATGCAAATTATTCAGAAAAATAAAAGTGATTTTTCTTCAGCATGCATTTTAAGGTTTCCCATTTGATTTTTTTTAAAAAAAATAGGTATCTTTAAAAATTCACTTTTCCAAGAAATGTGTGTCTCTGTCCCATCGATAAAATTTTATATTTCTGTAATTATTTTTACTTACAAAGTTAATTGATTTTCTAGTCATAAATGGATGCCTTCTTTTAGGTGACATCTTACATTTACAGAAGGAAACATTTGATGCCTAATTTTATTTCTTTGCATTTAGAAGTACAGCAACACTGAGATATACTGTACCAAAAATTATTAGCACTTCGGAAGAACTGAAAACTCTGCTTTTCTTTGTCCAGTGACATCAAAGGATTTAAGTGGAAAGCCTGCATAACTAAGAGAAAGGTATCTTTTTCAAGGAGATTCAACCTTGCTTCATGTCTGAGTAGACTTTGATACACAGCATGTTAAATGATGTATTGTCTAGCATTGGCTGTATTAGATCTCTTTTTTGAATTGTTACTTCAATCAGGATCCATTCAAACCGTTGCTTTAATTCAATTTTTTGAACTGAATTGACCAGGGGAATGAATTTGATTCAGAAAGTAAATTTTATTTGAGAAAAAGCCTAGAGAAAAGTCAATTGACTACCCAACATAGAAATCTGATTGGAGATTTGATTGAACTGCCTTTAAATCAATTCTCCAAATGAAATATTCTTCTAAGCCAGTATTAACTCCAAACCCAGCTCTTTTTCTTTTCACTAATTATTTTATAACAGCTTGAAGTCCAGCCTCAGGATGACTAAGATGTAATCCTGCAAACCGGGAGGGATTCTGTTACAGAATATTGTCTTGGAAAACCTGATCCTTCTTATAGTAACTGCAGAGAGAAAATAACTTGAACTATGTGATAAGTCAGCCCTTTGTGGACTATTTTAAAATTAAATATTAGGTATGGGTCCTGATTGCAACTAGTAACCAAGTAAATGGAAAAGGTAGATTTAAACGTGATTTAATTCCACCCAATGTTTTCCTCTAAGATAGCTAGCATGATTGGGAAAACTTCTCACTGTAGCCAGTTCAGAACCTTTTTTAGTAGTGCTGCCTTAATGTGTGGTTCTTCATTTTAAATTTGATCTCCCAACTCCCAATTTGTCTAGTATTCGAGTATGTAAATGTTTTATCATCAGTGAGTCTATTCCTCTTAGTTTCTGCAGTTTTTAATGTGTTCTGCTGCTGTTCTGTTTAGATAATAACTTTATCTCTTAAGATGACCAATCTGCTAAACATTATTGGGAAGACAAGATGCAGGACATAAATTCGGTTACATCCTTTTCAATCTGCTATTTTAGGAAATACAACTTTCCTGACAGAAAATGTTCACATAATATTTTATGTGTAAGAGACATAATTGCCTTGTACATGTTACACTGGATAGTTTTCAAAAGGAAGTGCTTAAACTGAGAATTTTTATTGAAAAGAAAAGTAACTCTAGACCAGGTGTCTAATCTTGACAACTTTAAGACTTGTGGCCTTCAAAAACCAGAATTTCCCATGCTGCCACAAGTGCTCTTGAGTATGGAGAATTGGGATCAGAAATTCTGGTATTTTAAGTTCACAAGTCTTAAAGTTGCCAAGATTAGACACCTCTGGTCTAGAGCTACTTTTCTTTTCAATAAAAATTGAACAAATATTGGAACAACATACTTATTTCTTTTTGGCAGATAGTTCTCTTGAAATATCTAAGAAGGTTGTTAGGATTTTCTCAGTGATGGTGATTATAAGGGGGAGTTAATGCCAGATTATCAACTCCAATTTATGTTAAGTGTACATATTTTACACATAAACATAATAATAATTGATGTTATTTTTATTTGTATCATATAATGAGTCTGGTTTTTGATCATAAATAAATAAATAAACTAAATGAAACACAAAACCTGGATCAAGTCCTATGCTATTCGTTCCCAAAGGGCAACTAGGAAAGTATTTTCATCAAAGTATTTGCATATACTATAATTGCTATTTTTTCAAAACAAGGAAGGCCCATTAGTATAACATTTTTTTACAAAATATTAAGCAAGTATAGCATGGTGCCATAATTTTCAGATCACGCTATAGTATATTTTGCTTCTTGAGTTAACCAGAGATGATGTGATGGAATGTGTCTACGAAGGGGAAGGTGATGTGACAGATTACAGTGAAGCAACAATTTACCTGAAAGGAGGGAGCATATTCCAAGGAGTGGTGGTGGGGTGAGACAAAAGACAACAAAGCCTGGAGTTGGATTAGAGAAAGAGGAAGAGATTTAGGATAGACACTCCCTAGAATCTTCCAGCTATATTCATGGTACCTGAGTAGTGTAAGTTTACTAAACCTAGTATAGGTTTACTCTGGCAAGATTCTTCAAATAAAGAATTGAAATTTGGCTGGGTTGTTCTATTTCATGTTTGGATAGAACCTG
This sequence comes from Bothrops alternatus, assembly GCA_034064705.1. Lineage (NCBI taxonomy): Eukaryota > Metazoa > Chordata > Lepidosauria > Squamata > Viperidae > Bothrops > Bothrops alternatus. The sequence goes on along the minus strand of JARGCV010000018.1, from coordinate 9,692,114 downwards.
ACAGTTTTAATTAGATATCAGTGATGATTAAGCCTGAGATAGCTGACTGTTTTAAAGTAGCACTTGTTAAACAAACCAGGATTATTGAAAAGGTGAGAAATTTTAAATATCTGGAGACAAACCATGCTCTGGGTTAGGGTGAAGCCAACAATGGGTAGAATAAAGTAGCAGCGTGGGAAAAGCTGTGTCTTATATGTGAAAGATTCTGGAATGTTTTGATTTTTCATTGAAGTGGGGTAAGCAATTTTAAAGTATGGTAAGCAGTGTTCAAGACTCTGGTTATGATTCTGGTTAAATATGACATATCTACCTAATCTGACCATGAATATGCAAAATTCAGAAATAGCAGTTTGGTAATAACTTTGTTAGCAATAATTTAATCATTTTAAACTTTTCTTAAATATCTGAATAAAAATCTTTTTATCATAGTTCAAAGAAGTAAGATTCTATACCATATTTCTGGCTCCTTTATCTTTAACTGCACATGTAAAGTATAATGTGTGCACTGCAAAATCTGAAGCCACATCTTTCTGTGGGGAATAGAAATGTGCCAAATCAAACAATACTAAATGACAATTACATGCTAGTGAATAAACCTCTTTTTAAATAGCCTTCTGTATAAATAATAATAAATATTTTTAAAATGTCAAGGGCCCATATTCTTTTAATTTTTTTCAACGTGAGCCTCATTACTACAATATCTTAAAGAGAACCTTTAACTAACAAAAGAATATTTTTGAGAGAGTTGGGCAGTTCAGAAAGGAGAAAGAAAGAAAGAAAGAAAGAAAGAAAGAAAGAAAGAAAGAAAGAAAGAAAGAAAGAAAGAAAGAAAGAAAGAAAGAAAGAAAGAATCTAATCAGAATATGGTAAAACTATATATATTGAAAAAATAATGAATTACCTTTCCATGCTAATAAGTGAGACAATGTGTATTTTAAAAAAATAATATGATCTCTTTAGCATATTGCATAGGCATATAACTTACTTCTCTTATTAGCAGCTAAAATTAAAATTATTCCAGGGATTTTGAATTAATGTATTATTCTTGTCTCTAAGTCAGTATGACACTTGTGCTGAGCTCTGTGAGCATGTATTAAATTTCATATTAATATTATGCTCCATTGTTATTTTAAAAGGAAGGTCACAAAATCAAATCCTCACCAAAAGCATGCTAAAGGACTAAACCTAAATAATTTCCTTAGTCTTGTCAAATGGAACAAATCAAATTAGTTTTCAAGTGAGAGGAAAATGTTCTTACAGAATAATCTGAAATAGCCTAGTGCTCTGACTGTGGGAAGAGGGAGACATACAGTAGTAAAATAGCAGAAGGACCTGGTATAGTCTGCCACGTCATGGATGGGTGGGTGGGGAGTGTTCTGTTTGGGTGGAGGCTTTGTTGTGCTCGGTTTAGTCTGAGTTGCAGGGGGATTTGAAATGGTGAGCTGCATTGCTGTTGTTTGGCTTCGCGTTCGTGGTCGTGCCTCATCTTCATGGTGGGTGTCAGTTTGCTTCATGTATGGATTGGAGGGGTTTAAAGTGGTTAATGATGCAGCTGTGGTCTGGCTTCTGGTTTGTGGTCATGCCTCATCATCGGTGTGGGTTTGGGTTTGCTTTTTGCATGGATGTGTGGTGGTGACATCCTGTGGTTTTCGTGAGTGTGGGTCTGGTGTCATTCTTTGCGTTAGGGACTCATTTGTCAATAAGGGCGGGTTTCCAAATGGCTGGTAGGCAGGAGGTATCATCTCATTTATTCATGCTGTGTGGGCATTTTTCTATCTCGATGGATAGAATAACAGAATAATCAGAGAAGACTACTGACATCATCAGAGTTGGAATGTTAGGTGATTAGGGAGCTTGCCGATATAGCTGCCTGTCTCTGTGCACAGCTTCTCAAGCACGTCATCGGCCCATTGATTGTGTTAATCTGCAACATGCTAAGTTGATTCACATGCGGCAGCCTGTTGGTGGACCCGATGGTTGTGTTCAGATCCTCCATTGCTTTTCTAGCACGCGTGCGGGCCCATGACAGCTGCCCTTGCTTCTTATCTTTCTCCCCTCTCACTTGGAGCAATCTCTCAATCTGCATTTCAAATGACCTGTAGGGTTGTCATCCTCCTCAAGGCCACCGTTTTTTCATCCTTAGCTCCCTCTCCCCAATCCTGCAAAGAGCAGCTGTTTGGATGTTCCTGCTCCCTATTCCCCCCTTTTTTGTCTCTTCTTCCGAGCTGCTTCCGCCGTCCATTTCCAACATCCGATCTTGACACATTGTTTATCATCTCCTCCCATAGCAGACATTGCTGCCTCACCTCTAGCCCTGTCGCTCCAATCTTGCCGGTTACTATCTTGTTGTGATGTCCCCTGCCCCCCTCCCCTTTTGCTGGTTCACTGTCCTCCCTAGGAATTGCAGCTTCCCCATTTGTAAAGTCATGGTCTTGCTTTTGCACCGTGTGGGGTGGCCATCTGCTCCGTGGATTGCAACTTTGTCTCTCCCACCTTCTGAGGCTCTGGTATGCCGGTAGGATGTCTATATGCCAGTTGATGGAATTCTCATCTGAAAGCCAGGCTTCTTTAAGAAGGCCGCCACCCTTAGTGGTCTCACGGGATATGGCCTGTGCATTTTCCAGGTCAAATGTGTGGTCTAGGTTGGCCATGTGGGTCCACACTTGTGAGCGCTGCTCCTGCCTTTTAATTGCCAGTTCATGTTCATGGACCCTAGTCCTGAGCCTTTTAGCTGTTTCCCCAACATAATTGCAGGGGCAGTTCCTGCAATTAATTCTGTAGACTATGGAAGCCTGGCTTTCGGATAGGAAAACAAAAGTGTCATTGTATCCTTTTTCATTTTGTCTTCTTCAGAAACAGGCTTTGTTCTTCTACTGTAAGTACCTTATCACTTCAGGCCTTTCCACATTTTAATATATAGTGATTAATTTTGTTCTTTGTCCCATCTTAGGGCAAAATCAAGGAAAAAAATGTTTTTCCTCTCTCATTGAAATTGGTCTTCAACCATAGCTAACATTTCTCAGGATGGAGTCCCAATACTAATTTCTAGCAAAAGAAATTAAATGATGTCATTGGCAGTTTATTTATTTATTTATTTCCCACCTTTATTATTTTTGCAAATAACTCAGGGCAGTAAACTATCCAATGGGCTGGACTAAGAAAGAGTAACTGGCTCAAGTTCACCCAGCCGCCTTTCAGGGTTAAAGTGGTACGAACTCACAGTTTCCTAGTTTCTAGCCTGGTGCTTTAACCACTAGACCAGTCAGGCTCTTCATGTTTAAATAACTCTTCACATCTCTATAGATATTCAAAGAAACTATTTAAAATAAATACATGAAAAGGAAAAAAAATGTAAAAACAGACTGATTTAAGTTTTCAGAGTTTTCTACTATTACAGGCTCTCAATCATGTCTGCCTTATGGTTATTTCTTTTTGCCCTCAGGGCTTTACAAAATGCTTTCAAATGGTACTATGGCTGAAATGTACTCATGATTGATTATATCATCATATTCATCATTCTCACTTTATATATTATATACAAACATCCCAGTAAAAGGATAATGGTCCATATCAAGCATCCCTTTTGCTATGTTGACATTCATAAAGAATGAGAATTTTGCTATAATTAATAGAATATTTTTTCCTGTATTTTACTACTGTATATTAATCTATAGTCTGGTGGATTAAAAAAAGAAATTGTTTTAAATATTGGCTTCAATCAAATTGTTGTTCTAAAATGTCTGTATGAAAAAAATAAGTGTAAAATGAAGATTAGTGGTAAACTTTGATAACTTGCTGGGGCTTTGCTAGAAACATGAAATTACAGGGTACATTTTTAAGAAAAGAATGCAAGGCATATAAATTGCTATTTTTTTTACTACATATAAATAAAATTATTCAAACAGATAAAAGATAAAAAATAAATAATCATAACTGGATGTTTCTCACATGTCCTTGCAATGCCTGCCTACAAACTGCAATAAATAGAATTAAGGAGTTGAATTAAGCCCTTGTGCATTCTAGAAAACACTTGGAGGCCCTTAAAATCCAGAAATCCACATAGTGAATGCTCTCTCCCAATATATATTCAGAGCAGGATTGGCAATCTTACATGCTCTGTTGAGCCAAAGCCATAGTTATTTTCCCAGCTATGTTTTATAAGGGATGATTGTTCATAGATAGAGAAGGCATGGGCTTCATGCCCCCTACAAAGACAGCTAACCTAACTCTCTAATGATCATTTAAATGATGGAAGAGCAAAGCAGACAAAAAGAAGGAAAATGGGTACTGTAGGTGTATCAGTATGTGCAGTGAGAAAGAAAATATGCAGGCAGGTAGGTATTGATACACTTGCACTACATGAGCACTTATTATTATAATGATGCGGCCATATATCTTTTTCTTATTTTATAGTCACAATATTTCTAGTTCTGTCTTTGCATCTATATTTTTTTTTCCTTTTTTTCACGGTTATATGCTATTCTAAAAGGAAAGAGTTCCATGGGGATACCATAATATATTTCTTTGCTAGTTAAATAAATGTTTTCGGCAGTTTTATGAGGTACATATTTATTTACTAAAAGGTATTGTGCATCGCATGTCACTCAAAATCATTTAATTTTACTTAAAATATACTCTAGGATTTCCAATGCTATTGTTTCTTTGTCATTCTTTCAAGTACAGAAATAAAAGATAATCTTCAATGAAGTGAACTTTTAGATATTTGCTTTCATATTGCCACCAATGACATTTTGAAGCAGCAAAATACAGTACAGAATTGTACAATAATCTAATGAAAATTAAAAAGTCAAATAAACCAAAGGTTAATATAGGAGAACTTGAGAGTTTTCCAGCATATTTAACTTAGGGCCTTTCCCTGTTGCTGACTTAAAGGGTTATCTTACCATACTTGAGCCAGAAGAAAAATATATTGGCATGATATTTCCTACCCCCATTGCTGATCCCCATGCTGTTCTTATTGCCTCAGTTCAAATATACTTCTGAATGTTGCTGTTATGTTTTGCATGTGCAGCATATGACAAGCAAAGCAACCGGTTGTTTACTCCTCTTTCACTGTCATTTCTCGTTTGTATATCACTAGTGGGTAGGAAAAGAATAACAGCTTTAGCTCCTGCCTGCCTAACTGGTTTGAAAGAACAAAAAATAAGGTTACTTCTCATCATGTATTTTGATGTACGAGATACTAATCTCATTGAGAAACTATATATACAGTGCTTGATGTAAAGGATGTATGTATGTATGTATTGTAAAGGCAATTTCCATTTTTCAAGGCAAACTATTTCTCCAAATACAATTTTCATATATACAATATATAAAATTTCACTATTGTGAAATTATTTACCCTGTTGACTTTACCTTTTTAATTTATTTTTCCCCAAAAGCTTTACTGTAAATAGTTTTCAAAATAGACATGATGACAGCTGCCCACATACATTTACATTTTCTTTGATAGTACTATGAATTCCACGACTGAATAACATTTACAATTCAAGTTTATCCCCTTGAGTCGATCCTTGTCTGCTTATAACAGAATATAGTCATATTTAAAATTATTATTTCTTTCCCATGAATTGAACATATATTTGTCCAAGTTAGGTGACCATAGCTAAAGACAGTAATATTTTTTACAGTGTTGTATCTTCTTTAGATGGCCTTGGCATGATTATTTATTTTATATACATCCTTTTTTTTATTCAGAAGGTCAAGGTGGCATACATAGGATTCCCTCCTCTTATTTTACCTCACAACATCCCTGCGAGACTGTTTCAACTGAGGGAGAATGAGTGGCACAAAGTCACCAGATATATTGGACAGAGGGAATGGCCTTCAAGGACAGGACAAAGAGCCCCTCTCAAAGCAAGAATTAGATAAAAGAAGCCTAAGCCCAGGCAAGAATAAACATTTCAGACAAGCACCTCCCTCATTCACACAAAAATGAAGGCAAAGGGGGGGAGTGTACATTCAGATGTGCAAGATTCTGTTGCGATAGATCAGGGCTTTTCAACCTTTTTACCCATTGTACCACTTTTAGGATATGGCAATATTTGAGTACCACCTAGCAAGGTGTCAAAAACTTAATGACCAAAAAAAAACCACCCTGTTCAAAGTTGCAATTGCACTGAAATGACTTATGACCATTTTTCACATTTATGAAAATTGCAGCATGCCCAGGGTCATGTGATTTATATTTGGATGCTTGGCAACTGATTCATATTTATAATGGTCACAGTGTTCCAGGGTCATGTTATCCCCTTCTGCAACCTTTTGACAAGCAAAGTCAATGGCAGGGCTGCTGGTGGCCAAGTGCTAAGGCAGGACTTCCTTTCCTCCCTCCCTTCCCTGCCTCCCTTTTTCTCATTCCTGTCTCCTTCTTAAGGAAGAATTTGAACCCCCCCATATTTTCCCTCTTCCATATATTGATCAAACAAGGAAAGGCCTCCAGAGACAGAAAAGACAAGCTGCTGAGTGAACTAGCTTAAAAAGGCACATTCCCCTTTAAGAATTAGCTACTGGCTAGAAAGGAAAGTAAGGAGCGCAGCCGGCACTTAAGGAAGAAAAAAAAATGTAAGTACTGGCTGCCAGCTAAGGCAACCTTCCCAAATGGCTCCATTCATAAGTAAAGGAATGCCACAGGCAAAATCCATTCAGGAGAAAAATACTTCAAAATCCCTTGCAGCAAAACTTACAGCTAACAACAGCAGAGCAATAGAAGCTAACAGGAGACATCAGCCATCAGCCAAATAGAAATTGCCAAACACTCCTTAAGAACACAAAGCCCTCATTGCACAAATCCCAGAACTTCAAAGTCACAAAAGCACATAAGAATTCTTCTGCTCTCCATCTCCTTCCCTCCTCCGTGCCTCCAGCCATTGCTGCCTTTTTTCATTCCTCTTGGAGGGTGACCCCTCCCCCACTGCATTTCTTGCCTGTTTGCTGCTGCCAGCACAGGTGGCTGCCACAGCAGTTATAGATCCGCTCATGGCCAGCCTGCTTGATCTCCTCTCCCCCCACCCTCACCCTCCCTCTCCCCCTCCGGAGCAGCTGACTCTGCCTCCTCCCAAGGCTGCTGCTTTTTTTCTTTCTCCCTCTCCTGCCCAAACTGCCTCCTTTTTTAGACTCTCCTGTCTCCGCCTCCCGTCCTCCTTTCTCATGGGGAAGGGTGAGCCAGAAGTGAGCCTGGGGCCTTTGCAGCTCCAGAGGACTCTCTCACTGCAAGTCCTTGCCTGTGCTGGCTCTTTCCCTCCCCCACTACAGTTGGCTAGGCAGGGCTGCGTACCATCTGCCACTCATTAATGTACCACAAGTGATACACATACCACCGGTTGAAAAGTCCTGCTATAGATTTACAACAAAAGTACTATTGACTTACATGACATTGGCTTCCTAATCCAATCTATCTTGAACGAACTGCCTTGGCTGAGGAAAAGGTAGAACCTGGGTCTCCTCATTCCTACTCCAACCCCCTAAACATTATCTCACACTCGTCATTCTCCATCTCAGGATTACCCCAAGTATTTATACTGGAAGAGCCTACACCCACTGAAGAATCTTTTGGGATGCACAGAATAGCACCACCATATTTATACTTGGTACAGCCATAGCATGCTCATCCTTATCCTGTGTTCAGTTTGTAGCACAGATTATTAAAGCACACTGGATCACTCATGTTTCTGCAATGTTGTCATGTTTCTGCAAAGGCTAACATACAGTATTTGTGTCGTCTTCTGAAACCAAGTATTTCAATCACCCCCATTTCTGCTCAGGGTTTCTAGGATTAGCATGTGTCCTTCTTCAAACATATGTAATGCTTGCATTTTTCCCCTTGTTTTCTTTGCCACTGCATAATATTCTAATGCTGGCATCTCCAGCAGGATGTCCGAAGAACTCATTGTCCCTAAAGACATCTCATTTAATGTCCAGATTCTCTGTCTAGCAGACTTTTTACCTTTCTAAAAGAAAACTATTTTTAATAAAAAAAAATGGAGGTTGGCAGACTACAAAGTAAAGCATCTGCCTTCAGCATTATCTTTATTTCCAAGCTTGATCCTTTTTTTTAGAAAAGAGTAATGATCAGTAAATACAATTCAATGTCTATTTGGAATGGTGCCCGGTAAAAGCACAAAGGTAAGCAAGACACTAGATGTCTTGTGTGATGCTGTTTAAAGGAACGGCAGAGACATTCTGATAAATTAATTCTTTGTTACAGGTTATGCTCCCAATTTACAGCTATTTTGTGGAAAGGCAAGCACTTCCAAGAATCGTTTGATGTCACAATGTGCTTGCAAACAACATCTATAAAATTCTAAATGTGCACCTCAACCCAAAATGTTTTAGGACCACATTATCCTATGTACATGTGTCTTTTGGCTCCAGTAGCTCATTGCTTAATTCAAATGCAGTCCAAGTTTCAAATGTGAAAGTCTTTAGAAGTTTTTACATCTCACTCTATACAATAGAGCTACACCCAATCTTAGTTGTGAGTCCTTGCCAAAAAATGAGAAGATGAGCATCTTCTGAGTGAATTCTTCCTCCGAAGTAGGTCAGTTATTCTGTCTGGGCCTTGCATCTTGTGTCTTCAACCCTCTGATTTTGAATCATTAAATGCACATGCTATACTTGTTCTACAGGTAATCCTTGACTTACAATAGTTTGTTTAGCAGGGGTCTTCAAACATGGCCCTTTTATGACTTGTGGACTTCAGCTCCCAGAATTCCTCAGCCAGCATGCCTGGCTGAGGAATTCTGGGAGTTGAAGTCCACAAGTCATAAAAGGGCCAAGTTTGAAGACCCCTGTTGTTTAGTGACCATTCAAAGTTACAATGGCACTAAATAGTGACTTATGACCATTTCTCACATAATCCTTGCAGCATCACCATAGTCACGTGATCAAAATTCACACACTTGGCAACTGAATCATATTTATGACAGTTGCAATATCCCAGGGTCATGTGATCCTCTTTTGCAATCTTCTGACAAACAAAGTCAATGGGGAAGCCAGATTCACTTAACAACTGTGTTACTAATTTAACAACTGCAGTGATTCACTTAACAGCTGTGGTAAGAAAGGTCCTAAAATATGGCAAAACTCACTTAACAACTGTCTCACTTAGCAACATAAATTTTGGGCTCAATTATGGTCATAAGTTGAGGACTACCTATATTTGAAATGGAGGGAGACCCATGGTCTCTTTTTCCAAGCAGGCTACATTATTGGTCTCCTAAGGCTTATTTTCATCTTTGGAGAATGAGTTCACAATACCTACAGATAGAAGAGAGGTAGACAAAATAAACATCTCAGAAAACAGCGCCTAAGAAAGAAAAGAAAAGCAGATGAGAAAGAATAGTTGGAGGGTGCTTGACTAGCAAGAAGCCAATTTAGAATGGAACAATTCGATATAGGTAATATGAGCTTTGACTGGAAAATATCAGTTTTACTATTGGAGAGAGGTAGAAAGCTAGGAAAAGTTGGAAACCTTGTACAAATAACTATCCTAAATCACGGGTGTCAAACTCGCCACGTCACGTGATGTGTTGCGAAGTATTGCAACTTTTTTGCATTGTTGGAGCTGTGGTGGGAGCGGCCTCAGCATGATGCAACCGGTCCACAGTTCAGCAGTTTGACACCCCTGTCTTAAATGTTCCTTTTGTTTAAAAAAAAGTGTAACACATTTTTTATGCTTTGGAAAAAAAATGGGACTCAATTGTACAATTGTATCATTTTGTGAAGCAACAAGTTAAGCGTTTTAATTTCATGTTAGACCTTAATCCAGATCACATTCACTCACAGTTCCTTTTATTAAGAAACTATGTTTACACATGCAAAGCAACGTTTAGTTTGATTGCTGGATTATATTTTGAAAAATTGACTTTGAATGCAAGTCCTGTATTCTTAAAACCTAGTGTGAATTATTTTGGATTGAAGACCAGAGGCTTTTGTCATGGTTCACAGTAACAACTTGGAGTTCATGAGAAACCAGCGTGATTGACAAGAAGCAAAAGAACTGTGTTTGAATGGCTGCTTATGGGAGTTCAAAGCAAATTGTAGTGCAGAATTATTAGAGTTTCTAAAGATTCTTTTTAAAAATCATAAATCTCATTTAGGAAACTGAAACCTAGACACACCTAAAGCCCTTTCTATGTGTTATAACAGAAAACTTTCTAATCAAAGGAGCATTAATCAGGAAGGGGTTCCTTCTGGCATACCATCCTTCGCATCTGACGTTCATAAAGTCCTATTGTTGGGAATTAAACATCTCATATCTTTATAGTATACTCCTGCTGTTGTTTGTTAAAATATATATTAATCACAATAATAAACAGTAATAACAGCAAGAGTAAAAATAAATATTGTGGGAAAATCAGCTGCTACAGCAAAAATAAGGGAAGGGAAGAAGAGAAAGCTTTTAAATACATACTATGTTCCTGAAATAGCTATTATAAACATTTGTGCTTGCCATGTCTTGCAGTTAAACTTTAAAAACAGCACTTAAATATGCATATTAATAACATCCACAAGGCATTTCTTTCAAGCCTGGGCTGTCAAAGGGTTTAATTTAACCACAGTATTCATTTACGTCTACAGTTCGAATATTCCTTTAAACCCCTTAAAGGAATTGGGGGTTGGACTATGATCTAATTGGTGAGGAATGAAGAATGCTTTTCATGTTTTATAGACAACATGAAATCCGATCATTTTACATCCATAAATTATAGACCATTCTACTTACTCCATCTCCCTGTGGCAGCCCAAGCCCATCTCTCATTAAGTTATAAAAAGAAGTTGCAGTATTTGGAGTTCCTAATAAAGCTCCTTAGTAGACAATATCATTTTTGTGTTGCTAATGCACATTTGCTAGTCAGTTTGGAGCATGTTAGACTCTTTATTGGCTCTAACTAAATTAATTTACAGTTTCACCTACATGTCAGAGGGGACCTATGAGGAAACTGGCTTGCTAGAGTGATGGATAATTTATTATTGATTTCTCTCGCACATTCCCACCAGCTTCTTTTTAAAAGCAGCTACAACTCAGCAGCCCTTCAGTTCTGCCTTCAACATCACAAATTATCTACATGACATAGCTGGTGTGACAAAGCAGCTCCAGTAGGTAAGGAAAGGATATAAAAGTCATCACTGCATTATTTTCTCCTGGCTTAAGACAAACTGCATGTCATTGGTACATGAATAACATTTAAACACACACACACCAAAAAAAAACCCACCCCCACATACAGAGATTACAAATTATGTCCTTTAAATGGATAACATGCCTTACAAAGAAAGCTAAGGATCACTTTAGTTTTTTTTGTTTTTGTTTTTTTTAAAAAGAGGCATAATATTTATATATTAGTGGGTACATAGTCAAGAAAAGTTTTACTTCAATAAGATTAGTTTGGGCTTTTCTGATGTTGTTTTTATAAAAGTAAAATATTTTAAACTGAATTTCAAAGTATGTTCAAATTGCACAGGCAGGAAACAGAGTAGCTACTTAAGTCCTTGATTTAAGGCACCACAGAAAATATTTCCCTTGTATCTTTTTCTCAGTAAGACCCATAAGAAACACACACATAAAAGTCTACAGTCACATTTGAATAAAAATAAATATAATGAGACTTGTGGCAGAGGAAGAAATACTGATGCCCCAGCCTTTTGTTCACCATGAAGACACACCCCAAATAATTAAAGAGGTCAGATTGTAAGCCATATTGTAAACATTAGCACAGATTGGAAATAGAAAAAAGGAATGAAACATCTGCCAAGTAAATCCATGACTTCTATTTTATGAAAATATGCTATAACCATCAACTTCTGCTATTGGCCAAAACTTTTTTTTAAAAAAAACCATACATCATCTTTTTTGCAACCATAAACAAGACAAAAATGCTAAAAGTTGGTTCTAGGAATAATAATAAAAATCTAAAATTAGGGACCTTTTTTTTTGCTTTTTGTCTGATTTTTAAGGGACCTGAGAATTTATATAATGCTTAAAACAATTGACTTTTGGTTGAATTTTGAATGTTTCTAACAAACGTTTTCTTGTCCTTTCTTGTTTTTTTCCTTTGCATTTAATTCTGTTCTAACTAATACTAATACTTAGTTTTAACTACAGTTACAACTGCTAACACTTCTAACAGTGAAGAATGACATGGAGATAGAGAAAAATTATAAACAGAGATATTTACCCATTCATGATAAAGATGGGAAGTATTGCTCATGTTTCTCCAAAGTATATAGATAAAATGAAATTATTAAATGATATTACCTCTAGAGTGATAGCAAAAAGTATCATTATTTGAATTGCCTTTATGACTTCACTACCAAACCTAATCAAAGTTATGTGCATTGTTTTAGTATACTAAATTCCTGTGTAATCCCTTCCATTCTCTAAACTGAGTTGAAACAAGTATTTATCAGGCAATGAAACAAAGGAACAAGTGTTGGATTGGCACTTCTTTCTTCTTTAAATTGGTATCAAAATTGTTTATTTAAAAAAGGTCTAATGGAGCCAGTTTCTAGCCTACTCTTCAAAATCTCTTCAGATGTGGGATAAAAGCATCACCTACAGATGAATTGCACTCAGTGTGTAGTCCTTAATGGAAGATAGGTTGAAAATCTTAGATGGATCTTTGACAGAACTGAACACTGGACCCTATCTAACAAAATGAAATTCAATGGAGAAAAAAGTAAGGTTTTATAGTTAGGCAAGAAAAACCAAATGTACAGATACAGATTAGGTGAAACTTGTCCCAATAATTGTAACTACAAGAGAGATCTTGGACTCCTAGTGCAGTCTCTTAAATATGAGCCAGCAATGTGCTGCAGCCACCAAAAATAAGATGTTGAGACTCTTGAAAGAATGCATAGAAGAGCAACAAAGATTATTAGGGGACTGGAGGTTAAGGTATATGAAGAACAGTTGCAGGAATTGGTTATATCTAGTTTAGTGAAAAGAAAAAGACTAGGGGTGACATGATAGCAGTGTTCCAACTTTTGAGAGGCTGCCAGAAAGAAGAAGGGGTCAACGTATTTTGCAAAGCACCTGAAGTTGAGACAAAAAGCAATGGATAAAAACTAATCAAGGAAATAAGCAACCTAAAACTAAAGAAATTTCCTGACATTGAAAACAATGAACCAGTGAAACAGATTGCCTTCAGAAATTGTGGGTGCTCCATCACTGGAGGCTTTTAAGAAACGTCATTGAGCAGGGGGTTGTATTAAAAGACCTTCAAGATCCCTTCCAACTCTGTTATTCTGTTATCTCCTCCACTGTATGAGTATTACCCAGTTGTCATTCCTTCCTGGGTTTTTGTGCATAAAAATAAGAGTGATTCATTTTCCTGTAGATCTGTTTTAGAAAGAACAAAATAAATTATTTGTTAAGACTCATCAAAGTGCTTAATAAGAGGTCTACACTATGAAAATACTGCTTCACATTTCATTTCCTTAAAAAAAGAAAACTACCAACATTTTATAAAGTATATTGATTTTTATTGATCCATGGAAAGGATAACATTTTTATCATGATTATTATTTTTACTTTTGTTGGAATGCCATTTCTCACATTCTGTCTTTTATGATGGTCTTTTCTCCCCCTGCTTTTCAGTTAAGAAACACAATCTGAACATGGAAAAACAATATTTATAGCAAGCAATATATAGCAATCAAATTTAATATTATAAAAATATACACAGTATCCGGGAAGTTGCTTAACGAACAACAATGAAAATTTAAGAATAATTACTTCCAGACTTGGAAAATGTAGCGGCAGACATTTCAAGATGAAGTAAGTTGAACTCTCTTGATTAGGAAGAATTGCAGCAGTAAAATTGAACATCTTGTCAAGGCTCAATTTATTTTAAATGATTCCAATAAGCATTGGTGATAAGGTGCTTAATGACTGTCAGACAAATAAATAACTTTACATAGTCTAATAAAAAATTGAGAGTGAAACTCAAGATTGTACCAGAATGCAAAAGAGCAAGGCAGATTAGGCAGCATGCCTAATGTGAGCTATAGGGTAAATTATCCTCACTTTGTGATTGTTTTTTTTTCTATGACTAAATATCTTTAGTCTAATAGAAATAATAATAAAAAGCATGTTGATATTTTGGATAAATACAGAGAAAGAATTAATACAGATTTATCATTTCTTTCTTTGTATTTAATATTAATTTATATACTATTTTATTTTAATGGAGGTGCATGAAGATAAAAATGTGATCACTAGAGAATTAATAATGTGCACATACTTCAAGATTTAACTATTAATAAGAATAAAATGATTAAATCGTTGAAGATTCTTTCTTCAAAAACATCAGAATTACTTTATTGGTTCCAGGGTCTTGAGATAAATAATATGTTATCAAAGGAATTTCAGATGCAAGGTGGAACATTTAGCGACCAGGGTGAATTTGGAAAACCTAGAATACAAGATTGAGATAATTTTTTAGGGCCTAATTATAAGATGCAGATAAAATATGACACAGATATTGAATGTGTCAATGGATGTATGGTCATTTGGGTAACAGATTTTAATAGTAAAATTAATATGCAACAATATGAATATCAGAGGAAGATAAATATTAAAATTATAATTAATATTCCAATTGAATAAAATTCGTACATATTTTACCAATGGTATATCATTCCAATATTAACTGCTAAAATTGATGTTTTTTTCTGTGAAATTAAACAGGAATATAACTGAAATTATCTTTGCATTTAAAAGAGCAGTAAAATTGCCCAGCTGGCACTGTTGATATTAGACAGAAAGATCGTCTCCCATGCACACACTTGCTGAAGGCAAACTGGAAAAAACAAGTAGCTCACTTTTCCCCTCACTCTTTACAAAAGTATGTTCTGCCTCCTCTAGGAAACCCAATAAAGAGCTGTTTAATCCTCCCATCTGCTAAAAGAAGCAGATTGACTGACCCAACTCATCTGCATCCATGCCAGCTTTCACAATCAACCAGTTGGCAATACGCAGTTCCTTGAAAGAGATAACAGCATCCAGATATGGCTAGTTTAGCCACATCCTGGCCTGTTATTTCTTCTGAAATAACGGAAGAAGCAAACAAGCTGAAATTGAACAAAATTCCCAGTGCGAGCAAGAATTTCAGGGGTGGTGCTAAGACCTTAAGCTACTGTGAGGACTCAAAGAGATAGAAAAAGACTGAGTAAGCCAAAGCCTAAGAACCTATATGGATGGATAGGTTATTATAACTGGGATAGTTGATGCCATCCAGCCATGGCAAAGTTGTATATTGAGGAAAATGCAAAAAAAATCTCATATAATCTGCTACATGAACAGCCATAATCCAAGGAACCCCAATATATTTTCAAAAATCTGCTGGAGATGCAGTAATCAGGTTGAATGTTTTTCTCCATATATTGGGTTTTTTAATAGTGCTTTTATTAAAGCTTATAATTACAATGATAAAAAACCAATATAAGCTAAAAAGAAAAGAATCAAAAGTTCAGAAAAGAAAACAGAAAAAAATAGAAACTAAAGAAAAAAGTAAGAATATAGTAAAGACAGGTAGGACTTTATAGGTCATTATCAGCATCTTGGATTGCTGTAGAGCCTAAGAGATCTGGAAAATGATTTATGATAGAATGAAATCTAAAAGCAGAATTTTCTTTTGAAATGGCTCTTTTGCCATTAAAAATCAGGAAAACTCCCTAACCCCTCAGAGTCTCCTGAACTGGGCTTTATATATGCTAAAATGCAAGATACTCCATGTTTTCCACTGGAAGGTACATATTATCCTTTCCATAGAAGAACAGCAAAGTCAGTTGTGAGAATGGGCTTCAATGTCAAAATTAACTTCACGTCTGAAAAATGAATTTCATGAACAATTTAATTGGGAAGCATAGTATATTAAAATTTAAATTCTAATGATTTGTTGAGTAAATGTAGAATTTTCACATTACATAGAACTTTATAATTTGACATTTATAGTATACTAGCTATTGCCATTTTATCTATTTATAGAATTTATATGACTGTGTCATATAAGAATCCTTAATTATTATGCAATAATTCACTATTAATATTGATTTAAAGATTTAATATAATAACTCAGTGAATAACATTGAATTTTTGTTATGTATAATATTTGATCTATTCTAATGTTTATAATTTTACATTTACATTTTTGTTTCTTTCTTCTTATTCAATCATCAGTTAAGAATTAGAGCATTCCAAATTGTTCATTGGAACAACAATAGAGCTTTATTTATGGTGGCGCAGTGGTTAGAGTGCAGTACTGCAGGCTACTTCTGCTGATTGCCGGCTGCCAGCAGTTTGGCAGTTCGATTCTCACCAGCTCAAGGTTGACTCAGCCTTCCATCCTTTCGAAGTCGGTAAAATAAGGACCCAGATTTTTGGGTGCAATAGGCTGATTCTGTAAACCACTTAGAGAGAGCTGTAAAGCACTGTGAAGCAATATATGTCTAAGTGCTGTTGCTATTGCTATTTAGTTATATATTCCAGATTATATTTCATTAGAAATTCATACATCTATCCATTTTTATGAATATTATAGAATGATTGTGATTGCTCTTATATAGTTATATAAACTGTGTGAACTTCTCTTGGCATTCAGTATAAAAAAAGATATGAAACAAAACATTCCTTAAAAGTTTCACGTTGAAGACATCGTATTAGCAGTGTCTCCATGTTAAGATGTTGCTGTGAAGCACATCAAATGTTTGGATTCCATGAAGTATGAAAGCCTTATGTTCCTGGAGTGGCATCCAATCACACAATAAAATGTTATAGATTACTGTAATTATCTGAAGCATATAAGAGCCCATATGACATTGGAAAAATGAGCCATAATTAAGGGGAAACTTGATTAATATTGGCTTGGCATTACAAAGCAAAGCCATCCATTATAACAGAATGTAATTATGGTGCATAAAACTATAATTTAGCTAAATTTGAAAAGGTGATGATACAGTGTGTCATAAAAATATATTGAAGTTGCCATGAAAATAATCTTAATGGTTGGTTCAGCTCCTTAACTTTTTAAAAAATGTAATGTGCAAAATGATTTGAAAGCTAGTGCAAACTAGTTTTGTACCCTAGTTATACTTTGCATAGGAGGCTAAAATAAGTTCTGAGCTGAGTGCATATTGAATGTTAATATACTAGATTGTCTTCTTTACTGTTTTTTCTCCAAACTGATTATGCTAAAATGAGCTATAATTAAATTATTTCTAGGCTATTGCTTGGGATTGTTTTTTTTATTAGTGCAAGCTTTCTGGATACATTTTCAGAATTTCTCAATATTTAACAACATAGTTGTAGCCAAAAATAATTTAAATAAATAACAAATTGCAGATCATTATTGTTTCATAATAAATTTGAAACTACTGTATATTGGTTGCTATTTCCTCCTTTTTATTACTTTTCCCCTTCTTGTGCATTTTAAAAAGTTTCTGAGCAAAACAAAAAACTATTTAAAATCATATTATCCACTAAAACATGTCTATCTTCAATAAAACATCTCAAAAAGACTATGCTGAATGCAAAGTTGGCTACATTACAGACAACTACATTACAAAACCATCCATTGACTGGTTACAATGTATTCTTTCACAGGAAACTGGATATGAGTTTTGTCTGATACTCCAGTTTGAAGATATGTATGCATACTAGATCAAAATATATTTGCATTATTAAGAAGGGAGGGAGAAAAAAGTGTTCCGCTCTCGGGGAACAAGGCCTCGCTGCTTGAAAGCGATTTCTTGTTCTGGCCCCCTGAACCTCCCCCGGGGTACTGGTAATGAGTGAAATTCAGACCCTGGACTCAGACTGCTGCTGCTTAATGCCAGGTCGGTGGTAAATAAGGCTCCTCTCATCCGGGACTTAATTCTGGATGAGGAGGCCGACCTGGCATGTGTGACTGAGACTGACTGACCCCAGAGGGAGGAGTTCCCCTCTCTGAGATGTGTCCAGCTGGGTTTCAGGTATGGCATCAGCCGCGACCCCAGGGAAGGGGGAGAGGAGTGGCAATTATAGCTAAGGAGTCACTCGGACTGCGCAGACTCGCTGCTTCTGAGATATCAGGTTGTGAGTCCCTCCTTATGAGGTTGGACCTAGGTGTACAGGTGGGCTTGTTGCTTACGTACCTGCCTCCCAGCTGTGTTTCAACGCTACTCGAGGAAGTAGCTGGGTTGGCAGTTGAGTTTCCCAGACTTATAGTCTTGGGGGACTTCAATGTGCCATCACTCGGCGAATCCTCTGGGTTAGCTTGGGAGTTCATGGCTATCATGGCAACCATGGACCTGACGCAAGTAATCGAGGGCCCAACCCTTGAGGGGGGACACACACCTGACCTGGTTTTCCTCTCGGAGCAGTTGAGATATGATCTGGTATTAAGGGGCTTAGAAGTGTTGCCTATCTCATGGACAGATCATTTTCTGCTGAGGCTTGAGTTTATGACACCTCTCCTCTCCCTCAGGGAGGCGGAACCAATTAAATGGTTCTGCCCCAGATGCCTATGGGTTTTCAAAGGGCACTTGGGGAATTGCCGGATATGCTCATATACAGTTCAGTGGAGTCCCTAGTGATGGCCTGGAATATGGCCACTACGGGGGCTCTAGACCAGATTGCACCATTGCGACCTCTCTGTGGTAGCAGACCCAGGAGATCTCCTTGGTTTACCGAGGAACTCAGGGGGATGAAGCGCCAAAAGAGACGTCTAGAGAAGCAATGGAGGGTAAGTAGATCTGAATCTGATCGAACCAAATTGAGAGCTTATATTAAGACCTATTTGGAAGTGATTATTGCGGCAAGATCTCAGTATCTTTCAGCATTGATCGCATCTGCAGATTCTCGCCCGGCTGCCCTGTTTAAGGTGACTCGTTCTCTCCTTGATACGGAGAGGAGGGAGGAACCTTTGCAGGGCAATGCTGAGGAATTTAACACCTTTTTCGCAGACAAGATCGCTCAGATCCGGGCTGACTTGGACTCCAATTGGAATGCAGTGTCGGCTGACAATGAGTCAGTCGAGACGACAGAGGCCCGTCTTAGTCTTGTGGAATGGGATGAGTTTGACCTGGTAACTCCTGATGATGTGGACAAGGCCATTGGAGCTATGAGTTCTGCCACCTGTTTATTGGACCCATGTCCCTCCTGGCTGGTTT
The DNA here is from genome assembly GCA_034064705.1 of Bothrops alternatus. Lineage (NCBI taxonomy): Eukaryota > Metazoa > Chordata > Lepidosauria > Squamata > Viperidae > Bothrops > Bothrops alternatus. The sequence goes on along the minus strand of JARGCV010000018.1, from coordinate 9,672,941 downwards.
CGGCTAGCAGGGAGGTGACATGAAGCTGGGTTCAGGCTGTTATTAACGCGTAGTTGAGGCAGGGGTTCTTTCTGGCTCCCTTAAAGGAGGCACTTGTGCGCCCCCTCCTCAAGAAGCCTTCCCTGGACCCGGCAGTTTTGAATAATTACCAGCCAGTCTCCAATCTTCCCTTTTTAGGAAAGATTGTTGAGAAGGTGGTGGCATTCCAACTCCAACGGTCCTTGGAGGAAGCTGATTATCTGGACCCTTGGCAGTCTGGGTTCAGGTCCGGTTACAGCACAGAAACTGTTTTGGTCGCGCTGACCGATGATCTCTGGCGGCCCCAGGATAGAGGTTATTCCACTATCCTGGTGCTTCTTGACCTCTCAGCAGCATTCGATACCATCGACCATGGTATCCTTCTGCGCCGGTTGGAGGGGTATGGAGTGCGGGGCACTGTTTTACGGTGGTTCACCTCCTACCTCTCTGGCCAGTCGCAGGCGGTGTTTGCAGGAGGTCAGAGATCGGCTCCGAGGCTTCTTCCGGGTGGAGTGCCTCAGGGGTCTGTTCTCTCACCTCTGCTTTTTAACATCTACATGAAGCCGTTAAGTGAGATCATCCGCCGACACGGGGTGAGTTGTCATCAGTATGCTGATGATACTCAGCTTTATATCTCTATCCCGCGTCATTACAGCGAAGCAGTGGAAGTGATGAACCGGTGCCTGGAGGCTGTTGAGGTCTGGATGGGTGCCAACAGGCTCAGACTCAATCCTGACAAGACGGAGTGGCTATGGGTTTTGCCTCCCAAGGATTATTCTAACTGTCTGTCCATTACCCTGGGGGGAGAAGTTTTGTCCCCCTTGGAGAGGGTTCGCAACTTGGGTGTCCTCCTCAATCCACAGCTAAGCTTAGAACACCATTTTTCAGCTGTGGCGAGAGGAGCATTCGCCCAGGTTCGCCTGGTGTGCCAGTTGCGACCCTATTTGGATCGGAAGTCACTCCTAACAGTCACTCATGCCCTTGTCACCTCGAGATTCGACTACTGTAATGCTCTCTACATGGGGCAACCTTTGAAGAATGTCCGGAGACTGCAGGTTGTCCAGAATGTGGCCACGCGAGCTGTCTTGGGTCTTCCAAGACATGCTCGTATTACTCCAGCCCTTCGCAAGCTGCACTGGCTTCCAATTGGTCTCTGAACACAATTCAAAGTGTTGGTTATGACCTATAAAGCCCTTTATGGCAATGGACCAGGTTATTTGCGAGACCGTCTTCAGCCTCATGAATCCCAGCGACCGGTTAGGGCGCATAGGGCTAGCCTCCTATGGGTCCCGTCCATCAGACAATGTCATCTGACGGGTCCTAGGACAAGGGCCTTCTCCGTTGCTGCCCCAGCCCTCTGGAACCAGCTTCCCTCAGAGGTTCATACTGCCTCCTCCCTCCTAGCTTTCCAGAAACTTTTGAAGACCTATTTATGCCGACAGGTTTTGGGGGTATGAACTTTGTTCTGCCCCTGGGCCGAGGAATGTGCTTTCATCGTTGATTGTGTATTTGATTGTGTTTGCATGTTGTATGTATGGATCTTTGGATTGGATGTTATTATTATTATTAATTTTTATATGTAGCTATATTGTTGTTGTGAGCCGCCCTGAGTCTTGGGAGAGGGGCGGCATAGAAATTTGATAAAATAAATAAATAAATAAATAAAGAAGTAAAGTCATTTGGCTACCTTGCAGGCTAGGTTGGATTTCTAAATGGAATCTGAGATTTTTGTATGGGCTCTGCCATCTGACTAAGCATCAATAGCAAATCAGGCAGGCTGAGCCTGGTCAGCCATACCACTCTAAAGCAAGGGCTTTATTCTGAACAATTTCACTTGTTGCGATAGAAGCATGCCATTTTGCACTAACCTAAAGAGCCGGCACTTCTAATATTTGATTACTTTTTGAGGAACTCAATTCTTATGAAAATTAAATCTGATTATACTCATTTTCTCTGGCTCTAGAATTCTGAGGCTAAAGCGATTCTAAGATTGACTAATCTTAAACTTTATAAAAGTAAAATTCAAACCAGCAGGTCCAAATAATATGCTAGAGATACTACTGAACAGAATTTCACTTCTATAATATGCAGTAAATTACTGATGTAACTTCGTTCTCTGGGCTAACTGCAGATATCATCTAATTAAGTGAGTGGAGAGTGGTGAGTAAAAAAAATGGGTATATTATCTATATATCCCCAATCCAGTGGTGGGATTCAACCGGTTTGTACCACTTCGGCAGAACCGGTAGCTAATTTTTTGTTGCCCAGACCCAGAATGGACTTCTGGAAGCGGCATCTACACAGAGAACTGATTGTTCACATATTTGAATCCCACCACTGCCCCAATCCATGTTGAAGTAGGGAAAAACATAGGAGTTGCATTTCCTTATATGCTGCAGTAATGATCAGAGCATGCAATAGTTTCTAAAATTATTTGTACATTAATTCTGAAATAAGTTGGCTTCTTAACATTTTTTTAAAAACTGGCTTCTATAGACACATTAAAAGAAAGCTCATTAAAGTCATGTTAGAAAGTACTAAAACAGAGTTGATAATCTACATTATTATGAATCATAATCAATCTTATTGCACTGCCAGCATATTTCAGAGATGTATTTGTAAAGTGTAGAATTGGTGAGAAGTCTTTCCCTTTGCAGATATAAGAAATATCTATACAGCTGAGGAAATGGGTGTTTCCTCTCACCTGGGTACTTATGTAAAAGAAGTTATTTAAGGAGGCCTTGTGAACAGAATCATAACTATTGCTAATCACTCTTGTTTGCCTCTTATCTGTATTCCTAACCATTAAGGTAAAGAGCTTCCTAATCTAATTCCTGCCATGGGGAAAGGAAACAATAAGCTGCCTAAGAGAAATGTTCTCAGAATCAAAGGGTTACTTCTTTGGTTTTTGGGATATATCTTTTAATTTATGTTTATTGACTTTAGAAATTATGTAGGTTTATTTTTATTTTTTTTAAATGTACAAAACACAGTCACATGTGACATTTTTAGAGAATGGTTTTTGCTGAAGTAAAAGGCAAATTATGATTTTGTCTCAGTTTTGATTCTGAACTTCACAAGATCCCACAATAGAAATAATGTCTTCTACCAAATCTATTTTTCTATTAACATACATCAGTAGTCCCCAATCTTTCCAGCTTGGTGGACTGGTAGGGTGGGGAGATGGGATGGGTCCACATGAGTGGCAAACTTCATTTACACGTCCTGGTTCCAAACAGGCTCCAAATGGGCCACAGGCCAATAGTGGGCCATAGCCCAGGGTTTGGGCAACCCTGACATACACTTTTCCCAATGATAGATTATATCCAAAATCCTAAATAATCTGAATGAGCAAAGATTGGCCAACTGAATGGATTTACCACAACCCAGAAAGCTTCAGGCTTCACTGATTTTTTTTTTAAAAAATTCTGATTGTATTCAATGTGATGAATCAGATCACAGATCTCAAATCACATTAGGCTACTCCCAGACTTGGTATAATTTTGTATCTCCCTAGTTTGGCTAGAATTAATATATGATATAATTTGACTCCTCCTATGTTCCCGCCTTTTGCGGGCCCCGCATCTACTTTGACTGGTATATATTTCTACTCTAAAATTTGATTATTGAACCAGTTGGAAGAAAGTGTTTGCAACCTGCAAACATTGCATTTAGCTGGCAGAAATAAAAGACATAGCTGGCAGGAATTACTTCCAAAAAGAGTTCGGCATAATAGTAGAAATGCCAATAGCCCATAGAATCGCCAAGAGTTGGACACGACTGAGTGGATAACTTATTCATCATGTTCATGTTTTCACAGTATTCTTTGTTTATCTTACAGGAACAGTGGTGGTGCAATGGTTAGAATGCAGTATCACAGGCTAATTCTGCTGACTGCCAGGAGTTCAATCCTCACCCGCTCAAAGTTGACTCAGCCTTCCATCCTTGCAAGTTTGTAAAATGAGGACCCAGATTGTTGGGGGCAATATGCTAACTCTGTAAACTGCTTAGAGAAGGCTGTAAAGCTCTGTGAAGCAGTATATAAGATTAAGTGCTGTTGCTATTGCTATGAATCTTACAGATTTAAGATCCCAGCAATTTCTGTCATTTTCATACAGCAACTTAGAGGAAGTGATCTAAAATGACACCTAGTAAAGACTCCAATTTAATATAGATTGCAGTTGAACAGTATGCAAAAGTAAAGTAAGTTCTTTAAAAACCAAAATATATTCAAGAGAGCAGGATAGACACAATATAAATTGTGTGCCCAGGGAAGCATAGTGTGTTAGACCAATATCAAAAGCATTGTGATATTACAAAGTAAGACCCACCACTTTTCTACTTACGTTATGATATTGAATACCCACTTTCCTGGTCAATAAGGAGTGCTTTCATCATTCTGACAAAAGTGGCAAGCTTCTTCAGATGTTGGTGCTCAACACATCTGATCTGTGAAATAATTTGCTTCTCAAATATTTTATTTTATTACTTTACTGCACCCACCCATCCACACACATTCACTTTATATACTCTAGTAAAACCAAGTTCATAACAGATTTTTGTCTCACTACTCATCAGAATAAAAAGTTTAACAAACTGGTAACTGAATTGTCTCCTAACTTTCCAGAGATGATTAGAATTTTATTTTAGTTGCCTCTTGCAAATTATCAGTTCTATCTCTAGTAAAATTGCATTAAAAGCATTTAAGGTACTGTGAATGCAACCAATCTCACAAATTTGGGTGTTTTTTTTTTTAAGTAATTCAGACCAACTCATAACCAGGAGCGCTTGAAAAACAATCTAATTCTAGATTACTACTTAAGTTATACATGTAATGATTCCTAACATTAAAGTGGTCTAAACTGTAGAATCAACAACTTCCTATAAATGAATTTCTATCAAAACATATAATCACAGTTTCTCAGCAGAGATGATCAGATTTTAGTGTCATGAGAGCCCCAGAAAGAAAAGGAATGAATGAAATTGCCCATCATTGGATTCAGTTTCCTTTTTAAAGGGTCTTTGCTATGCAGTTTTGAATATACTAGAAAATTGCTTCCTTTGAAGTCAAGATAATGATATGATGACAATAAGCTGAAGTACTGCTCTTTCCGTTCTCATAAGCTTTTGAAGTCTTTGCTATTTGCATGAAATGTAATTGGCATCCCCGAAACCAGCTTTGAGGCAGTATGTTTTAAATCAGGAGCAAGTAGTCAGAAAGTGTGTGAACAGTGGAGCAAATCAAAGTAGTCATTTGAAACATCTCAATTAATCAACATCTAGTTCCTCTTTAAAACACTTTAGGATTGAAAGCAAAATAGATTTTGAATTCTGTTTGACTCTTCTACATTTAGAATTCATCTTCAGAATAGATGTTCTTCACTTGCCATTGCTCAGTTAATCTCCCACGGAAGTTGGGTGCATATATTCTTATCTATTCATTTTTATAAATTTTATATCTCTCCTATTCAAAAGGCTCTTTGTAATTAAAATAAAATAACATTACATATAAAGAATTAAAATCACTTTAATTAACATTGAGAAATCGGGTTAAACTGAAAGGTCTTGCTAAAAAATCTTTCCTAGAAATAGAAAGAACAAGGAGGTATAGAACAGCTTGGGAACAATATAGACAAAAAAAAATATATGCCAAAGAAAAAGAACTTGGAAAGTGAGGACATCCTTAACAAGGCTACTTCTGCTGACTTAATGTCTAACAGGTTTGTGCTGATATAGTCACACACCCAGACAGGTGGGCTTATTGTTTTAAGGTAAAGGCCTATACGTTAAATTGTGCTAGAGAATTATGTTGAATAATATTTTTCAACAAAGGGATAATATGTTCCTGCTATTACTCATTCTTTTGTATTATTCTTTTATTTTACATCGCATAAAGGAACTGGATTTTCTCAAAAACAGTTTTATTTTATTTTATTTTATTTTCAGATAATTAGTAATTTATTTCCCACTAAAGAACTGTGAGGAAGTATAGGCATTGCAGTTCAATATTTCTACTTTTTTTCTAGACTTCTTTTTCATCTTTCAAGTCAAGGCTTTTGCGTGAGCATATTATTTGTAGCAGAACTAGATCTTTGAGTACGGTTATCAAGTATCTTTGATTTGGTGTAAATTGCCTGTTATCAAGTATTAATACAACAGCTGCTGCACATATAGCACAGTGCTGGTATTAATGTGCAGTTGAGGGATATTCAATTACCAGAATAATTTACTAAAGGTTCTTTAAACTATAAATAGTGAATTTTCTACTATTTTCACACACAGTGGTTTATCCTATTAAGTGTCCATTAGTGCAAAGCAAGGAAGCAAACCTTTATGATTTAGTGATTGATTGCTAAAGGGCAAGTCATTTAGACAAGCAGAATGCAAGCTTTTTTTAAAAAAATATTTTTAAACCTTGCACTCCAACTACGATTCTCCTAGACTAATAAGCTACTGACATCTATTGAAGAAAAGTACTGTCAATTCAGTGTGCAGCAGTGATAAAGACAGTCTTTGTTATGGGACGTCTGTCCATGAAAGCTTAGAAAACTCTAAATTTGTAGATTATAAAACCATATGTACAGAGATAAACGAAATAAATTAGTTGCTATTTTGAGGCAAAAAAGCTCATTGCACTTTGGATTGTGTTGCTGAACTGTAAAAAAAATTAAATAATACTGTAAACTATTCTGTCACTTTTTGTAAATACTATACAAGTAAACTTCAACTTACAATCATTTGTTTTAATAACTGTTTAGAAAAAATTACTTATGACCAGTTTTCACCCTTACGACTCTTGCAGTATCCCCATGGTCAAGTGATTAAAATCTGATTGCTTGACATCTGGCATGTATTTATGAAGGTTCCCCTGTCCTGGGGGTCATCTGATCACCATTTGTAACCTTCCCAGCTGGCTTCTGAAAAGCAAAGTCAACTGGGGAGCCAGAATCACTTCACAATTGCAGCAATTCATTTAACAACTGGGCAAAAAAGCTGCATAACTTTTGACAAGTTACTTAGCAACCTAAATTATGATCTTCATTTTTGTCGTAAGTCAAGGACTACCTGTACCCATTTTTTAGGCTTTGCATTTCATTAAAATTCACTAAGAAAAATGTAGATAGAAAGAATAAAAAAGTCATCATTTCAGGAATTAAATGTTTAATCTACTAAATATTGATGAAATATATAGCATCAGTCTGTATCGATTTCAGGGATTTGTACATGTTCATCAAACATGATAAAATGTCCATGTTGTTCATGTTTAGTTTGCATATGGTCTATATCAGGGTGTCAAACTGCCGGCCCATGGGCCGGACGTGTCACGTGTGAAGCCGCACTCATCCCATTGCCGGCAATGGCAAAACCAGCCCGATACGTTGCATGACATCACATGACATCGCGAGTTTGACATGCCTGATCTATATGATGTTTTTGTTTCAGTTTGGAGTAGGAAGTTATTTTGTTATACATTTGTACCTGTACTGAAGAAAGTCAGAAGTTATTCTTTTGTTTTTTTCTTTATTTTCTCTTGCTATCTTTTAACCTTTTCCCACCTTTGATCCCCTCCCTCCTTTCTTTTAACCCTTTTCCTCTTTGTTCACTTGTATTTTATCTTTTACTGAAACTTAAAAACTTTAAAAAGATTTTAAAAATAGCAACACCACTTTTTTTTTTAAAGTTCTCTTTAAGGTTAGGAAATGATGTAAATTTCCTTTTGGCCAGATATTTGTTCCATTGTTCTATTTGTAACCAAAGTTTCTAGCTCATTTTAGTAAACATTCATTCATTTTCTTCTGTCTCATATTTCAACAATTCCAAGTCTCTGACATTTTATCTCTCTGCAAAATAGAATTCACCACATTTTATAAAGGTTGTAAAAGTTCATTTTTAAAGCAATTATAGTGCAAGCTTGATAGTTCATCAGGTCCAAGTAACTTTCCTGGTTTATTCTTTTTAATTGCTACTGAAACTTCTCTTATCATTATAGTCCATTCATAATTTGTTTTTGTTCTTCTTGAATCCTGGGTAAACTTTGTTTTCTCAAATATTCATCTATTTTCTCCAATGGAATATCATGCCCTTTATACAAATTAAGAGTAATATTGATCAAATGTTCTTTGCCTGAACATATTGTCTATTAATAAAGTATCCTCCTCTTGTAATTTCAATGTCATTTTCTTTTCTTTTTCTTCTTTTCACAATTTATAAGCCTGACATTTCCCTGACTTATTGGCAAATTTAAAAATTTCTTTGCTTTGCATAGTTCAATTTTATTTCCATTTCTCTTACTGTTAACATAGATAAGTCTTTATCTAATACCTTCAGTTGTTGAGAGAGATCTGTATTCTCTGGGCAGTTCCTTAATTCTTCTTCTTTTGAGTCAATAACAGACTCAGGAATGTGCAACTTTTTTCAAGCCATATATTGTGCTTGCTCTTTCATGGTAGACTAGGTAGGATGAGGAGAAAAAATAACTTTTAATTTAATATAACTTTCATTACAATTAAATGAATTGACTACTTTATATGGCTACCTATATATTTGGCAATTTTACCCTTGTATGATGATAAAAATTAAAATTTGTGCAAAATTTGTGCATCCATGCAGGGCAGAAAAGTCAAAATGAATGCCATAGCAACACAATCAAAGTTCTGCTGCCTTTTATGTCCTTCAGGCATCCCAGTTATCTTCACATGATCCAGACTCTATTTTCGGTCTAGATTCTAGAGGTTTCAGAATAAACATTCTTTAAGAAATTCATCCATCATACAAATTTTTGCTGAAAAAATAATGTGGCATAAGAAGAAGACTGCAAGCTGGGCAACTGAAATGCAGGTAGTCTTTAATTTACCATCACAGTTGGGACCAGATGTAGAAAATGGAGGAAGCCACATGGAAGGATTGTGGTGGGGGGGGTCCAACAAGGGCAAAAGGAGGCAGCCCTTGGAGATACAACACTGGCCTCACATTAGTTGGGGACTATTGTAGTGCAGAGTGGGTGCAAGGAGATCAGGGAAAGGATAAGTTGCAGCTTTGGAAAAGAATATGCTGCAGCTCAGGGACTTCTTGGCACCCTGGCTCTGGGACTGCAAGAAGCTCCTGAGCTATACAGTGCAGAATGAAGTGCAGCTACTCTGGAAGCCTCAGCCACCTCAACCCAACCTGAACAGCTCAGCTAGAAAAGGTGTCACACTCATCAATGTGGCACAAAGCAGCTGGCCCTGTCAAATGCCTGAGAAGTTTCAACAATGCAGCAAAAACATACCATGCTCTGGGAAGTGCCAAATGCCCAGGAAAGCCCAACAATATGCTGTGAAGCAACTGCCTCCCTCAGGAAGCTCTCAAGGCCCAGGAAGTCCCAGCCACCCCAGATCAGTTATCCTCATTGCCCTGCACTCTGATGCCCCTGCTACCTGCAGTCTGCCATGCTAGCTGACCCGTCTTCTTCATCTTGCTGCTGACAAGGTACACTCACCCTAGTCCTTTGAGACACAGCTACTGGCCACATCAGGCCTTCTTCCTGAGGTCATTCATGCCATTATTCAAATAACGTGCAGCTTTGTCCAAACCACAAGCAGTGTTATTGTGAATCTTTCAAGGCTTCAAATTCTTGCAAGAAGGCCACACATTATTTGAACAAGCCTCTGGAAGAGCAAAGGGCCATGCTGGGCATGCTTGGGAACAAGAAGACTGTGAAGGTCAGCTAGTGGTTTAGAATGCAGAATTGAAAGCTAATTCTGTTGACTTCACTGGCTCAAGGTTGACTCAGCCTTCCATCCTTCTGAGGTCAGTAAAATGGGGACCCAGATTGTTGGGAGCAATAGGCTGACTCTGTAAACTGCTTAGAGAGGGCTGTAAAGCATTGTGAAGCGGTATATAAGTCTAAGTGCTATTGCTAAGTCCTATTACTAGAGCAGCAGGAGCCCCAGAATGCTGTGGATCAAAAAGGCATGGATGGAGGAAAAGAGAGAGGAGGGGCAGTAGTGTGTACAATAATTACAGAGAAACGGAATATCTCTTTGGGGGATAGTTTCCATGATAAATGCAGGATAAAAGATGTAGGCAATTTGTCCTCTTGTATACTCAGACTGTTTCTCTAAAACAGGAAAATATTCTGAACTAGCCTTGTAGTGGCTTGGTCCTCCTCCTACCCATGATTCAAATTATAGTATATCATTTGAATCTTTTCTACAATTTGATAAGAACTGTTAATGAGCACTGTTTGGATACAGTGTATATCTAACTGTTACACTACCTAATCCACATTTAACTAGCTTGCTAATCAGAATGTCATAGAATGTTTTCAAATATTTTTATGAACATAAATTGTACGTTTATATTGGTCATAGATCACCTTAAAGCTAATAAGAGTCACTCTAAAATGAAGTAAAATTTTAAAAATCATATTAATAGAACAATAAAGTAAATAAAAATAAAACTATTAACATAAAATGACAAAGTACAGGATTTAAAACTTGGCAGAGACCTACAAAATAACAATCAATATTCAGACTGTGATGGGTAACTCAAATAGATAAATACAAATAAAGACATAAGAACTACTAGAATTTATAAAACACTGCAACAATGATAATTGAAAATCAACAAACTACTATCAGCAAAGAGGCAAGTAAGTAATCCAAATAAATGTAAATATGTCCATATCTTCCTATAATCTTTTAAGGGAAGGGTAGGGCAGGATAGGGTAGGGTAGGGTAGGGTAGAGGAGAGGAGAGGAGAGGAGAGGAGAGGAGAGGAGAGCCTAACAAAGCCTATTGATAAATCCATACTAAACTCCAGTACACTACATTGTTTCAAAGTGCTTGCCAATTGATTCCTTTATGATCTATTCCCTGGATCTTTCATTTTGAAGATATGGACATTTGCTCTTGTTTAGTCATCAGGTATTTTATCTTTTTTCCAGGATTTCTCAAGGTAATTTATAGAGGGTTCAGTCAGACTGTCAGCATTTTCCCTTGGTACTCCATCTCACTCTGGAGATTTGAACTCATTTAAAGTCAGTAGGAATTTGCTATGTTTCTATCATGCTCAAACTAAAGTCTTGCTCCTTCAATCAGCTCTTCAAATTGTCAAGAGGAACATACATCCTCTTCTCAGAGAAAGGTGAGTGAAAATAGTATTCCTGCTTCCTCTTTGTAAATCTGTCATTCCTTTACTATCTTTCCTGAACAACTGCTATACCGGTGTTTTTCCACTCCTTTTATTTTATTTTTCTCTTCTCAAATCAAAGGCATAGTAATTGGGCTAGGGATCTTGATGACTCTTTTATCATAAGAGCCTGAGGCCATGATCAAATCCTAACTGACTATCATGGAGTTAGATGCATGCAAAATCTACAGTTCCAGGACTGGGATACAATAGTGAGTACAATAGTGAGAGATCACAAACAACTAAGCAATAAAGTTAAGAAGTAGGAGCACAAGTAGTGTTCTCATCAGTACTCCCAATGAAAGACCAACACCCATTTATGGAAAAAAGAATTTTAGAAATAAACCATTGGCTAAATCAGAGGTATCAAACTCAATTTCATTGAGGGCCACATCAGCATTGCGGTTGCCCTCGGTGGGCTGGGTGGATGTGGCCAGGGTGGGTGCAGCCTACTGGGTGGGCATGGATGGAGTGGGTGTGGTCTACTGGATGGATATGGCCAGCTCTACATCGTTTGTGTCAAGAGTGCCTGTGGGGGCCTGGGCAGGAGTGGGACAGAACTGAGGGTCTCTGGCAGAAGGGGGCAAGAGCCAAGGCATGGTCCATTTCTTCATTCCTCACAAAGGGTGACACCTCCCCAGCCTGCACCCAGGGGACAGGGCTGACACAGCAGGGGCTGATTCCTCGCTATTTCTAGATGGCCTTGTGGAGCTAAGACTGAATGCGTTTCAGCATAGATGGCCACCACAAAATTGTACATTGGCTCCCGGCCAGCCAGGGCCAGGGCCAAGGCAGTGGGGGCCGTTCCCTCACTGTTTCCAGGATGGCTTCACGGGCCACATGAAACCACTTCGCAGGCCACATCCAGCCCTCTGGCCTTGTGTTTGACATGTCTGGGCGAAATGGTTGGTGTCACCAAGAAAACTTTGGTTTCCTGGATCATAGGCTGCATTTGCTATGCAAAGGACTCTTGGCAACGGATGGACTGCACTTCATGAAAACAGGGAAAAATTTACTTGGAAAAAGACCCACCCAACTCATCAGGAGGGCTTTAAATTAAAATTAAGGGGGAAGATTGACCAATCTTTAGAATCTCTATAACCCAAAACCAATCATAAATCCCAAGAAAACAAACCAAACAATGAGGTAGGCAGTGATGAGAAAAAAGAAAAACTCAAACAACAATCAGGAAATGCAGGAAACATACACACAGACAGGCATAAAAGTCTTAAATGCTTATATACAAATGCTCAAAACTTGAGGAACAAATAGGGTAAACTAGAAGCAATAGTATAAGAAGGAGAGTATGACATAGTTGGCATTACAGAAACCTGATGGGACAAAACTCATGAATGGAATGGACTGATGGATAGATAGAAATTGTTCAAAAGAAACAGGTCTACAAAAAGAAGAGGGGGAATTGCACTATATGTAAGAGAACACTACATATCTACAGAAATGCACATGATCAAAGATAAAATCGCTCCAGAATGTATATGGGTCAATATAAAAGAGAAAAAAGTGACATTGCCATAGGTGTTTATTACAGGCCACCCAACCAATCAGAAGAAATAGATGAACTCTTTGCCAGCCAGTTAACAAATGTATGTAGGAAGCATACCACAATAGTAATGGGAGACTTCAACTATCCAGATATCAATTGGAAGACAAATTTTGCAGTGAGCAAGAGATCAAACAGATTCCTAACCAGCCTAGCTGACAACGTTGTCACCCAAAAGATGGAGGAGGGAATTAGAAGTAAAGCTATACTGTATTTAATTCTTACTAGTAGAGAAGAAGTGATACAGGGAGCTGAAGTTGCCAGAACCTTGAGAGAAAGTGACCACGTCATACTGGAATTTAATATAATGCAAACACTAGTAATAGAAAACAATCTAACCAGTGTCTTAAACTTCAAAAGATCAGACTTTAACAAACTTAGACAGAACCTAGTAAAGATCCCATGGATGAAAATCCTAAAGGGAAAACAACCCAAGAAGCATGGGGAACTCTGAAAAATGTAATCATAAGAGCCCAGACCAGAACAATATCACTGAAAAAGAAAAACAAGAAATCCAAGAAGAAACCAGAATGGCTGCACAAAGATCTCTCTGATAAACTGAAAGACAAAAAGGAGAAATACAAAAAATGGAAAGAGGGGCACATAACTAAGGCCGATTATTAGCAGAAAGCCAGAACATGCAAAGATGAAGTCAAGAAAGCAAGGGATCAGAATGAACAAAGACTTGCAATAGAAATCAAGGATAATAAAAAAAAAGTTTCTTCCAACATATTAACAAAAAGAAAAAAGTCAAGAAAACCGTAGGTCCACTAAGAAAGAAAATGGCAAGGAAATAACAGGCAACAGGGAGAAAGCAGAGCTGCTTAACTCATACTTTGCATCAGACTTCACACAAAAAGAAACTGTAGCCCAACATACCAAAAAAAACTACTGCAAAAGACAAACTAGAAACAAAAATTAAAATAAGCAAGAAAATGGTAAGAGAACACCTATCCGACTTTGACAAATATAAATCACCGGGACCTGACAGATTACATCCCAGAGGTTTGTTTTTTTTTGTTTTTCTTTTACAAAAATTTTATTGTTTTTTTTTTAATTTTACAAGAAAATGCTCAAAGCACACCGTGGTGTTAGGGTAAGCAATCATCCAAAAGTAAAACATTTATACATACTTCAGTCAATACCTCTAGTATTCCCTCTCTTTCCCCTTAACTAACATAATTTATTTAAGATAGTTCAATCTAGTTTAAATTTAGTCAACCTGTACCTGTTTCTAACACTTTAAAAAATTTATACAACCATAATCAAATTAACTTTAAATACAAACTCTATCAGTTCGGATATTCCTTCCAAATATATTCTGGTACCTTAGTTTTTATTGTAAATTTTATTTAATTCTTCTTCCACTAATATCCCTTAATTAAAATAAAGCATTAATCTATCCTGTATATATCTAATTTATCAACTAATCAATCTCTTATTGCTAACAGATAAAATCAAATCTTAATTTTTTTTCAATCCATTAAACATAATTCAGTTCATATCCAATTAAATTGTCGCAACCAATAACATCAATCTTATCAATCAGAAATCATCTTATTAGATTAGCTCAAGATTACATAATAATTTTCTTGCAAATAAACCTATTTCCTACACACAAAAAAGAAAAAAAAGAAAAAACAAACAAACACATTCATAAAGGATTTAATATATATTTCATTAGTCACTCCTTTTTTCTCTTACTTGTAACTCATAATCTTAATCTTAATCCTAAAATCAAATCATTAATCTAAATTGCCTTTAACCCATTATCTCCCAATATCTCTTTTTAGGCTAAAGTATTAATCTATCCTAAAGCTATATAAACCATCAATCAACTTTAAACTAACAAGATAACATCAAACTTTAAGATATTTCAATTCATTAATCATCAAACAAATAAATCATCAGTAATTTCCATATAGATAAATTTTATATCTTCCATTAATCCCATTTTTCTTACATCTAACTTATAATCTTGGTCCTTAAGTCAGTCCATAGTTCTAGATTGCCTTTAGTCCATTACTCAAAACTTTAACTTTCTTTTTTTTAAAAAAAAATCTTATTCTAGGTTTTTTCAAATGCCAAGTAGGTTTCCATAGCAAAGCTTCCTTTCCAACAGATATCTTTTGAATCAGTAAGAACCATCTTGACCTCTGAATTGGCCTTCTGATTTTTTTTTGCATAAAGTCTCGTTGCTTTAGAGGTCCAAGTCCCAGTCTTTGCTTTTCCTGATTCTCAGCGCCATAACTGAGTTGCATAAAAGGCAGAGTCAATTTCTCTTTGTTCTCAATTAAATCCTCTTCTTGTAGAATCTGTTTGATAGAAGAATCAGGTGCAATCTGAAAGTCAGTTTTAAAGTTTGAGAAAGAGATTCTGGCTCTTAGTTCTGTAGTAAACTCTTTATGTAGAGTTTATGTAGCACATATTTCCTCTTTAGTCTCATAGATTTTTTCCAGAATAAGTTTACAGTTTAAATGTGAGTACAGTTCCATTTTAGAAACAAATTCAAACATCCAGTTAACTTTCATATAAAGAGATCATCTCCTCTCCAGTTTCAATATCACTTTTTAACCAGTAGATGTCCTCAGTAAGCTAAAAAATAAATCAATTTTTCCCCAAGAGTTATTTCATTTTTCATTCTTCTTTCTTTACTCAAAATAAAACAACATAGGCTAATAATAAAGTTCTTTAAAAAAAATTTTTCCAGTACCCCAAAACGTATTTATATAAAAAAACAACATAATTTCAAAAGCTTTACTTTATTCCTTTGTTCACCTTTCTTCCCCAACGAGTAAAAGCTGCCTTTCCGAGCTAGGGAAATCTTTCCAACACAGCTCTTACAGGCAACAAACAAAACAAACAAACAAAAAAAAACAAAGAGAGGGAAAAAAAGGAAAGGTCTCACCCAGATTCACCATGGTGGGTCTGAAGCTTAGATGTTCTTTTGACTTGCGGTTTCTAGCGGCAGAGCGATCGGCCATTTTATTGGCCGATATACTTCTCCGTCGGCCCTCGGAGTTCCGTCCGGACAGCTGGAGGAGCCGCCACTCCTCCGCTGCCGGAACGCTGCCTCCTCGTAGGAAAGTTGCACCCTCCAGGGCTACTTTGGACCCGCATAAGGGTACGCCGACGGAGGGAAAACTAGTTGGCGAGGAGAGCAATCTCGCTGCTCGACTAGCGACGCCGCGACCCAGAACTGGCACACATCCCAGAGTTTTGAAGGACCTGGCAGATGTTATCTCAGAACCACTGTACCATATCTTTCAAAAATCCTGGAGCACCAGGAAAATACCTGAGGATTGGAAAAGGGCTGATGTGGTTCCCATCTTCAAGAAAGTGGGGGGGAAACAGACCGAGGAAACTACAGACCAATCAGTTTAACATCAATACCTGGGAAGATCCTAGGAAAGATAATCAAAAAACAGATCTGTGAACAACTAGAAGCAAATAAAGTTATAACTAGTAGCCAGCATGAGTTTGTTAAAAACAGATCATGCCAAACCAATCTTATTTCATTCTTTGATAAAGTGACTAAACTAGTAGACTAGCGAAATGCTGTAGACGTAGTATACTTAGATTTCAGTAAGGCATTTGATAAAGTAGACCACAACCTACCCCTTGGTAACATAGAAAAAGGTGGAATAGACAACATAACATCAGATGGACCTATAGCTGGCTGACAAACTGTACTCAATGAATAGTCCTCAATGGCACTGCATCCACATGGAGAGAAGTAAGCAGTGGGATACCACAAATTCCATCTTAGGCCCAGTACTCTTTAATATCTTCATCAATGACTTAAATGAGGGAAATGAGGGGAAACTCATCAAATTTGCAGATGACACCAAACTGGCAGGAGTAGTCAACACCCCAGAAGACAAACTCAGGATCCAAAAAATCTTGACAAACTTGAATAATGGGTCATATCCAACAAAATGAGTTTCAACATGGAGAAAAGCAAAGTTTTATATTTAGGCAAGAAAAATCAAAGGTACAAGTACAGATTGAGTGAGATCTGGCTTAAAAACAGTAACTTTGAGAGGGACCTTGGAGTCCTAATGGACAATCACTTGAGTATGAGCCAGCAGTGTGCAGCAGCAGCAAAAAAAACGAATACAATCCTAGGTTGTATAAACAGAGACATAGATCAGGATCATGTGAAGTATTAGTACAGCTTTATAAAACCCTAGTAAGACTACACCTGGAATACTACAGCCAATTTTGGTCACCATATCACAAAAAAGATGTTGAGAGTTTGGAAAAAAATTCAGAAAAGAGCAATTAAGATGATTAAATGCCTGGAGACTAAAACATTTGAAGAACAGCTGCAGGACTTGGGTTTGGCTAGCCTAAAGAAAAGAAGAAATAGGGGAGAGATGCTAGCAGTATTCCAATATCTGAGGGGCTGCCACAAATAAGGGGGAGTCACATTATTCATCAGAGCACCAGAGGGCAGGACAAGAAACAATGTTTGGAAACTGATAAGAGAGAGGCAAGCTGGAATTAAGGAGAAACTTCCTGACAGTGAGGGCAATTAACCAGTGGAAAAGTTGCCTCGAGAAATCGTGGGTGCTCCATCACTGGAGATTTTTAAGAAGAGGCTAGTCTGAAATGGTATAGGTCCTCCTGCTTGAGCAGAGGGCTGGACTAGAAGACCTCCAAGATCTCTTCCAGCTCTATTCTATTCTATTCTATTCTATTCTATTCTATTCTATTCTATTCTATTCTATTCTATTCTATTCTATTCTATTCTATTCTATTCTATAATATCTCTTGGCACATGATGACTGAGAACTTGACAACACTTAAGGAAAGTACAAAATTATTGAGAAAGAAATCAGAAAATCTGTGGTGTTGATGATCAGCATTCTCTAAATCACCGTTTATTTATATGGTCATGCATGTCTGACACAAAATGGAAACATTAAAAAGTTGCTTCAAAGCTCCTTTTAAATTACATTTCTTTTCTAGAAGTCAGTTCCAAAATAGTAGGAATGCAATACCTATAGCCACACTATAGCTAGTTATTCTACTCTTTCTATTTTATTTATACTTGTGAAATTTATATACACTACAATCAAAATAAAGTTTCAGCAGTTTATCGAACATCTTTCAAAATACCACAAAACATCCATGATATAATTATTCAAGTAAAAACCAATCCCCAATAACATATAAACCAATCAATTACCAATGCCCAAAGTCTCTCAGAGTAACTCAGCTTTCTGTTACTTACAAAAAGCCAATAGTGCAAGAACTGTTTGAAATCTCAAGTGGTGAAGTATTAAAGAGCATCCAAATTTTTAGAGAACTGTGACTCTGTTCTGAGTCTTTGAGAATAAATAGAATGACCAAATTAACAGGGAAAAAACACAGAGATTTAAAACATGGACAGATAATTAAAGAAGATGTTGACTGAATGTGCCATGAAATTAGCAGGATAAATAGTTGCCAGGGTACTTTAAAAGATCATCTGGAAACAACCTGTAGTCCATTTAAAATGCAAGCACTTTCACACTACACAGAGTCAGTTTATACCATTTGCCTGATGAACATTTTTATATAATTTGCCCCCCTTTGTAACATGCAAGCTGATGTAACCAGCAATATCATGTTATCCTTTTTGTATTTCTGTGTGCAGAGGAGACCAACAAATTCAAATGTAAAGGAAATGAATCTTTAACAGACACCACTATAAGTTTTCCCATGGGAACATTAAAGACTGGTGTTAATGAGCACTCTAATAGCTTGCTTCTTAAGTAGTTTAGGTAAACAGATCTTTATTAACAAAGATTACACCTGATATTTTTCTGTGTAATAGGACTGACACGTTTCTTTTTTTTTTTTTTTTAAACCCACCTGTTTACTGTACTAATCATTTCCTCTGGGAAAACTGTCCCTGATTTAATTGATCTAAAAAGCTCCATGAAAGTTACAAATAAAAAAATGAAATGTATTTTTATCAGCTGAGGTTGAATTTTCCTAATCAAAGCTGAGCTAAGTCCAAATTTTATCAGTGGATATCTAGTGTCTTGGAAGCTATCAAAATGTAATGGTGGATCCATTCAAATAGAGGTGCAGTCAGTTGTCAGAGCTCTATTTCTCAAAAAGGCAAAACAACTTACTCATACTGAAGCTATTATCCCTTGCTCCTTCTCTGGGTGAATAATCTATATATAGACCTCTCTAACTCTTGCCAATTCTCTCCTCCCTAATGCAACATTGATATCACAACTTCCAGCCCTGTACCACATGTTTTAATCCCTTTCCACTAAACCTGTCATTCTTTCCCTTTCTGACAGGTTATGCTCAGCCCAGGTATGAGCCCTAGGTTTTCTCTACCCACTTAATTTACCCCTCCTTCCCTAGTCATGCCCCCATCATCCTCAACTCTTTTTCCTGCTGAGGCAATAGTGATGGTGATGGTGGGAATTGCCCTAGTGTTCTGGAGCTGAAAGTCCACTATCTTTACAACCTAAAATACCTTTAGTTTCTGTAGGGAATAAAGATGGCAGGTATCCATTTTGCTGAAAAATGGAATTATGCGTAGAGACTATGCTGTTAAAGGGCATCCCTGTACCTATTGCTGGGCAAATTTAAGAACTGCTAATTAATATATAATGCATTCACATAAAGTGTATGAGACAATCTTTTCATGAACAACTATTTAAGAACAGTACATATTTAGTATATAATAAAAGAAAATGCCATAACATTTATTTGTCTTCAGTTCAGCTTTTATTTGTCTTCAGTACAGCTTTTTACTGTAAGTGTTTTAGGCATCATATAGTGGTTAGCTAAGATGCTAAATTATAAGCCCTATTTTAAAATCCTAGATTGCACAATGCATTGACCTCAAATTTCCTAAATCATATTCATTTGATTATCATTTGATCCTCATTTATCATTACTACCAATTTCTTTTTTTTTAATAAAAAGTGATACTGAGCATTTTCTTATAATCAAGATACATGCCTTAACCAATGTTTATATCTTAAAGAGTTAACATGGTTAAGGAAGAAGTTATGAGCGTAGCTAAGGAACTAATAAAACATATGCCTTATTTTAAAAGGCACAAAATAATGGAGCTAAAACATCATTTTTTAATGGAAAATGGTATTTAATCTCTTAATATTACATCTTAAATAACTAGGGAATAAATATAATTGATTTTAATTAAGATTGATTTAATTGAAAATAAATTATATTGTAGTTTTCCTCCTGGGTCTATTCATTTCTTTGTCCTGAAGGACAAACTCACCCATTTTGGGAATATAGCCTTTGGCACAACATTTATGGTCCATTGCCTGAAAAAAAGTGGCCCTCTGTGCCACTGATAGATAATTCATGCACATGGGCAATTTGTTAAATAAACAAATTCTTCAACAAATGCTACTAAATACACAAAAGGAGAATTCTTCTGAAGTTTAATATGCACAAGGTCAGTGTCTAAAGCTTTGCATTATAAAAATATATTTATATTCCAAAGGTACCAGCTTTCTCCTTTACCTTTCAAATAATTGCAGGAGAGATTTCATATATATACAAGAAGTTTTTCAGACAAACCGATCTGATTGATTACACCTTGGCATTTTTAACTGCTATACTGCAGTTATACTTTTTACAATCTCTTTTGCCTTGCAGCCCCCCAATGCTTCTACACCATTGACCTCCAGGCTTGCTGCTCCCTCCTCCCCCCTTTTCTCTCCAATCGTTTTGCTCAAATGCATACTGACATCCGCTGAAATCCCACCGATCTACAAAGTTATTGCTCCTTCCTCCTCCTTTCTTCCAACAGCTGCTCTATTTGTGTGCCTCCAACTACCACACTGTGCTAAACGTCTCCGCTCACTCTCCTTCTTCGTCTCTCTCTCTCTCTCTCAATGGTGTAGAAGCAGATGGCTGCATACACACAAAGAAAGCGATCGGCAGAGAGCGGGGGGGGGAGGGAAAACAGCAGCCTCAGAAATTGGTAGTGGGACAGCAAACAGAGGTGCAAGCATGAGGGAAGTGATTGGAGGAAGGAGGGTAGATGGAGGAGCAGCAACCTTAGAAACCATCAAGAGAACAGCAAATGCACACCTTTTAAGAGTAAAACAATTAGGGATATTGGATGGACCGACATATGGTTATTCAGGTTTTTCCCCACATAAAATTGGAAGTGTCTTGGCGACTTTTCAACAAAGTCCTATTTGTCATCTTCAGGCTGGTGTTTTCGACTTCATGCTTCTAGGAGCAATGTGTGATTGTAGCTGTTTC
The DNA here is from genome assembly GCA_034064705.1 of Bothrops alternatus. Classification (NCBI taxonomy): domain Eukaryota; kingdom Metazoa; phylum Chordata; class Lepidosauria; order Squamata; family Viperidae; genus Bothrops; species Bothrops alternatus. Next base: position 9,651,928 of record JARGCV010000018.1, on the reverse strand, counting down.
TTCCTTTTAACTGCCAGTGGGGTATGAACTGATTGGGTGGGAGCTTGGCTGTGTTCTGATTGGGTGGAGTTGTGTTCTGATTGGTTAGGGGCTTGGCTGTGCTCTGACTGGATGGGGGGTTGGCTGTGCTCTGATTGGATGCGGGAGTGTTCTGTTTGGGTGGGGGCTTTGTTGTGCTCAGGTTAGTCTGAGTTGCAGGGGGATTTGAGATGGTGAACTGCGTTGCTGTTGTTTGGCTTCGCATTCATGGTCATCTCCAGAACGAAACACTTAGCTGACGAACAACACCTAAAAACCAAAATACACACTCTCACTAATGTACTAACATCCAATGGGTTCCAAAGAAGTAAGATTACCATAATATGTTGCTAATTTTGTTAAAAACATGAATCCTGGGTAGAGTCATATTATAAAAGGTAAATAAACATGAACACCAGGAAAAAAAATTAAACTAAAAACGTTTAATCTAATGCCAAGCTTTTGTTGGCCAACTGCCGATGTCTTCAGGTCTTAAAACAGGTTGATGAGAGTCTCCTTTATAGTGTTAGTCAGTTTTTGCTCATGGCTTCTGGATCTCGTCACCGGTCCACTTGATAGTCCTAATTGGTTAAACTGTGTATTAGCTGTTTTCTTGATGCTATTTGGGGCTGCTGCTCCATTACTTGCTTCCCTTCCTCCATTCTCTCCCTTTGTGCGTATGTTGTTATCTATCCCCCCACTGCAAGTTCCTAGGGTACTCGTATTCTTTCCCCCCCTTTTTTTGGCTGTTCATTTCTTTCGTATTTATCCAGTTGTTCCCTCTTGCCCTAGTGGGCTGTGGGCTTGATGTTCTCCCCTCATCCTTTCCTCCCGTCATCTTTCCCATGTGTCCATGGCTGTGTCCTGCACGCATACCACCTCCTGTAGTCTCCACCCCCTCTTTCTCCTCTTCAATGTTCATTCCGTTTGCGTCGCCCCGATCATCACATTGCAACCCTCGTTTTGATCCGTTTCTTTCATCCAATACAGATCGTACACATTCCCTCCTCACAGGGGGTGTTATTGCATTGTGTGATTGAGCTTGCCCTCCTCTTTCTCATGTTTCTGTGGTTGCACACAGGGTTGGTTGCTGGAGTGTCCGTTCATTTCTCCCCCCCTTTTTCTGTGTTTGTTGTATGTCATTGCCATCTTCATATTGCCTATTGCATTCTGGCCTACCCTCTCTCCTCGGTTGCAATCAAGTTTTAATCATGGGTTGTCAACACGCTGTCCATTTGGTTCCGCTCCGCTGTTTTTCTGCTTTGTTGTTACTGCACATGTGTGAGTTTTTCCGATGTCATTCATTGGGCAAACCCGGATCTCTGGTGTAATGGCTTTTTGCTGGTGTGTTTTTACCCTTGCTCTTTCACTGGGGAGTGTTGTTGTACCCCCTGAGTGTCCTAGGGAATCCGGGGGGGGCCTCCTGCTATGTTGGATTGCACTCCCCTGTTTAACAGCTGTCGTGCTCTTCTGTTAGTTGTTTATTAGCAACCACTATCTGATTGTCCATGGGTTCCGATGGTGCTCTCACTTCCCCTGCTGTCCTATCTCTTTGATCTTGTGGCATGTAACTGGATTGTCTTTGTTGGGATTCATGATTTTGTTTATCCCACACTCTCAGTGCCTGATGCGCCGGGCAGAGTTCTATGTGCCAGTTTATCAAATTTTTATCAGAGAGCCAAGCCTCTTTAAGTATGCGGCCTCCTTTAGTAGTGTCTCTGGACAGGGATATGTATGTCGATGAGGTCGAACTGGTGGCCAAAATCAGCCATATGTGTCCATACTTGTGAGTGCTGTTTTATGCACCTTTTTTTGGTCAGCTTGTGTTCATGCAATAGGCAAAATGAAGATCACAACGACATACATACAACAAACACAGAAAAAGGGGGGGAGGAACGAACGGACACTCCAGCAACCAACCCTGTGTGCAACCACAGAAACACAAGAAAGAGGAGGGCAAACTCAATCACACAATGCAATAACACCCCTGTGAGGAGGGAATGTGTACGATCCGTATTGGATGAAAGAAATGGATCAAAACGAGGGTTGCAATGTGATGATCGGGGTGACGCGAATGGAATGAACATCGAAGAGGAAGAAGAGGGGGTGGAGACACATAGGAGGTGGTATGTGCTCAGGACATGGTCATGGACACATGGGAAAGATGATGGTAGGAAAGGATGAGGGGAGAACATCAAGCCCACAGCCCAATAGAGGGAGAGGGAACAACTGGATAAATACAAAAGAAATGAAAGCCAAAAAGGGAGGGGGAAATACGCAGACCCTAGGAACCTGCAGTGGGGGGATAGATAACAACATACGCACAAAGGGAGAGAATGGATGAAGGGAAGCAAGTAACAGAGCAGCAGCCCCAAATAGCATCAAGAAAGCAGCTAATACACAGTTTAACCAATTAGGACTATCAAGTGGACTGGTGACGAGGTTTAGAAGTTGTGCGCAAAAACTAACACTATAAAGGAGACTCCCATCGACCTGTTTTAAGCCCTGATGATGTTGGCAGTTAGCCAACGAAAGCTTGGCATTAGATTAAACATTTTTAGTTTAATTTTTTTTCCTGGTGTTTGTGTTTATTTGCTTTTATATTTGTATATTTATATACACACACAATATATATATATATATAGTGTGTGTGTGTGTGTGTCAAAGAAATCTATGCCAAGGCATCTATTGACTAGTGAAATATGAGCTTGGCTTAGTCATGCTGCGATCAAAGCAAAAGTACTAAATTGATTGAAAATTAAAAGGGGGTTTCTTCAGTAAAGGAATTTTTGTTTAGTAGTAGTAACTGTGAGAGGGATCTCGGAGTCCTCGTGGACAATCATTTAAATATGAGCCAGCAGTGTGCTGCAGCTGCCAAAAAAAGCCAACACAGTGCTAGGCTGCATTAACAGAGGGATAAAATCAAGATCACATGAAGTATTAATACCACTTTACAATGCCTTGGTAAGGCCACACTTGGAACACTGCATCCAGTTTTGGTCACCATGATGTAAAAAAGATGTTGAGACTCTAGAAAGAGTACAGAGAAGAGCAACAAAGATGATTAAGGGACTGGAGGCTAAAACATATAGTTTAACAAAGAGAAGGACAAGGGGGGACATGATAGCAGTGTTCCAATATCTCAGGGGCTGCCACAAAGAAGAGGGAGTCAAGCTATTTTCCAAAGCGCCTGAAGGCAGGACAAGAAGCAATGGATGGAAATTAATCAAGGAGAGAAGCAACTTAGAACTAAGGAGAAATTTCCTGACAGTTAGAAAAATTAACCAGTGGAACAACCTGCCTCCAGAAGAGGTGAATGCTCCAACACTGGAAGTTTTTAAGAAGAGACTGGACAGCCATTTGTCCGAAATGGTATAAGGGGGATGGACTTGATGACCTCCAAGGTCCCTTCCAACGTTATTATTATTATTATTATTGTTGTTGTTGTTGTTGGCATTTCCAATGTACAGAGACACCTTAATACTGCTACCTGATGAGTGTCAGAAATGTTTTGAAGATAAATGCTTAGTGCCGAAGAAGATACTTAAATAAACTCTGTAGATAAATGAATACATACATACACACACACACACATACACACATTTACACATATACATACATATATCTATATAGGTGTGTGTGTGTATACATAAACACACACACACACACACAAATATTAAATCATAGAAGACAATAAGCATGGCTTATTACCTAAGTGACAAACTCTATTTTTTAGTCTAAAATATGTAAATCAGATTGGAGATGGAATATACCAATTAGATGTTGGATGGAATGCCCATATCAGTTTAATTAACTTCAGTTTCCTACATGTTAAAGGTTGCTCCAGTTCACTGGCTCATATAACAAACCCTCTTAGGATTTCATTAGTTCTTGTTCATGCAATGGTGTAGCTTCTTAAGGGGTTCATTTTGGCTGGCCTTCTGCTGACTTAATGTCCTTAACAAAATACTCCCTCCTCTGTTTCTTTCCCTAGACATTTAAGATTCAGAACTAAAGCTCTTTAGCTCTTTATTATTATTGTCAAGGTTAAAGTGGAATAAAAAGAAGGAATATTCATCTGACATGAATTTCTTCTAAACAACTAGTTTTGTAAATCTTTTTTTTAAATGCACTCAACTGGATATCAACATTATGAAACATTTTTTACTAGATATATAATGAAAGAGTAAATATGTTATTCGCTGGAATGTTTATAGGCTAGCCCTTCTTTTCAGAATAAAAGAAAAGAAATAATTCAGACAGGGATTAGGTTTGGGTAAAATGTGTATATTATTTGAACCATATAGAGGTCCATGAAAATACATGCACCTTGTTACCAAATAGTCTGCTAATATTACGTGAGTACACATTAAATATTGTATGGTATCACTAATAACTAAAAATTGATGTCAAGGCAACTGATCTAACTGATAATTTAACTCAGTAGTTCTCAACCTTTTTCAGGTTGAGACCCCACTTGCGCTGCCCATGCGCGGCGTGACCCCGACCCGTGCCGTGCATGTGCGCGCAACGGGCCGATCCGCGCATGCGCGGTACACATGTGATGGCCCGAACCGCGCATGTGCATGCGACAGGCTGATCCACACATGCGTGGCATGCGCGCAACGGCCTGAACCGCACATGCACGGTGCGACGGGCCAATCTGCACATGCGTGGTGCAACAGGCCGATCCGCGCATGCACAGTGCGCGCGCAACGGGCCGATCCGCACATGCACAGCGCGCGTGTGATGGGCCGAACTGCACATGCGTGGCACGACGGGCCGAACCGCACATGCGCAGCGCGCATGCAATGGGCCGATCTGCACATACGCAGCGCACACGTGGCGGGCCAAACCACACATGCGCAGCACGCACATGATGGGCCGAACCGCACATGTGCGGCACGTGCGACAGGCCGAACCACGCATGCACGGCACGCGTGCGACGGGCAAAAAAAATGGTGGACCACGGTGTCCGGCGACCCCCACAAAACGGTCGTTCGACCCCAAATGGGGTCACGACCCATAGGTTGAGACCCGCTGATTTAACTGAACTTGAAGCACATAGCAAATTTATGTAAAGTTTATTTTATTCTTTAGACGTAGCTAAGTTTCCCCAACATTACCAGGGTAGAAGATAGCTGTTTCTGATCTAGTAATATGGAGAAAAGCTAATGACCAGAAATCAGAAACAATAAGAAAACAATGAGATCAACAGCATTCACACAAAGAAAAATAAGTTTTGTCAAGTAGTGAGTTTAAAAATATTAATTTATTTATTTTATATTCACACAGAAAAAAAACAAGATGTTATCACGACTATGTTAACATGCTCATCATATTGCATGTGACCTGACACTTTAATTGTCTTACCCTTTCCAGAGGAAAAGAATCTTAAATTTAGAGATAAAAGTTAGGTGAAATTCTTCAGACCAATGAAGCACAATTGTCTCAAAACAGACAGGAAAGATTCTCATGATTGGAATGTGACAATGGAAGGAACTACCTTTTTCCAAAGGAATAGAAGGAGTAAAAAAGGCAAGTCATATGTTTAAAATGGCAGCACAAAAACCCAAGAAAATTAATTAACTTGGTGGCACTGTTGAGAACATCTGAGTAAAAATAAGTGAAAGAACAAACCAAAGCAACGCTATTTGTAGCATCTATTTCCATCATTTAACCAACAAGAGATGTGAATGTTACTTTTCAAAAGAAAAGTGTTGATCATTGAAAAGGCATGAGAAGCATTAACTTACAGGAAACTTTTCACTTGTGTTGATAATTTTATCTTTTTGTGGGTAGAAGATGACTTGCAGGTATTTGTGATTTGATCCTATCCAATAGCGAAGACTTAGTCAATAAACTGAAAGAAGAAACAACCATGTAATACTGAAATTCTTGAAACCAAGGGAAATTAAAATTGAGTGAAGTTTAAAAACCTGGATTCCAGAGTAAAGCAGACTTTAATAAACTTAGTGCTGTGACTGATATGTTTCTATGGCAGCAGCCCAAGACTGGTGGACATTCCGAGGAGGAGGAAAGCAAAACAGGTCAATAAAGGATGTGAAGAAAAAAAACAAGGTTATTGCAATATATTTAATATAATATGAAGAGAACAGAATTGCAATAGTTTGCAGGTGCTCACTGAAGATGGTAAAAGAAACAAACATTCTTACTATGACTCAAGCTCCACCAAGAAGAGGTGAGTATTTTATTGATAGATATGAAGAATAGGTTGAAGAGATAGGACTGCAGTTTGACTTTGATAGAAACATGATCGGGAATGTCTGTTGGCCTTGTCTCCAAAACCTATCAAACTGCATCCTAAGATTTCCCTTCCATTGCTTCTATCAGTGTGATTATTTTCACCATTTTTCTATTGAAGTCAATAATCCAGTAATTGGAAAAATGTATATGTAGAGGAAACAAATACATTACTGAAAAGGTTCTTGATATTGTATCTGTTCAGTTTCACTGCCTTGAAGGAAAAGTACCAATCCATCTGATCATTTGAAATGTTGAACCATTCCTTGAAAGGGTCACCTCTGTCTCTAGAGCCCTGTGTATGTGGTATTAAATTATGTTAAAATATGAGGGATAATGTTCTGCATTCATTAACATTTGAAAGTCAAGCAGCAATTGCATTTGTTAGAAATACTGGTTTAGCAGCTTCAAAAACAAAAAGGCTCCTCTGTAGATTCTGACCAAGTCAGTATAGAAATTATTCTGCAGGGCTGCTACAAGGATAAAAATAGTAAGTAATGGGTTGCATTCTACATTTTGCAATTTAGTAGAATAAGACAACATTTTTGTGGGGGATAAAATTACCCTTTATTTGATAAAAGGTTCAGATATTGGACCTGTCCTTGAAGAACATTTGGAAACTTCAGATGGTACAAAATGTAGCTGTGTGAGTAGTAAATGGTTCTAGTTACACAGCACATGCAATTCAAGTGCTGGTTGTCACCTTTAAAGTCCTACATGACTTAGGACTGGCTACCTGAAAGACTGCCTTTTTCCAAGAGTCGCTACCCATCAACTTGATCCAACAGATTGGGCATGCTGCAGATCCCATCAGCCAGAGTGTAGCTCCTGCCTGATGGACTATTCTTCCCTCAGAGATTAGTATGGCCCCAACCCTGTTGGCTTTCCGCTAAGCTTTAAGAACTAGGCTCTGTACTGTGGCCTGGGGTTCTGAAGGTGTTAAGGACCTATTTCTTGACTTTACTTTAGTTAATTAATTATATCAGGTGTGTTTATTTATTTTTGGGATGTTTTTGTTTAATTTTTCTGTTTTAAGTTTTCATTGTTTAAATTGTGTTATAATTTTAGAATTGTAAGCCACATAGAGTCACTTGGTTGAACTGAGCAGTTATAGAAGTTGAATGAATAATTTTTTAAAATAAATCTTTTTCCTCATCTGTCTTCCCTCTTAATCCTCAATTGCCCAGGCATAAGTTATTTTTTGGCCCTAAGAACAGTAGCAAGGCCTCTTCCTGATCTCTTCAAACCATAGTCTATTGATTTGGTGACTTATTAAGTAAAATGTAATTATGTGAAATGAGCTATGGGAAATGAATGTCATATATGTTATAATTGTAAAAGCAGACACATTGGCACCAAGACCAGAAATGTTGGATTCCAAGAGGAGCCAGATTTTATATACATGGCAACAATTTCCATGGGTTAGGAACCATATGTAAAAAGACTACACAATTTGTTGCATTTAGGAAATTCTAACTTAGCTGAACACTTCCTGTCAAGCCTCTTTTAATTGCATGCATTCAATTAAAACATTAAAGAAGTGACTTCACAATACCATTGCTCTTTCATTTATTGAAACAAGTAATTATATTTTCATCCATAACTTTCCTGTTTGCCAATATAGATCCAAGATAACTTTTTTTCAGTCTACAAACTGCCTATTATTTTCCCATCCTATAGGGTTGAATCTGTACCCTTCTTTGCAAAACAGAGAACACTATTCCGATATGATCATATAATTCACAAAGATTAAATACATCTCCCTTTTTTAGAGGATACTTATCTTTGTGTTAAAGTTTCAAAAGTCTTATAAATCAGAAGATGCTACTTGATTTTATATCTACTTATTATGGTAAACATTAGGTCTACATAAGCAAATATTGAAATTATATAAATTCATAATGCTATTCGCTCTTTTTATATGTATAATGTTTTTGCTCCATCTCAAGTCCAGCATCTCTGTTGATCTATGCATGTAGAAAAGGGGCAGAAATTGCTTTACAGTGGCATAATGCTGTTTTTTTATCATTTGTCCCTTCTTGACCTTCCCATCCATGGATGCCTGTGATAACTAATATATTTTAAATAATTTAAGCCTCAGACATTATCTAAGCTTTTTTCAGAAAGACATAGATTCTTTTCAAAAATAGACGTGATTTGCTTACTAAAAAGTCTATCAAAGACTTATTCAGACCATAATCTGAATTATGTAAGTCTGGTTTATAATAAAAATTCTAGTTCTTTCAGATGTAGACTAAATGAGGAATATTACAGAAAGAAAAATTGCTTAGGATTGTAAGAAATTAAATATATATATTTTAAAAGAATATTTAAATCAAGGTATTTTCAAGACAAGGTATTGAAAATGGTTTGAGGTGCAAGTAAAGCCTTCATTAGAGGTTACTTGATACAATATATAGTAATTATAAATTTAAGAAGAAGCGGCAAGAGAAAAAACAAAATATTTTAGATGAAATAAAAAGAGAAGGCGAATGAAATAATTCCATAGGTAATATAAGCATTTCTCATAAATTAAGATTTTACAGCAGCAGCTATACATATTAATGATAAATGGAAATAAAATTGAATTATGTGAAAAAAATGAATTTGTGAATAAACCAAGGAAATGGCTTAAATGATATTGGAATTACAAGAGGAAGATACTGTATTAGTGGATAATATAGCTATGAAAATATATTATCAATATTAGTCTATCTTGCACAGATAATGTGATATTTCAGTGGAGAAAATAGAAGAATACTGCAGAAAACAAAATCAACTGAAGATCACAGAAGAACAATGATAAATTATAAATGGATATATAACAATAAGACAATTTAAAGCTATTAAAAAGAGTAAATCAGGAAAAGTGCCTAGCCCACATGGGTTATTGAGTTTGTATTTATAAGTGCTTTGAGGATGGAGTTTTGCAATCTATACAAAGCATGATGAATATTATTTTACAGAGAGAAAAATAAAAAGACTTGGAAAGTCTGAAAGTCTGAAAATAATTTTGCCAATATTTATTGATGATGATCAATGTGTATTATCACCTAAAAGACAGTTAAAGGACAATGTTAGAACTGTGTTTGATATTTTGGAATATTTAGAACAATATAAAGAAAAACAAATCACATTCAATTGTTTAGATGCAGAGAAGACTTTTGAAAATTCAAATTTACTTTCTTGTTTAAATTTCTGGAAGACATTAATTTTGGAGATATTTTATACAATGAGCTAAATTGACTTTTACTTCAGAGTGGCACAAATAATTGTTAATGGAAATTTAATCAAACCATGCAAGATTCTAAAAGGAACAAGATAAGGTTTACCCACTGTTTTCTGTTCTCAAAGTATTGAATAGAGACATAAGAAAAGATTAAAGGAACCTGGACATAAATATATAAGATCTTTTGCAATAACTTGGTTTTGGTTTTGGCAGACCCTTTAAAAGGAACCGAACTGTTAATGTATAAATTAAAAGAATTTGGAGCACTAGCAGGTTTCAAGATTAGCAAACAGGAAACAGTGATGTTAACAAAAAGCAAAACAAAACATAAAGATATAAGATCAACCAGAATAAATAAAATGGGTTTTAAGACTGAGAAGAAGGTAAAATACTCCAGTAATACTCTGTATTGCTATGATATATATGAATTGTATGTTAATTCAAACCAACTTTGTTAAAACATGAAATGAAGTTAAAAAGATGCATTAATATTGAATAAAGTACAGTTGTCACTAGTGGAGGGAAATTCTGTGGTTAAGAGGAATATGTTACCTAGAATGTTATTGTTGTTTCAGACAATATCTATTTTGACAACTGATGTACTCTTTAAACAATGGCAGAAGGCTATGTTTAAATCTATATGGCAAGGGGGGAAAAATCTAGGTTAAATATAAGGCATTACAAGATGCAAAGGAAAGAGAAGGATTGGGTTTGTCAGATTTGAAATATACGTTGCTGTCTGCTCTTAACTTGGATAAAAGAGTAGATGTTGCTAAGAAATAGTAGGCTATTGGAGTTAGAAGGACATGATCCTTGAATTGGGTGGCATTATGGTATGATGTAGCTAAGGTTAATGCAGATTTTTAAAAAGCATTATGTCAGGTGGGCCATTCTTAGAATATGGAATAAATATAAACATTGGTTGTACCCGAAAACACCTTTGTGTTTCTCAGCATAAGAAGTATTTTATAGACAAGAAATAATAAGTAAATTAATTGGTTTACTTATTGTGATATACTAGAACTGTCTCAAGGGCATTGTAAAATACTATGAAAAGAACACTTGACAATAGAATAATAGACTTGTCAATGCTTTCTTATGTACAATTATCAGAAAGTGGGTAAAACTTTTTATGGTTTTGAACAATGCCAGATTGAATTTGAAATAGAATTAGGTACAAATAATTAACAAGTTATTGATAAAATATATAAACCTTTGTTGAACTATGAGACAAAAGAAGAACAAGTGAAAAAAAGTATGATAAAATGGGCTAACGTTTTGGCTACAATACACAAATGGGTCAATAGAAGAATATGTGGTTAAAAGGATTGAAATTTACATTTACAATATAATTTTTTATCATGATATATCATAGGCATTTATCACTAGATAAACTGTCTAGAATGTATAAAGGTACTTCAAATCATTTCTGGAAATATGAATAACATGAAGAAACATGTTATCATGTGTGGTAGACATGTAAAAAAGCCAAAAATATTGGATACAAATAAATACACTAATTCAGAAGATTTAAAAAATCAATGTACAGTTGAAACTAGAGACTTTTCTTTTGTAATTAATGGACAAAAGAATAGAATATAAAACAGAAAAAATAGAAAAAAGCTACAAAACTTTGCTTTTATATATGTCAACTGCAGTAAGATTACTACACATAGTCCATAACTTATAATCAGTCACTTCATAACCATTTATAGATAGAATGGACTTGAAAAAGTTACGACCATTCCTTAAAGTTTTGCTGCCACTCCCTCATGGTCATGTGATCATATTTCAGGGATTTGACAAATGGCTTGCATTTTCAACCAGTTGCACTGGTCATGTGATCATGTTTTGCAATGTTTTTTGCTGTTTTACAGCACAAAAAAGGAGAAAACACCCATTGGATAAGATAGATTCAGACTTATGAGCACATGATTTGCTTAACAATCATCATACAAATTGTAAAATCAAGTCCGGTCACAGGATGATTCAAAACTTACAACTACAACAATGTACAACCAAAATTTTGGCTCAGTTGTGGTCTTAAGTCAAAGATTACCTGAATATGCTCCAAAGTGGAAAAGTTCAACACTACTCACTATGGAGGAAAGATTGATAAAGATAATGGAACTTGCAGAGATGGCTAAATTGAGTTATAACAATAATAATAAAGTTGGAAGGGACCTTGGAGGTCATCAAGTCCAACCCCCTGCTCAGGCAGAAAACCCTAAGCCAGTGGTTCTCAACCTATGGGTCGTGACCCCATTTGGGGTCGAACGACCATTTCGCGGGGGTCGCCGGACACCGCGGTCCGCCATTTTGTTTTGTTTTTTTTAATTTTTTAATTTTTTTTTATTTTTTTATTTTTTTATTTTTTTTTTCGGCGTGCGTGCACCGCGCATGCACGGATCGGCCTGTCACGCGCATACCATGCATGCGCGGATCCGCCTGTCACGGCCCGCCATTTTGTTGGGGTTTTTTTGAATTTTTTTTATTTTTTTAAATTTTTTATTTTTTTCCAGCGTGCGCACGCCGCGCATACGCGGATCGGCCCATCGCGTGCGCACGCCGTGCATGCGCGGATCCGCCTGTCACGGTCCGCCATTTTGTTTTTGTTTTTGAATTTTTTTATTTATTTTTTTTTGGTGCGCGCGCGGATCGACCCGTCGCAGTCCGCCATTTTTCTTTTGTTTTTTTTTAATTTTTTAAAAAAAAATTTAAATTTTTTTTCCGGCGCGTGCGCCCCGCGCATGCGCTGATCAGCCCGTCGCGCGCATGCGCGCGCGCGCACAGGTCGGGGTCACGGCACACATGGGCGGGGCAAGTGGGGTCTCAACCTGAAAAAGGTTGAGAACCACTGCCCTAAGCCATTTTGGACAAATGGCTGTCCAGTCTCTTCTTTAAAACTTCCAGTGTTGGAGCATTCACCGCTTCTGGAGGCAGGTTGTTCCATTGGTTAATTGTTCTAACTGTCAGGAAGTTTCTCCTTAGTTCTAGGTTGCTTTTCTCTTTGATTAAACAAAAGATAATATCTATTTAATGGCTGACTGAAAACCCCTTACTGACTTTTTGCATGGAACAAAAAATGCATTTATGACTTGTGATTTTGATGTTTATAGAAAAAAATAATTAGAAAAAAGTTGACTTTTAAACTGCTTTATTATAACAGTGTGATGTAGTTAGTAAGAACCAGGGACACTAAGGTGACACTAAGTCCACTGTTATCCACGCAAGAGTTGCAGCTGTGGGGATAAAATGAAGAGAGATCTCCATATGAACTACTTTGAGTTCTCCAAGGAATGGTTGGATATATATCTTAATTATAATAACAATAACAAAAAATTGTAGCATCTTGCCACATATATTGTACTTTTAGCCCTAGGTGTAACATTTTAGACTGGACAAATTTGCTCTTTCCATTGTCCCCAAATCGTTGTCTTACTGTTTATCGATAAAAGAGATGAACTGCTAGAAATTCTAGAAATTGTTATGGATACAACAATAAGAACAATAACATAAGGCTCATTTTCACATTTTCTTAATAATGCTTTTAAGGCTTGCTGATCACTTTTAGAAGACATGGACTCATGTTATAATTTTCATGTCATCTTCAGCCCATTATGGAAACATCATCCTAACTGTTCTCATACTGGCATTTTTCTCTTCTGATACAAGTCAGCCATAAGCACCCATAAGTTGCCATATATATATTTAAGGACTGATGCTGTTGGTGATGACATCCTCAGGAGATGTGTGATCTGTCATGTCCTCTTACAAGCACACTTCCCTTCAATTGCTATGGACTGCTTTCCATGACCATTTTTGCTTGGATTCAGAGGATCAGGTACTTCATTTCCACACATCAGTACTTGATATTAACTTAACTATCTATAAAGCCCTTCCCACCAGAATCTCCTTATCAGGTGCTTTGAACTGGTCTAGGTGCTGGAAGTCCTAACCTTCCACTTTTCTAATTGTGGACTACTTTTTTTTCTTTTTACACATGACAAGTGTTGTTGTTTTTTTTTTTTTAAAAAAACCCACTTGTCATGTGTAAAAAGAAAAGGAAAGAAAAACCCAGAAGGACATGTGGTAAAGCAGGCTTTACTTCCACCCCACTGAGAAAGATTGTTTTACAAAATGGAAATGTAGCATGCCTTAGACTCATGTTTTAGAAAAAGTCCAAGTGACACGTCACCCATGTGGATCATAACACACCTACACAGACACACACACACACACTGGGTATTATTATTATTGTTGTTGTTGTTGTTGTTATTGATAATGATGATGATGATGATATAGTACCAATAGTAATAGCCGCCTTAGGTGCAATCCCAAAACAACTGGAGCACCACTTGAAAACCATTGGCATTGACAAATTTGCCATTAGTCATTTGCAAAAGGCGGCCTTACTAGGAACTGCTTCCATCCTGCAACAATATCTGTAATACCATCAAACACACACATCTGCGTATCCCAGGTCCTTGGTAAGGACTCAGTAGGTAGACAAAAATGTCAAATGCAGTCTGAACATCTGGCTGACTGTGCGATGATCAATAATAATAATAAAGTTGGAATGGACCTTGGAGGTCATCTAGTCCAACCCCCTGCTCAGGCAGGAAACCTTATACAGAGTAACCTGTTATTCTGAAAGTTAGGAAATGCCACACAACGGGCACCCATCCACATTTACTCAACTAGGTGTTAATGACAAGAATGGTGCTTGTTTTTTCCACTATTGATGCTGTGCAAGGGGGAATACAGCCAACTGTTCACCTTAATTTATTTCTCATTAAAAGCCAGGACCTCTTGCAAGTTTTGCTACTGAGGCAGATCAAACCTTGGACAGCACAATTTATGCTGGCATAGTTTTCTGATGACCCAAGAACTAGAATAATGCATATTAATACAGTTCTGAGGAAAAGCTGTGGATTTCACTTCCTTCCTTTCCAATATATCCTCCAAAGTATTCCTGTAAATCTTGCAAAAAATCCCCTAGTATCAAATATGCTTTTTTTCTGATAAGCCAAGCATAAGCATATGAAAATATATGTGTATATAAAATGTAAAGCAATTTTCCAACAATGCCTCCATATTACATGCAACATATGTATCTATTTTAACATTTTAATGAATTCAAACTAGGTATAAATTTATAAATACAGTGATAGGTTGTGAAGTATCTTCCTTTTATTTTCATCTTTATATTTTATTGTGGGATCCCTGATCTTTAAGTCAGTTCTAAAATAAGCTTAATTCACTGCAAAACATTTTCTCTCATAGTTTTGATCCAAGGACATTTCTTGTTATTTTGCAAGTGCTAAAGCTCCAAATTGATTTTTGATGAATTCAAATTTGTGCCTCAACATACGAGCATTATCTTTAAATATTTATATTGTGCTGCTGGTGGTAATTATTATTCCAGTTTAGTACAGTTCTAATGCATTTAAATGTCAAATGTTTCACAGTTTAATTCATCATGCATATGCTCAGGTACTTGTATACATATATTCATTATGTCTCTTCAGGAAAGGATTCTATTTATATTTTGGTAGCTTGTATTAAAGACTATCATTTCTCGTATATTTAAATGATAAACATTAATGAAATCTTCAAACAATCTTCATCCAAATTTCATTTATTTTTTTAACTTATTGATGTTCTAATCAGAAAATATAATTAAAATATCTTCTGTCAAGAAAGTTAAACAAAATGAGATAAAATAAAAATCAGCCTATTTATGCAGTTTTTTGGGGAGAGGGAGATGGAGGGACTCTATAGAAAATGTCATGCTTTATTATGTGCATTCTGATGTTAAAGAGCAATTATGGTAATGTTTGTTTTCTCAGGCAATCTACTGACTAAGCCACTGTGAAAAAAGGGATTGTAAAAACATAACAGACTAGTTGGCATTTGTCAATAGTCCCCCAAACATCTCTTTAAGGTCATTCTTTTTTTAAAAATCATTTATTTTCTTATATTTGTCCTTTCTGTTTTCACCATTCAGTTTTGCTACTCACGTAAGTATTTTCTTTTCTCTGTTTGAGAGCAATCAAATGAAACATTTCTTTCCCTTGAGAACAGGCAAAGGATTTCCAAAGTCAAGTATAATACACAAAGAAAAACTAAGATCTTGCAACTGCCTGGTCCTGGTACCTGTAGCAGCCAGTCTGTCTGGTCCGCTTTCAATATATAGCAGTTGGTTGCTGCACCACGATTGGTTTGCTGCCGCAGCAGAATAAAGAAAAAGGGCTACTTGCTTAGTATGAAATGCATATATGCTAGCGATGACTCCTGTATTGATTTTATTGGTGTTCAGCCAGCCAGACTGTTTTGTTCAGCCTAATGTAGTAATTCCATGATGTATAATTGTAATTGACCAGAACAGGATCTCAGGATTAATTATCACTATTGTCTCTGTGTGTATGTGGTTTTATTCCAAGAAGGGATAACATGCCATCACAAAGCTTTTATATATATATATATATATATATATATATATATATATATATATATATATATATATATATATATATATATATATATATATATATATATATATATATATATATATATATATATATATATATATATATATATATATATATATATGTCAAGTGTTTATTTTTTTTAGATTGCACCCTGTAAACCCAAATATGGGAGGAAGGAATCATTCTTTCCTTTTGCTTGTTTCAGCTCAACCCAGAGCCATCCTGCAAGCACAAATATATATATGTTGTTTAAAATTGTTGACAAAGAAATAAGGGATTTCTGATATAGCCATTTCGAGTTTCTTAACTCTCTTCAGTCAGAACTCACCCTTCTGGGATTCGAACCTGGGCAGTCTGCATGCTAAGCAGATGCTTTAACCTATTGAGCCACAAGTTCTCTCCCGCTTTGTCAGTAGTCAGGGAGTAAGGATATGTGTCAAGTGTTTATTTTTTTAGATTGCACCCTGTAAACCCAAATATGGGAGGAAGGAATCATTCTTTCCTTTTGCTTGTTTCAGCTCAACCCAGAGCCATCCTGCAAGCACAAATATATATATGTTGTTTAAAATTGTTGACAAAGAAATAAGGGATTTCTGATATAGCCATTTCGAGTTTCTTAACTCTCTTCAGTCAGAACTCACCCTTCTGGGATTCGAACCTGGGCAGTCTGCATGCTAAGCAGATGCTTTAACCTATTGAGCCACAAGTTCTCTCCTGCTTTGTCAGTAGTCAGGGAGTAAGGATATGTGTCAAGTGTTTATTTTTTTAGATTGCACCCTGTAAACCCAGAGCCATCCTGCAAGCACAAATATAAACTCGAAATGGCTATATCAGAAATCCCTTATTTCTTTGTCAACAATTTTAAACAACATATATATATTTGTGCTTGCAGGATGGCTCTGGGTTGAGCTGAAACAAGCAAAAGGAAAGAATGATTCCGCCTACCAGCCATTTGGAAACCCGCCCTTATTGACAGGCGAATCCCTAACACAAAGAATGACACCAGAACCACACAGGATGCCACCACCACACATCCACGCAAAAAGCAAACCCAAACCCACACCGATGATGAGGCACGACCACAGACCAGGAGCCAGACCACAGCTGCATCATTGGCCACTTTGAACCTCTCCCGCACAACAAAGCCCCCACCCAAACAGAACACTCCCCCAGCCAATCAGAACACAGCCAACCCCCCAGCCAATCAGAGCACAGCCAAGCCCCTAACCAATCAGAACACACCTCCACCCAATCAGAACATAGCCAAGCTTCCAGCCAATCAGTTCAAACCCCCACTGGCAGTTAAAAGGAAGAAACAGTTACGACCACACATTGCTCCTAGAAGCAGAAGCAAAAAGCACCAGCCTGAAGATGACGAATGAGACTTCGTCGAAACGTCGCCAAGACACTTCAAATTCTACGTGGGAGAAAACCCGAAGAACCAAAGACCTACATACAAACACCCGCGAAAACCTCAGAAAACAAATATATATATATATATATATATATATATATATATATATATATATATATATATATATATATATATATATATATATATATATATATATATATATATATATATATATATATATATATATATATATATATATATATATATATTCTTTGTTAGCAATTTAAATTAAAAACATATATATATATATATATATATATATATATGTATGTATGTATGTATGTACATATGTATATGTATATGTATATTCACATTCACACATAGCTTTTGAAAGTTCTGAAATGAATGAGAAATTTGGCTATTTAGGAATTTATCTAAGGAATATTAAAAATTCTATGCCACTAAATGGATTTACTTTTGCTAAAACCATGAAGCAATTTCCTGTTCAAAGCCCTGCTCACAGACTCTCTGTTGTCAAGTATTTGAATTTCAGATTATAAATGGGTTCATTTGGATAGCATGAAAGAAAATCTTTGTTGTCAGCTTTCTTTATGTTCTGCCAGGAGCAAAATCTCTCTTCTTCTGCAGTCACCAGCCAAATGCCAGACTTTTCGTTCTGGCCTTCCCTATCTTGAAAGCTAACCTAAATGCTTTTTGGCCCTGAAGGCAAGGCACCAATTGGAGCTTTACCTACAGGCTAATAATTATTTTAAAGGGAAGTTCCTGAATGATAGTAGTCGGTGTGTAGCTTGTTAGGTGAGAAACATAAAGAAACATAAAGAAAAAGAAAGGGAGGGGGACATTTTCATTTTACCCTCATAAAAATCCAAATCAAAGATAAAAGATGAAATGGATGAGTAGATTCAAGGGATTTGGGTATTACCATTTCCAAACATTTTGTAAGCAATATCAAGTATAGAACTGAAGTTTGAGCCATTAAAAACATGTGTCTCCCTGAGTAGATTCATTGCCTTGTCATTATTTATATTTAGCTGTTTATTATTTTGGGTCCACGTTCAGCATAATCCCAAAGGAGAAAATCAATATGAGAGGAACCTGCCTTTTCCTACTTCTCTCCTGACAGGTGATATATCCAACAAAGGTAGATGACTTGGAACAACCCTATAAGAACCAAGGAATCTTTGCTATGTATTAGACTTTAGCCAGAATCAGCCATTGGACCAATCTCTGATGCAGGTTGACCAACTCAAGATTCACCAGTTTCAACATGTCAATTTCAGCCCCTACAAAATTGGTTGATTTGTAGCTTGGTTTCTGAAATCTCAACCAGATCACATGAACTTGCTTCCACTTTAGATTCATTATCAGAAGACCTGCTCTAAATCCCTCTTTCTGCAAGTGATTGAAAGGAAGATGGTTTGCAGATGGTTTTTCCTCACTTGACATGAAGATTATTCTCATTTCAAGGTCAAGCTTTATTTATATATCTATATCTGTATTTATAAACAGGGCCCACCTTAGCAAGTAGCAGCACTTGGCTGACCTTAACTAGTGTTGACAGCTAAGCAGACTCAGAGCTGGTTAGTACTTGAATGGGAAATCAATAGGAAATTCCAGAGTTATAGCTGGGCTGGAAAGCTGGAAAATATCCCAGAAGAAGACAATGGTAAATCATTTGTATAGTATTGTCAAGAAAAATACAAAACTATATTTATATTTTTCTTGACCATGCATTTGAATTTATTCAGAAGTTTGTTTTAGTAGTGTCTTCTATTGATTTTCATTGCCTGCTATGCCTTGCTAGCTATATCACTTCTCATCTTTAAATTTGTGTACTACATTAACATATAATTGTTTAGTTTAAAGTTATCTTATTGTGGCAGTTTTATTTTGAAGGTTAGATTATCAATGTGTATATGAAAAAAGATCTGGGAAATGGTATTTCCCCTCCTCCCATCCCTCCAACTTCCCCAACCCAAAATTCTTTCCAGTTTTAAAACTGGGGAAGGTTTGACATATCCGTCATTGCTAATACTGAATGAACTATATTAAGATTAAAGTAGTGTGCACTTAAAGGAGTCTGAACCTAAAAATGTATGATGAATAGCAAAGCCATCAGAGCTCACAAGTCTTTTCCTTAAGTATTCTATTCCTTGGTTAGCCTTATAAGCCATGACAACTTCGGGGCTCCCAAAGCTGGCCTTAAGGGTTTCTGCACTCATGCAAGTGACAAGGTGTAACTAGTACATTCCTGATCCATCATGAGAAGAAGGATCACAAAGGAAAGCTTTCAGTTACATTTAGAAAAATGGTTAAAATTGCCACCGAATTTTAGGCAGTATTAAAATTCTTACTACCGCTGATTGTTTGTGATTGTGCAATGAAAAAAATTTCAGCAGCTCTACAAAGGAGCAACTGTTTTCTCTAAATGGAGGTTTTAATTTGGCAGAAGGACAATATGTCTTCTCCCTTCCCTCCCCTTTTTACAGTTTTAGTTGCCAAGCAACCATTTCATTTCTGCAACTCAGACACTGTATCATTACTGCTTAAGCAACAGAGGGTTTAACTCATTCCGTACTCAATTAATTCTCCAATTACAACATAACTGAAGGTACTGTTATTTTGATCAGGAGCCTGTGGATTTTAGAGGGATTGGCTTTTTTGCCTTTGAACCATCTGACTATCTCTGTAGTTAAAAAAAAACAGGCTTTTTTTTTAAATCAAGGAAAAGATATGTACTCAATTATTTCCTTTTATTCCTTCAATGTCTCCCTCGTCATCTTCTTTCATCTCTAACTGATTTCCCCACTCCCTCAAAAAAAAAAAACCTTATGAAAAAATATCATTCCTGTGATGCCCAAACAATTACAAGTTCAGGAGGAATTTTTAAATTTAATTTTAAAAAAGCCCATCAACTCCATTTCACAAGAAAAAAATATATTGCTAGCATCCCATGTTACCCCATAGTTTCATACATGTGTATGTGGTGTGTGTCTGTACCTGTGCATGTGCATCCATATCTTTATTGGGTACTGAGGGGGGAGAGCATTTGTAACAGGATGAATCTATTTGGTTATCAGCCACCATTGTGATAGAAATCCCATTAAGAACTGTGAAGGTGGCATGTTATTATCCATTTTGCAACCAGACATTTTCCCTAACACCTCTGACCATGATCATAACCTGAAATAGTGGCTGAAATGATAGAGAGAGTATGATAATTCCTAAATGCATAATTTTAAGGCTGAAGAAACCTGAATATATTTTCAGGGCATTCCTAGATTTACAGTTTCCATTCTAGAGTACTAGGTAGCAAGCAAATGCTCCTTCACAAATCCTTAGCGGCATAAAAGAGAAATGAAAGAAATAAAAACTACATCTTTGATAAGAAAAAGAACGGAAACAGCATTTATGACACTTACACCCACCCAATGAAGCGGCAGTTTTGCTGACCCTTGATAAGAAAGGACATTGAAAGCTATGTGGCTAGTTGTCCCATTTGCGCAGGACAAGGATGGCTGAAACTCAAGAACCAACAACAATAATGAAGTTAGATCCAACAGTCTGTACACCAATTCTATATAGTTCCATCAAAATACATATTTTGGATTACTATCCTGTGAGACCAAAATAAATAAGCTTAGTTTCACAGAGGACCATGGCTGTTCTTGAACTGGAAAAGCCATAATTTGGAATATGCATAATGATAGGAGCACAGCTGGTAGATTGATGCTTCCCTAAACCCTATGTTGCAAAACAACTCAGCAGAAGTGAGGACTTTTTGAATAGGATAGAGTACATAATATACAGTGTTTCTATATCTGTTTCTTTCCAATCTTACCTGTGGTGAGTTGCTAAGGATTTCGTTTCAAAACATTTTTCCTTTGTCTTCCCTCTGTAAATACAGTTTTATTTTTCAACTAAGTCAGGTTTGACAAATTCCTAACTCACTGGATTTACTCTATTTGTTCAGAGGCACTCTCCTAATAGTATAGCCATTTTTCTTTGATTATGAAGTGATGGTGTTTTTATAGTATTAAATGCACTTAAATGCATTGTGTACTTAATGTAAACTTTTTGCAGGAAAATGGATCATTATTTGTGAATCTGGTATGTAACTTGTGAATATGCTATTTCCCTTAACATAGGACCACATACAACTGAACTATTACTGTTATTGTTGATATTATCATTGTTATTTCAAGTTATACCTTACCTTTTCTTTTAGAAAATGCTAAATTCCAGAGCTTTAAGATGAATTTATATTAGCTGATAGATATTTAAGAAATATACTTAAAAATTGGCATTCCCAGGCATACAGTTTTTTCTTATAGTTTTAAGTATACATAGTGGTATTCTGATAAAGGTATAATAGCTTGCTCTGCCAGCAGTTTGCTTCCACCATGCCATACTACTAACCACCAAACTGTAGATCAGCACATTAAACAACCACCCTGTACAATGAGCATGTGCTCAAACCCAAGAGTTATTTATCTTTCCTAAGGACATTTTTTAATTTGGTTCAATTGGTTTTATGAATGAATATCTCATTAAAACCTGGAGGTAAGACTGTATATATACTCAGATACTTCTAACCTTTCACAATGAGCAAGACAAATGAAACAATTAAATTTGACCTCTAAAATTTTAGAAACTGATAGGCTGAAAATTATATATTATAATTATATAATTATATTTAAAATGTATCTTTGAATTTTTTCCAGTTCCATAAACAATTATAGAAACTTGATATTATGATGAATCTACAGCAAAGGAGTAATTATTATGAACCCATCTATTTTGCTGGTTGTCGTCTTCTCTTTCCTTTCACCTTTCCCAGCATTAGAGCCTTTCCCATAAAGCTAAGTCCTCACATAATGCATCCAAAGTAAAATAATTTGAGCCTGGTCATTTGTAGCTTTAGTGAGATCTCTGGGATGTTTTGTTCAATGATCCATCAATTTATTTTCTTGGCTGTCCACAATATTCTCGGGAGTCTTCTCCAACACCAAAGTTCAAAAGCAACAATACCTTCCTATCCTATTTCAACATCCAGCTTTTGCTTCCATAGAGTGTCATGCAGGAAATTAAGTGGCTTTTACAATTCTAATATTTGTAGTTGTAGGCACACCATAATATTTTAATATTTTTTCAAGGTCTTAATGGTGACTTTACAGAGAGCTAGTCCGTGGCATACTTTGTTCCTTTACTGTTCCTGGTTGATCCTAAAGGACAGCAGCTATCCATCATTTCAAAATCTTCTTTGTCAGTTCTAAGGCTGATTGTTCTACCTATTATTATAAATTTGATCTTCTTTATATTTGATTTTAATCCCATGTTTTCATTGTGCCTTTTGATTTTCAGTACTAGCACTTGCAAATCCTTGCATTATTAGTGTAATCAGCATAACTCAGATTATTGATGCTTTTTCCTCCAATTTTAAAATCACATTCTTCTTCCAATCAAACTTGCCTTAATATATATACCATATATAGGTTGAATAAATAAGGGGAGTTATGCAACTTTCTTGCCCTGCTTTTCCAGCCTGGAGCCAGTCTGTTGCCAAGTTCTCTCCTGATTGTGGCTTCCTGACCTGTATATAGATTACTCATGAAAACAATGAGATGCTTTGGGACTCCTATTTTTCTGAGCACATTCTGCGATCTGACATGATTAACATAATCAAAGGCTTTTCTATAATCAATGAAGCACATGCTGAATTCTTTTTGATATTCTTTGGCTTTCTCAGTTATCCAGCATGCATTGGCAATAAAGTCTCTTGTTCCTCTACCCTTTCTAAAGCCAAGTTGAACATTTTGGCATCTCTTTTCCATGCAGGGCTCTAATTGTTATTGGAGAAAACATTGTTTTGCTAGCTTTTGCAATTAAGATATTATATGACTGCGCACTCTGTTAACTCTTTCTTTATCACTCTCTTTCCCTCTCTCTCTCTCTTTGGTAATGGAATGTAGATTGACCTCTTCCAATCAGATGGCCACTGTGCTGTTCTCCCATATGCTGGCATGGCTTGCTGCCCCTCAAAATAATTTATAACTATTTTTCCTATTTGACATCCTTTTCTAAGGTATGAATTTTTAGTGTCTGCAAGCCAAGTATTGCATAATGGGTTAATAATAATAAATACTTATCTACATTTAGAACATCTAGCAAAATAAAAAAGCTTCATTTCATCAAGAAAGAGCATTTTACCCTCATACTGTGAGTTTAATTTATTCCTAGCATTAACTGTTTTGTTGTTATTATTAAATTGTCAGGCTTTACTGGATTTTCAACCATGAAATCCTGTGACATAAATGTCATTCCTAAATCATCATACCCTTTTATAAGTACAAACCTAAGATGTAGCTGATCATTCTTTAATTGTGACTTCATCTGTAAAGTTCAGCAGGATCATAAAGGAGAACTAGATAGTATTTATTCCACAGTTTTTATTTCATTTTTCTTTTGAAGGCAGAAAAGGGCAGGCACTGAAGGAAATGTCAGAGGATGCAACTGATGTTATTTTTCTGCAGATTACAAAAGGGAATCTGGCTATTTCTGTTCATGCTTAAATATTGAAGTTGATCCTAAATTACCAGAATATAATTCCATTGCAGGACAAAAATAAACGTTCTAGTCATACAATATGCATAAAGAATTACTAATAGAATAGAATAGAGCTAGAAGGCACCTTGGAAGTGTTCTAGTCCAGCCCCTCACTCAAGCAGGAGAACCTATACCATCTCAGACAAGTGACTGTCCAGTCTCTTCTTATGTTGTGAGCCGCTCCGAGTCTCCGGAGAGGAGCGGCATACAAATTAAATTAATAATAATAATAATAATAATAATAATAATAATAATAATAATAATAATAACCTCCAGTGATGGACCACCCACGATTTCTGAAGGCAAGCTGTTCCACTGGTCAATTGTCCTCACTGTTAGGAACTTTCTCCTTAATTCCAAGTTGTTTCTCTCTTTGATCAGTTTCCAACCATTGTTTCTTGTCCTGCCCTCTCATGCTTTGGAGGATAATTTGACCCCCTCATCTTTGTGGCAGCCCCTCAAATACTGGAATACTGCCATCATGTCACCCCTATTTCTTCTTTTCTTTAGACTAGCCAAATCAAAGTCCTACAGCCGTTCTTCATATGTTTTAGTCTCTTGGATCATCTTAGTTGCTCTTCTCTGAACCTTTTCCAAGATCTCAAAATTTTTTTGTAGTATGGTCACCAAAATTTGTTACAGTATCCTAGGTGTGATCTCACTAATGGTACTAATACTTCATGTGATCTTGATTCTATGCCTCTGTTTATGCTACCCAGGATTGTATTAGCTTTTTTGGCTGCTACTGCACATTGCTAGCTCATAATCAAGTGATCATCCACTAGGTCTCCAAGGTCCCTCTCACAATTACTGTTTTTAAGCCAGGTCTTACCCAATCTGTTCTTATATGTTTGATTTTTCCTGCCTAAATGTAAAACTTTGTTTTTCCTCCACATTAAAAATCATTTTGTTGGATAGGGCCCAATGTTTGTCAAGATCCTTTTGAATCCTGAGTTTGTCTTCTGGGGTGCTGGCTATTCCTGCCAGTTTAATTTGATGAGTTTCCCTTCTATTCCCTCATCTAAGTCATTGATGAAGATATTGAAGAGTACTGAGCTTAAGATGGAGCTTGTGGTACCCTACTGCTTACTTCTCTCCATGTGGATGTAGTACCATTGAGGTCTACTTGTTGAATACAGTTTGTCAGCCAGCTACAAATCCATCTTGTGGTGATGTTGTCTATTCCACCTTTTTCTACCTTACCAAGCAGTAGATTGTGGTTTACTTTGCCAAATGCCTTACTGAAATCTAAGTATGCTATGTCCACGGTGTTTCACTGGTTTACTAATTTGGTCACTTTATCAAAGAATAAAATAAGATTGGTTTGGCAAGATCTTTTTTTAACAAACCCATGCTGGCTACCAGTTATAACTTTGTTTGCTTCTAGCTGTTCACAGATCTGTTTTTTGATTATCTTTTTTAGGATCTTCCCAGGTATTGATGTTAGACTGATTGGTCTGTAGTTTCCTGGGTCCGGTGTTTTTTTTTTTCTGTTTCTTGAAGATGGGAACCACATCAGCCCTTTTCCAATCCTCATGTATTTTCCCGATGCGCCAGGATTTTTGAAAGATATGGTGCAATGGTTCTGAGATAACATCTGCCAGCTCCTTCAGAACGCTGGGATGTAATCTATCAGGTCCCAGTGATTTATATTCGTTAAGGTTGGATAGGTGTTTTCTTACCATTTTCTTCCTTATTTTATTTTTTGTTTCTAGTAGGTCTTTCACAGTGGTTTTTTGGGGGGGTATGTTCGGCTATAGTTTCTTTTTGTGTGAAGACTGATGCAAAGTATGAGTTAAGCAGCTCTGCTTTCTCCCTGTTGCCTGTTATTTCATTGCCATCTTCTCTCTTTAGTGGACCTACAGTTTCCTTGACTTTTTTCTTGTTGTTAATATGTTGGAAGAAACTTTTTTTATTATCCTTGATTTCTGTTGCAAGTCTTCATTCATTCTGAGCCTTTGCTTTCCTGACTTCATCTGTGCATGTTCTGGTTGTCTGCTGATAATCAGCTTTATTAATGTGTCCCTCTTTCCATTTTTTGAACTTGTTCTTTTTGTCTTTCAGTTTGTCTGAGAGATCTTTGTGCAGCCATGCTGGTTTCTTGTTGACTTTCTTTTTCAGTGGTATTGTGTTGGACTGGGCTTTTATGATAGCATTTTTCAGAGTTTCCCATGCTTCTTGAGTTGTTTTCCCCTTTTAGGATTTTTATTCATGGAATCTTTCCTAGGTTGTTTCTGAGTTTGTTAAAATCAGCTCTTTTAAAGTTTAAGACATTGGTTGAATTATTTTCTATTGTTTGTGTTTGCATTATATTGAATTCCAGTATGACATGGTCACTTTCCCCCAAGGTTCTGGCAACTTTAACTCCCTTTATCATTTATTCTCTATTAGTAAGAATTAGGCCCAGTATTGCTTTACTTATAGTTCCCTCCTCTATCTTTTGGATAACAAAGTTGTCAGCTAGGCTGGTTAAGAATCTATTTTATCTCCCTCTCACTGAAGAGTTTGTCTCTGAGATGATATCTGATACCTTTATATAAGGATAAAGGTATATTATAAATATTGTTGTTGTTAGTTGCAAAGTTGTGTCTGTTCCTCCAGGCCTTCCTGTCCTCTACCATTTTCTGAAGTCCATTTAAGCTCACACCTACTGCTTCAGTGACTTCATCCAGCCACTTCATTCTCTGTCATCCCATTCTTCTATTGCCCTCAATCTTTCCCACCATTAGGCTCTTCTCCAGTGAGTCCTTCCTTCTCATTAGGTGTCCAAAGTACTTGAGTTTCAACTTCAGGATCTGGCCTTCTAAAGAGCAGTCAGGGTTGATCTCCTCTAGGACTGACCAGTTTGATTGCCTTGCAGTCCAGGGGACTCGCAGGAACCTTCTCAGCACCATAGTTCAAAGGCCTCAATTCTTTTGCGCTCAGCCTTTTTTATGGTCCAACTTTCACAGCCATACATTGCAACTGAGAAAACCACGGCCTTGACTATACATACTTTTGTTGGCAGGGTGATGTCTCTGCTTTTTAGTATGCTGTCTAGATTTGCCATAGCTTTCCTCCCCAGGAGCAAGCATCTTTTAATTTCTTGGCTGCAATCCCCATTTGCAGTGATATTGGAGCCCAGGAAGATAAAATCTGTCACTACCTCTATTTCTTCCCCATCTATTTGCCAGGAATTGAGATGGCCGGATGCCATGATCTTGGTTTTCTTAATGTTGAGTTTCAAGCCAACTTTTACACTCTACTTCTTCACCCGCATCAACAGGCTATTTAGTTCCTCTTTACTTTCTGCCATTAGAGTGGTATCTTCTGCATATCTTAGGTTGTTGATATTTCTCCCGGCAATCTTAATTCCAACTTTTGATTCATGTAGCCCTGCCTTTCTCATGATGTGCTCTGCATATAAGTTAAATAGGCAGGGTGACAGAATATAGCCTTGACGGACTCCTTTCCCAATTTTGAACCAGTCAGTGGTTCCGTGTCCAGTTCTCACCGTTGCTACTGACCCGCATATAGGTTTCTCAAGAGACAAATAAGATGGTCTGGTACTCCCATCTCTTTAAGAACTTGCCACAATTTGTTGTGATCCACACAATCAAAGAAGTTATCTCTTTTCACTTGGAGTCAGAGGGAACCAGTTTCAGAAGGAGAGTTCTCCTTCCTGATTCTGCAAATCTCAATAAGGCTGGCTGTTTCTGATTTTCAGAGAGTCCAAAGTCAGAACGGAGTTTTAGGCTAAAGAGCAATCTAGCTTTACATCACTCTTCCAACATAGAGAAAGAATTAGATAACCCCTGATAATGCCCTACTTCATTTCACTCCTGTTGGTCCCAGTGGAATGGAAATTGTCAGGTCCAAGCAAGAAACCATAAAATAGTTGGGCTTTTCTGTGTGGTTCAGTTTTCATTGTCCTTAACTTTCTTTGACTGTCCAAACTTTGTAAACTATATTACAAGTGCTTTTTCTGGAGTTCTTATTTCTATCTCAAGGACATTTCTTATTTCTATCTCATTTGACACCAGTCAAATCAAAAAGGCTCCCCCACCTTGTTGCAATAGATTTATCAGTGTTTAACTGGAAAGGGCAGGGCAATAATATATGTTTTTGTCCTTTGTTTTTTCACAAATCCCCCCTTTTTTTTCAATGTTTGGGATTCGTTTTGTTTTGTCTTATTTAATTTTTTTCTTTTTTATTTTAACCTTTTGAATAAAAAAATTGTACAATAAAAATGAGCCAACCATGGTGGATTTCATAAAGCTAAGCAGGATTACACATGTTTAAAGTTTGAATTGAAGCTCATCAGGTATACTCTAGACTGGGAAATATAACAAATTCCAGAAAAAGGCTATGGAAAACCACTCCCGTGTTGTTTCCATGAAAACAACTAGAAAGAAACATGACTGTCTAAGGGTGGAAGGGAAAGAATTAAATTCCTTCTCTTTATTTTCCCATAAATTCTACTGTATAGAAGAATATAAGAAATAAGTCAAATGCAGACATGTTAAATTTCGTTTGAGAGTAAAAGTGCAATATATAGCCTGTGTGTGAATATGTATAATGTCACCCGACTCAAGAAACCATAAAAGATATTCAAAGAACAATGCAAACATGATAGAGGAACACAATGACCAACATAAGAGAGAATGTGTTATAAAACATGCTAACAGATAATAACATTGCTGCCCTTAGCTTATATTGCATTGTACGGTTTTGCAAGTTAAGATCTTTTCATCCATGTTCATTACTACATAGCTGATGTATCAATCCCACATCACTCCCATTGTTGATTAACTTTCATTTAAAAAATAATTTAAATTAATTTAAATATGCAGTAATTCAGGTGTGTGTGTGTGTGAAAAGAAAAACTCTTTTTCTTCCTTGATTCCATTTGTTTATAAGAAATTTACACCAACTTCTACTAGAAGTCAGAAAAATGCTCTTTCTTTTAGAATAACTTCCTGGATTCACCTGCTGACATTTTGCTCATTAAACCTTTCTGTCTGAATCCTAGTTTTTGCATTTGATCAGCATAATAAAAGAAAATGGAACTTTTCCTATCAGTGGCAAATTTTCTTCTGCCCTCTACCCTCTATAAATTTAGCCCATATGTATACTCATCATATCCTTGAAAGAAAAAATTATATGAGGTTTGCAAAGATGATTTAGTTAATAATAATTCATAATTTCATAATTCCTGGCAATCAGCAACTACTACCAAAGACAGAGGCATTTTTAAAAAATATCTGATACTTTGCATTAAAAATGAAAATATTTTAAAGTTTACTTAACAGCTGTAGATTCTATCTCTGGAAATGGTTGATAATATATATTATTAAACTATTTTAGTTTACACACAGAGAGACTCTGTTCTTTGATAATCTTAAAGCAAAAATATACTGCCTCCAACATTGGTGGCAATTGGTGTGGAAATCTAATATTTGAATGAGATTTTTAGCATACAGTCCAAAGCAAGAAAGCTCAAACTTTACAGTAAAATCAACTGTATAATTTGAGCCTTTATAAATTGACCTCTTTTTTTAGAATTTTTTTTTTAATTACTGAAGGTTCTTAGTGGTACTGCTTCCATAGAGATGGGTGCAACTGTTTTTCCACAATATTTTATTTGTATCCAGTACTACAGACAAGCACAGAACTACTATGGCAGTTAAGGAGATGGTTCTTATGAGAACCTGAGGATTAATTAAATGTATATATGTATATCTAATGCTTTAGAACTGCCTCATAAACTCCTGATCAAAGAGGATATAGGCAAACAGTTGAAAAGTGGGCAAAGCAAAAGAAAGATTAAGATTAAAAAGGTTCGGCATAAGGTCAGGTGTCTTTTGTATTTTCAACCCAATTTCCTTTGGATATTTCCTTGAATATTTCTTAGCACACCTTTTTTTTTAAAGAGAATGGGTACTAATACTTGATGAGTCTTCTTTTAAATATATTTTCAATGTACAATGCCAGAGATATAGATGATGTATATTCAGCAATATTTATTATATAAAGAATGCAATTACTCTTATTGCAGCCATTGTGAGATAATAAAGTATGTATAGTTTTAGACACCCTGGCAAGGATTTGTATTTGGACAAGCAACTTGCTTGATAAGTACAAAAAGATTCCCTGTGCCATACATAAAGAGCTACAAAACATAAAGGCAGGGGTGGGGAAAGGGATGAAAGGAAACTGATGGTAGATTCTTTTGTGCTTAATGAGGGCAGCAATCATTAGTGTGGAGCAGGGAGACAAAAGGTCAAGAACTTTAAAAAAGAAAGTCTATAGCCTTGAAGATGATGTACAGTGTCATCAAATGAAGGCAAAGAATGTTGCGCCTATAGCGACAGAAAGGCCACATCTAAATTTTAAGCCTAAACAGTTGTTAGGCACTGGTGTATGAAGCTTAGATTAAGCTGGTAAGTGTTTGTCTTAGAAAGGTTTCATATGATATGTGACATTTTTTGCTTAATTAAAATCATTCTTTATTGTTATGAGTGTTATAAAATATATACCCTCGGCATAGATAGTACTGAATTGGATGTTTAAAATGTATATTACATTTGCGTTTAACTAAAATGGCACTCTGTTTAGGTATATGTGTTCACTCGTTCATTTATTCATTCCACAGATTTTTATATTTGTTCAATTTGTTGACTCTGAGTGACTTACTTCATGGCAGTATTTTAGCAGATGATAAAAAAAAAAAGAATCCATGTCATTACTACCACAAAACTTGCAGTGGAAAAAAAATCACATTACTTATTAATGTCCATATATTTGCTGTTATAATTCCAATAACTTGTCAACATTTGTGATACTAGTAGGACCTCAATAGAAGCTAAAGTCTGAAACAAAGTAGAAAACCACATTAATACAACCTTGAAAAGGAACCCCGAATAAGAAATTAGAACACACTGTCAACTATCAAAAGTCACAAGTATCAAAAGTCACAAGTATAGCACTAAAAATGAAAATTTCAAGTTTCTTTGGAGGAATCATTAATGCATATGCAGAAGTGTATACATTTCTTTCAACAAGTAGTTGACAAGCACATTTAATAGGACTAGTATATTAACATCAGAAAAAGGTAAATGGAGAACAACCACAACTTTTCCCTATTAAAGACTATGGTAGAGTGAAATATGATAAAGAAAATTTTGGAAAACTGGATCTGCAGTTTGAAGATACTGCCACCAGTAAGACTGGTGTAATCCAGTAGACTAAAAGAGACATAACTCTTTCCAATTTTCCAACCAAAAGTCCAATCCCCAATAAGAATAAAGTTGCAAAATATAGAAAAAGGAATATACTATAGCAGAAGCATCAGGAGGATGTTATTGGCCTATGAATCAGTCAGAAGTAGGATACTGGGAAAAAAAACTCTAATGAAGATTATAATAATAATTCCTGAATACAAATTGACAAAACCTTGACTCATAATATATCAGATGCAACTGTGGCTGAAAAGAAAAAGTATAGATAATTGACATAGTAATATCAGGAGATAGTACCGTAGAAGACAAAGAATTTGAGAACAATATGATACCTCGTAATCATATGTTTATTAATTCAGAACTTGGAATTCCAAACTTCTAACATTCAAAAAGGATTTTAATAACAAGGGACAGTACAACATATCTGCATGATAAAAGCATAATAAAATAAGTGGAAATCAAAATCAAGAGGAAAGCACTGAATTCTCCATACAATTTCCAATGGGCATTCAGTGACATTTTTGGACTACTGATTACTACTGACTTTCATCGGATTCTGATTACATATAATTCTGCTCCTTCTTTCCTCCCTCCCTCCCTCCCTCGTTCCCTTCCTTCTTTCCTTGCTTTGTCACTCCCTCCCTCCCATCTTTCTTTCCTTCCTTTCTTTCCTCCCTCCTTCTCTCTTTCCCTCTCTCCCTCCCTCCTTCCCTCTTTCCTTCTTTCCCTCCCGTCTTCCTTTTAGAAAAGTTCAACTCTGATTTTTGACAGCTTTATTAAAGGCATTTTGCACCATGTTTTTTTGTCATTATCAAAGATATCTGATCCTTTCCCAATATAGGGATACTTTTTCTTAGTTCCCATTTCTATTGTACAATTCTTTTTCTTTTCAAAAATAATAAAAGCAAGTAAATCATTCCCTTTTTCATACTGATTTATGAACCCAAGTATGACTAATTAACTTGGATGTGTAAAATCACAAGAATAGTATTCCAATATCTCAGGGGCTGCCACAAAGAAGAGGGAGTGAAGCTATTTTCCAAAGTGCCTGAAGGCAGGACAAGAAGCAATGGATGGAAACTAATCAAGGAGAGAAGCACCTAGAACTAAGGAGAAACTTCCTGACAGTTAGAACAATTAACCAGTGGAACAACCTGCCTCCAGAAGTGGTGAATGCTCCAACACTGGAAGTTTTTAAGAAGAGACTGTACAGCCATTTGTCCGAAATGGTATAGGGTTTCCTGCCTGAGCAGAGGGTTGGAATAGATGACCTCCAAGATTGCTTCCAACTTTATTAATATTATTATTATTATTATTATTATTATTATTATTATTATTATTATTATTATTATTATTATTATTATATTATTGATCGTTGCACAGTCAGCCAGATGTTCAGACTGGATTTGGTATTTTTGTCTACTTATCGAGTCCTTCCCAAGGCACTGGGCTAGGCAGATGTGGATGTTTGATGGTATTACAGGTATCGTCGCAGGATAAGAACATAAGAACATAAGAAGAGCCATGCTGAATCAGGCCAAAGCCCATCGAGTCCAGCATTCTGTGTCACACAGTGGCCCACCAATTGTACATGGGGATCTTGAGCAGAAAGAGAAGGCAAAACCCTCCCTTTCCCTTGACCCCCAACAAATGGTACTCAAGGGAATCCTGCCTGCCTCAACCAACATAGAGGCGGCACATGGCCACCTTTTACAATTGACTAATGGCGAATTTGTCAATGCCAGTGGTGTTCAAGTGGTGCTCTAGTTGTTTTGGGATTGCACCCAAGGCACTTATTATTATTATTATTATTATTATTATTATTATTATTATTATTATTACATTTTTAAACCAACACAGATAGCCAATAATTAGATTATATATTCAGCTACTGTATATGCAGATAGACAACATAAAAGAAGTATTACCTTGTGCATTTGCTCCCTTGGTTTTTTTTCTATTGAAACAAAACACATAGGCAAAAAAACAAAACCATTCCAATGAAACAAAAAGATTATTTTCAACCTTTTGTTCATATAATAAATGCCCACTGCATTTATAATTAGGTTTGGAATAATTTCTATAATTCCAAGTGTTTCCATGAGTCTAAAAAGTCTGCTTTGAAAGCTTCTAAGGGTGTGGCTATTGCCTATTGCTTAGTTGAAGAAAAGAAAGGGAGGATATGCTCATTTTGTCCTATAAAGACTGCATTGATTCCCTATCCCTGCATATTTCTAAGTTCAGTGCAAGATTCTGTCTTTGGTTTGAAAAACAGCCTCATTGCTTAACATGTAAATATTGATCTCTGCTTGAATAATTCCATTCCCGTTTCCACTAAAATTTGCTCAGACAATCTGCAGAATATCTGAACAGAGAATCATATGCATGTTTATACAGATAATGTTCAGTAGAAAAGTATGCTTTGGACTTAAGAGAAGGTTTTTTAAAGGTTCCAAATATATGGAATTTCTCTGTGTGGATCAATATGAATCTTTTTCTTTTTTTGGATCTTAAATTTTCTTTTATTTACTTATTTTTAATGGTTAGATATT
Source organism: Bothrops alternatus (assembly GCA_034064705.1). Classification (NCBI taxonomy): domain Eukaryota; kingdom Metazoa; phylum Chordata; class Lepidosauria; order Squamata; family Viperidae; genus Bothrops; species Bothrops alternatus. Next base: position 9,618,170 of record JARGCV010000018.1, on the reverse strand, counting down.
CAGTTACAGAATTTTTGTTCAATTGATTATAGATTTTTTTGGAGTGGGAAGTTATAAAAAATCTAAATAATAATGATAAAAATACATTCATTATTTATTTTTTTAAAGATTAGATTAGATTGTTCAATTGTTTAAACTACTGGCACGTAGTAGTTTTAAAAAAGGCAAAATCGATGTAAATAAATGCAGCTTATTGGTAATTTCCTCATTAAAGGAGCCTCTTAATGATGTTATATCATTTTTTATCTGAATTCTCCAGCATGTAAGATAAATAACATGTTCTAAAACCATTTGGTTTAATTTCACAGCTATTACCGGTAACAACCATGCAGAGATCTAAAAGGCAAATCAGAAAAAAGGCGTTTTAAAAACAGGAAAGAAAATTACAGTTGCTGGCCAAATGCTGCACATTTTTGAAAAGTCTTGCAATAGCCCAGTGTTTTCAAGGAATCACAAGAATATTCAAAGATAATAGTTTTAATGCAATTCAAGCAATGTTGGGGGGGAGGGTTGGGGAAAACTATGCTTATTATGCAAACATATTAGCAAATGTAAAATGATAAATTAAGAAGCAACTATTTAATTATTACTGTGACTAATTCTTGTAGATAGTGACACAACAAATGAACCTGAACTTGTTCTGGTTGACTGTAATGTTTTGCTGAAACATTTCCATTTGGTTTTTGTTTGATCCTTGTATGCAGTTTGCTGAAGGAGACAGCATCTGTTTAATCAGCTCCCACTTCATTACTGAGCTGCTTTCCTCACTGAGTCATTCTCCTTAAGTATTCAGGCTGTGTAATCTGGTGTTGTTTTTAAAGCAAATACTAATTTATGATTACCTGTCACATTAGGCCATTGAAAATTGTACTCACACTTCCTTGCATGAGCAGAATGCTAATGAGCCGATTATGGATTGTTGGAACAGGCTCTTATTATCTGTCCATGCTGGTAAATATAGAATACAAGTTACTTGCTAGACAGTGTACTTGCTTTACTGGAAAAGGATAAAAATTCTTCATATGGAAAGTGGATAGGCTGAATCTCTGACTAGGGATTACATATAATGAGCATTTGATTATAACATCATTAGAAACACAAGTTAATATATCAAGAATGCAGCAAAAGGCTCTGATCAATGGAAAACATTGTCTTTAAAAAAAAAATCCAAACTTTCTTCAATCCTCACATGCTCACCTAAGAGTCTAAGGAACATTTTAAAAAACATTTATTCTAAAGTAGGACACTGCCTCATGGAGGAACTTGAGAACAGATGGCATCTCTCTAGGTTTTGCAGATAAGCAAAGTTGGGCCTAATAAGAAGTCCAGAAAATAGTCGGATTTTTGGCTAGATTGGGAAGTTGGAAAAAAAAAAAAGCAATCCTGGCAAAATGCAAAAGACAATCACAAATCACTCCTACTGTTGTCAAGAAAATTGCATAGTTGCACCCATGAAATCCCCAGGAGTTTGGCTCAACCCAAAGGAGATTTTACAGTTAGTAATTATTTGGGAACCTATTATTAGGAGCAAGGTGTGCAGTTGGAATTACCTAAACTACATGTCTCTACTAATTACAGGGATCTATAACAGTAAAATTGCAACTCCTACAAAACTAATGTTTGATGATTGGGATATAGAATATATCCAAGGATATCCCAATGATAGTTTATGTGTGTATATATATATATACATATACTTATACATATACATACACCTTTTTTGGATGGAACCTTGTAGGGTAGGCAAGGTGTGTTATATGACATGTGTGAGTTCCGGCACCTTTTTTTTTTTTTACAAATATATCCATATATATGTTTTCTGAGGTTTTCGCAGGTGTTTGTATGTAGGTCTTTGGTTATTCGGGTTTTCTCCCGCATAAAATTAGAAGTGTCTTGGCGACGTTTTGACGAAGTCCCATTCGTCATCTTCAGGCTGGTGTTTTCGGCTTCGTGCTTCTAGGAGCAATGTGTGATCATAACTGTTTCTTCCTTTTAACTGCCAATGGGGGTATGAACTGATTGGGTGGGAGCTTGGCTGTGTTTTGATTGGGTGGAGGTATGTTCTGATTGGTTAGGGGCTTGGCTGTGCTCTGATTGGATGGGGGGTTGGATGTGCTCTGATTGGATGGGGAGGTGTTCTGTTTGGGTGGGGGCTTTGTTGTGCTCGGGTTAGTCTGAGTTGTAGGGGGATTTGAGATGGTGAGCTGCGTTTAAAGTGGCTCCCACTTTATTACTGAGCTGCTTTCCTCACTGAGTTTAAAGTGGCTAATGATGCAGCTGTGTTGGACTCAGTCAAAAAAGAGGAACCAACTTCTTCCCTGGTCCAATGCCTTTAAAGCCACAGGACATGAAATTGACTTTAAAAATATCAGAACTATCGCAAAAACTGAACACTTTAATAACAGAATAATCAGAGAAGCCATCGAGATAGAAAAATGCCCACACAGCATGAATAAACAAGATGACACCTCCCGCCTACCAGCCATTTGGAAACCCGCCCTTATTGACAAATGAGTCCCTAACACAAAGAATGACACCAGACCCACACTCACGAAAACCACACAGGATGTCACCACCACACATCCAAGCAAAAAGCAAACCCAAACCCACACCAATGATGAGGCATGATCACAAACCAGAAGCCAGACCACAGCTGCATCATTAGCCACTTTAAACCCCTCCAATCCATACATGAAGCAAACTGACACCCACCATGAAGATGAGGCACGACCACGAATGCGAAGCCAAACAACGGCAATGCAGCTCACCATTTCAAATCTCCCTGCAACTCAGATTAATCTGAGCACAACACAGCCCCCACCCAAACAGAACACTCCACCATCCAATCAGAGCACAGCCAACCCCCCATCCAATCAGAGCACAGCCAAGCCCCTAACCAATTAGAACACACCTCCACCCAATCAGAACACAGCCAAGCTCCCACCTAATCAGTTCATACCCCCACTGGCAGTTAAAAGGAAGAAACAGCTATGATCACACATTGCTCCTAGAAGCACGAAGCTGAAAACACCAGCCTGAAGATGACAAATGGGACTTCGTTGAAACGTCACCAAGACACTTCCAATTTTATGTGGGAGAAAACCCAAATAATCAAATATATATATATATATAATATATATATATATAAAATTGTTGACAAAGAAATAAGGGATTTCTGAGATAGCTATTTCGAGTTATTTAACTCTCTTCAGTCAGAACTCACCCTTCCGGGATTCGAACCTGGGCAGTCTGCACACTAGGCAGATGCTTAAACCTCTAAGCCACAGGCTCTCTCCCGCTTTGTCAGTAATCAGGGAGGGAAGATGTGTATATAGTGTTTCTTTTTTAGATAGCACCCTGTAAACCCAAATATGGGAGGAAGAAATCATTCTTTCCTTTTTGCCTGTTTCAGCTCAACCCAGAGCCATCTGCAAGCACAAATATATATATGTTTTTAAAATTGTTGACAAAGAAACAAGGGATTTCTGAGATAGCTATTTCGAGTTATTTAACTCTCTTCAGTCAGAACTCACCCTTCCAGGATTCGAACCTGGGCAGTCTGCACACTAGGCAGATGCTTAAACCTCTAAGCCCAGGCTCTCTCCCGCTTTGTCAGTAATCAGGGAGGGAAGATGTGTATATAGTGTTTCTTTTTTAGATAGCACCCTGTAAACCCAAATATGGGAGGAAGAAATCATTCTTTCCTTTTTGCCTGTTTCAGCTCAACCCAGAGCCATCTGCAAGCACAAATATATATATATATATATGTTTTTAAAATTGTTGACTTCTGAAACAAGGGATTTCTGAGATAGCTATTTCGAGTTATTTAACTCTCTTCAGTCAGAACTCACCCTTCCAGGATTCGAACCTGGGCAGTCTGCACACTAGGCAGATGCTTAAACCTCTAAGCCACAGGCTCTCTCCCGCTTTGTCAGTAATCAGGGAGGGAAGATGTGTATATAGTGTTTCTTTTTTAGATAGCACCCTGTAAACCCAAATATGGGAGGAAGAAATCATTCTTTCCTTTTTGCCTGTTTCAGCTCAACCCAGAGCCATCTGCAAGCACAAATATATATATGTTTTTAAAATTGTTGACAAAGAAACAAGGGATTTCTGAGATAGCTATTTCGAGTTATTTAACTCTCTTCAGTCAGAACTCACCCTTCCAGGATTCGAACCTGGGCAGTCTGCACACTAGGCAGATGCTTAAACCTCTAAGCCACAGGCTCTCTCCCGCTTTGTCAGTAATCAGGGAGGGAAGATGTGTATATAGTGTTTCTTTTTTAGATAGCACCCTGTAAACCCAAATATGGGAGGAAGAAATCATTCTTTCCTTTTTGCCAGTTTCAGCTCAACCCAGAGCCATCTGCAAGCACAAATATATATATGTTTTTAAAATTGTTGACAAAGAAATAAGGGATTTCTGAGATAGCTATTTCGAGTTATTTACCTATCTTCAGTCAGAATTCACCCTTTCTGGGATTCGAACCTGGGCAGTCTGCATGCTAGGCAGAAGCTTTAGCCTCAAGCCACAGGCTCTGTCCCACTTTGTTAGTAGTCAGGGAGTGGATATGTGTGTCAAGTGGTTATTTTTTAGATTGCACCCTGTAAACCCAAATATGGGAGGAAGAAATCATTCTTTCCTTTGCTTGTTTCAGCTCAACCCAGAGCCATCTGCAAGCACAAATATATATATGTTGTTTTTAGAATTGTTAACAAAGAAATAAGGGATTTCTGAGATAGCTATTTCGAGTTATTTACCTATCTTCAGTCAGAATTCACCCTTTCTGGGATTCAAACCTGGGCAGTCTGCATGCTAGGCAGAAGCTTTAGCCTCAAGCCACAGGCTCTGTCCCACTTTGTTAGTAGTCAGGGAGTGGATATGTGTGTCAAGTGGTTATTTTTTAGATTGCACCCTGTAAACCCAAATATGGGAGGAAGAAATCATTCTTTCCTTTGCTTGTTTCAGCTCAACCCAGAGCCATCTGCAAGCACAAATATATATATGTTGTTTTTAAAATTGTTAACAAAGAAATAAGGGATTTCTGAGATAGCTATTTCGAGTTATTTACCTATCTTCAGTCAGAATTCACCCTTTCTGGGATTCGAACCTGGGCAATCTGCATGCTAGGCAGAAGCTTTAGCCTCAAGCCACAGGCTCTGTCCCACTTTGTTAGTAGTCAGGGAGTGGATATGTGTGTCAAGTGGTTATTTTTTAGATTGCACCCTGTAAACCCAAATATGGGAGGAAGAAATCATTCTTTCCTTTCCATTCTTTCTTTGTCAATAATATTGACAAACGTATTCCTAACTCAAAGATTGACACCAGAAACACACAGGATGCCACCTCCACACATCCACGCAAAAAGCAAACCCAAACCCACACCAATGATGAGGCAAGACCACAGACCAGGAGCCAGACCAGAGCTGCAACAGTGGCCACTTTGAACCTCTCCAGCACAACAAAGCCCCCACCCAAACAGAACACTCCCCCAGCCAATCAGAACACAGCCAACCCCCCAGCCAATCAGAGCACAGCCAAGCCCCTAACCAATCAGAACATAGCCAAGCTCCCAGCCAATCAGTTCAAACCCCCACTGGCAGTTAAAAGGAAAAAACAGCTTAGACCACACATGGCTCCTAGAAGCAGAAGCCAAAAGCACCAGCCTGAAGATGATGAATGAGATTTCATCGAAACGTTGCCAAGACACTTCAAATTCTACGCGGGAGAAAACCCGAAGAACCAAAGACCTACATATATATGTAGGATGGGACCTCGTTGAAACGTCGCCAAGATATATATATATATATATATATATATATATATATATATATATATATATATATATATATATATATATGTATGTATGTATGTATGTATGTATGTATGTATGTATGTATGTATGTATGTATGTATGTATGTATGTATGTATGTATGTATATATATATATATATATATATATATCTTGGCGACGTTTCAACGAGGTCCCACTCGTCATCTTCAGGCTGGGGTCTTCAGCTTCGTGCTTGTGCAAGCAAAGTGTGATCGGAGGTGCTGTCTCTCTATATATATTGGTGTGGAGTGCTGGCTTAGTTGTTGTAGGTGGGTTTGTTGGCTGTGTTGGAGTTATTGTTTGCGGATTGTGTTTCCTAGTATCCTTTTGAGGTTGTCATAACTGGGCACCTTTCCTTGATACTCTGGGCAGGTTGCTTAATGGCCACTCTAGGATTTTGAGCTTTTCTATCTTGCTTATGGATAAAAAGTTGCTTCTGCCACATATTAGTGTTGCAAATAGTTGGGAAATGGATTTTTGCCTTTGTCATTCTAAAGGTTACTACCATTTAAACTTCAATATCTTCACTATAATTTTATTCAAATTTTCAAGAAAGTGAAGGATGTTAAAAGCATGAAGAATGGCTGTTTTTTAAATCCCCCAACTGCATCAGTAGATATCAAATAGTCTCTCTCTCTCTCTCTCTCTCTCTCTCTCTCTCTCTCTCTCTCTCTCTCTCTCTCTCTCTCTCTCTCCCTCCCTCCCTCCCTCTCTCTCTCTCTCTCTCCCTCCCTCCCTCTCTCTCTCTCTCTCTCTCTCTCCCTCTCTCTCATTTAAAGACATTGGTGCTTCTTATGATTTCTACAGTGGTTTTTGTGAAAAAAGTCCACCGTGGTGGCATTGAGTTAAATTATAAATGTATGTAAAAAGACAAAAGCAGTCAAAACAGCAGTTAAAACATAAAAGACAGCAGAACCATAATTAAGGCGACTTCCATAATATGTAGAAAAAAGGTCCACTTGGTATTGAAGTCACTTTCAAGCTGACTTGAGGCTAAACAAACTTGTCTCAGCCTTGTACTTGGTCTGTACTTAATAATGCTTCACAATAGTAATTCAGCTGTAAACTGCCCAGAGGTTCAAATGTTCCTAATAAATAATCATATTTCTAAAATAGTGATTGGTACCCAATATTCCTTCTCTAGATTTGCACTATGATTACCTCCGTTTACATTTTTTTTCAAATATTAAGGGTTATTTTTCCTTATTTAAGCAGCAAATTTTCTTGAGAACCGGTTCTCCTCAGAGTTGCATCCTAAGTCCGCTGCTGTTCACCCTGTTGACCCATGACTGTTGTGCTAGGTTTGCCACCAACCATATTGTGAAGTTCACAGATGATACAACAGTAGTGGCCTTATTCATGATGATAATGAGGGTGCTTACCACAAGGTTTGGTGAACTAGTGTAAAGAAAATAGCCTAGTTTTAAATACTGGAAAAACCAAAGAGATCATTGTCGATTTCAGAAAAAACAGGCACAGCCATACTCCTCTGTACATTAATGATGCCATTGTGCCCACAGTAAAAAAAAATGACAATAAAGGTTATCTCTCTCTCTATCTATCAATCTATCAATCTATCAATCTATCAATCTATCAATCTATCAATCTATCAATCTATCAATCTATCAATCTATCAATCTATCAATCTATCAATCTATCAAATGTAGCCATTTTGAAAGATAAATATATTTTGTAAACATGCTGACTAAAACTTAAGTTCTGTTTAAAAACATGATAAATCAAGAATTTTAGAATTTGGGGGTATCAGGCACATAGCTGTCAGTCAGTACTTACGGTAGTGGATACAGTATCATTCAGTAAAATGAATAAAATCAAAGAACCTTAAAACCTTTTAGAGAAAGCACTTTTGGACAAATATAATTGTTGCTGGGTGAAATCCCTTTTATGTTTTTAACTGTTGATATTCAGTCTGATGTGAAAAAATGGGACTTTTTAAAATCAGAGGCAACCAAGGAATGATGAAAAGATCTGTCACCAGGAATGTACACAACAGTACCTTGTTTCATTTAACAAGAGCAAAGTGAGTACAAATCATTGCCAAAAAAAAGAAGAAGAAATCCAAAAGCAAAAGACACAAAAACCAAAAGCTTCTATTTTGAGAGAGAAAAGTTTTCAGAGAATTGGGAAATGATTTTTGGCACCACAGTGAATTTAATCATTATTAAATATAGCCAGCTTGCTATATCTTAATTTCCTGGCTAAAGCTATTCTGGCTCCATATTTTTCTTGTGCTACGAAAGGATGAATCAAACTTTCCTGTCTATGTTTTGATTTTAAGAGAACACTTTAAAATTTCAAGTTTTCTCCCCTACAACCCTCACCAGCATAAAGTCTTTTTAATCTTCTTCTTAAGAGCAAATTATTGCAGAAAATCAAAAGGGTGGCAGAAAAAAGAAAAGGCAGACGAAAAGAGAAAATTGCCCTGCAATTCTATTCTGTAAGGAGGTTTTTAAGGAAGCACTGAGGTGGCAATTGACAGTCAGCAACAGGCAAAACTAATCTGGCAAAAGTCAGTGTACATCCTCCCATGGAAAAACCAACCAGAAGCATTTCATTTCACTGAGATTTTCAATCATGCCAGGGTTGAGACACTCATTGCATTAAAGAGCCATTATCCACATAATTATTTTGCAAAGGTGCCTAAAGAAACAGTACTCAAAATGCCTCAGGAAGATTATTAATAAAATAATCCAGTTCTAGTCTCTGATAAATATATAGTTCGCATGGTATTTATCTGTGAATGAGATTATTCTGAATGGATCAAGTGTTTTTTTTTTTAAAAAAAATCAATAATTGCTCCAAAATAGATAAAAGCATTTCTTCCATTTTTTTTCTTGCTTTCAGGTAAGAATATGCTAGCAAATACTAGTGCTAGTCTCTGCATCCCTCACTAATATTCCTCAGGGAAGTCTGAGGTAGTTCCCATACTTGAGGCAGGCAGTTGATCTGAGAGAATTAACAAATGCCATAAGATTACTATGTTGCATATAAATTCATCAATGTAATAGTCATGCAACTTGATTAAATGTATATTCTAGACTGGAGTAAATAACCTGCATCTGAAGATATTGAGGTTGAAGCAGTTCCCTTGAGCCATGAGTGCCAAAAATTAAATGCAGTATCCTTTTTTTAGGCAGGAAATATGCAAAATGGTAATTCATATTCTAAAATTAAACTAATCTCAAATCTCATTTTGACCCTGTGTGTGACATTGTCATGCCACCTTGTCCCTCAACTATTCACTATGGTCTTTAATTACTCTCAATTTATGAAGTGGAAAAGATTGTCCAGCCTAGTCTATAAAAGGCTATGTTAGAAAATCAGGAAAGCATTTGAAGATATTAAAGGTATGTGGTGTGAGAGTGCATGCAGATAGCAGTTTGTGTGTGTTTTCTTCTGGTAGATGGTGTGTCCTAGGGACCCATTGGGGGTCTCTCACACCACCACCCAGCACAGATCAATTCCGTAGCCAAGACACTCATCTCAAGAACCAAATGTCTAGCTGACGAAAAACACCTAAAAACCGAACTACACACTCTCACTAATGTACTAACATCCAACGGATTCCAAAGAAATAAGATTTCCAACTTAATCCAAAAAGAAACTCCCACTAAAATCCAAGACAGAGAACAAGAAAACGGCAAAGCCCTCCTCCCATACATAAAAGGCACCACAGACAGGATCAGCAAGATCCTTCACAAACATAATATCAAAACAGCATTCTGCACAAACAGAAAAATATCCACCATCCTAAGAAACCCTAAAGACAAAATTGAATTAGAAAATCAAGGAGTATACGAAATCCCATGTACTGCCTGCCCCACCACATACATTGGACAAACCAACAGAAGAATAAGTGCACGCATTGAAGAACACAAAAACTCAGTCAAAAAAGAGGAACCAACTTCTTCCCTGGTCCAACACCTTAAAGCCACAGGACATGAAATTGATTTCAAAAAGACCAGAACTATCGCCAAAACTGAACACTTTAATAACAGAATAATCAGAGAAGCCATTGAGATAGAAAAACGCCCACACAGCATGAACAAACGAGATGATACCTCCCGCCTACCAGCCATTTGGAAACCCGCCCTTATTGACAAACGAGTCCATAACACAAAGAATGACACCAGACCTACACTCACGAAAACCACACAGCATGTCTCCACCACACATCCACGCAAAAAGCAAACCCAAACCCACGATGATGAGGCATGACCACAAACCAGAAGCCAGACCACAGCTGCATCATTAACCACCTTAAACCCCTCCAATCCATACATGAAGCAAACTGACACCCACCATGAAGATGAGGCACAACCACAAACGCGAAGCCAAACAGCTATGCAGCTCACCATCTCTAATCCCCCTGCAACTCAGACTAACCTGAGCACAACAAAGCCCCCACCCAAACAGAACACTCCCCAGCCAATCAGAGCGCAGCCAACCCCCCATCCAATCAGAGCACAGCCAACCCCCTAACCAATCAGAATACACCTCCACCCAATCAGAACACAGCCGAGCTCCCAGCCAATCAGTTCAAACCCCCACTGGCAGTTAAAAGGAAGAAACAGCTACAGTCACACATTGCTTCTAGAAGCACGAAGCCGAAAGCACCAGCCTGAAGATGATGAATGAGACTTCTTCGAAACGTCGCCAAGACACTTCAAATTCTACGTGGGAGAAAACCCGAAGAACCAAAGAAGATATATATATATCTTTGAGTTAGGAATACGTTTGTCAATAAGGAAAACGCCCCCACAGCATGAACAAACGAGATGATACCTCCCGCCTACCAGCCATTTGGAAACCCGCCCTTATTGACAAACATATTCCTAACTCAAAGATTGACACCAGAAACACACAGGATGCCACCTCCACACATCCACGCAAAAAGCAAACCCAAACCCACACCAATGATGAAGCAAGACCACAGACCAGGAGCCAGACCAGAGCTGCAACATTGGCCACTTTGAACCTCTCCAGCACAACAAAGCCCCCACCCAAACAGAACACTCCCCCAGCCAATCAGAACACAGCCAACCCCCCAGCCAATCAGAGCACAGCCAAGCCCCTAACCAATCAGAACATAGCCAAGCTCCCAGCCAATCAGTTCAAACCCCCACTGGCAGTTAAAAGGAAAAAACAGCTTAGACCACACATTGCTCCTAGAAGCAGAAGCCAAAAGCACCAGCCTGAAGATGATGAATGAGATTTCATCGAAACATTGCCAAGACACTTCAAATTCTACACGGGAGAAAACCCGAAGAACCAAAGACCTACATATATATATATATATATATATATATATATATATATATATATATATATATATATATATATATATATATATATATATATATATATATATATATATATATATATATATATATATATATATATATATATATATATATATATATATATATATATATATATATATATATATATATATATATATATATATATATATATATATATATATATGTGTCAAGTGGTTATTTTTTTAGATTGCACCCTGTAAACCCAAATATGGGAGGAAGAAATCATTCTTTCCTTTGCTTGTTTCAGCTCAACCCAGAGCCATCTGCAAGCACAAATATATATATGTTGTTTAAAATTGTTAACAAAGAAATAAGGGATTTCTGAGATAGCTATTTCGAGTTATTTACCTCTCTTCAGTCAGAATTCACCCTTTCTGGGATTCGAACCTGGGCAGTCTGCATGCTAGGCAGAAGCTTTAGCCTCAAGCCACAGGCTCTGTCCCACTTTGTTAGTAGTCAGGGAGTGGATATGTGTGTCAAGTGGTTATTTTTTTTTTTAGATTGCACCCTGTAAACCCAAATATGGGAGGAAGAAATCATTCTTTCCTTTGCTTGTTTCAGCTCAACCCAGAGCCATCTGCAAGCACAAATATATATATGTTGTTTAAAATTGTTAACAAAGAAATAAGGGATTTCTGAGATAGCTATTTCGAGTTATTTACCTCTCTTCAGTCAGAATTCACCCTTTCTGGGATTCGAACCTGGGCAGTCTGCATGCTAGGCAGAAGCTTTAGCCTCAAGCCACAGGCTCTGTCCCACTTTGTTAGTAGTCAGGGAGTGGATATGTGTGTCAAGTGGTTATTTTTTTAGATTGCACCCTGTAAACCCAAATATGGGAGGAAGAAATCATTCTTTCCTTTGCTTGTTTCAGCTCAACCCAGAGCCATCTGCAAGCACAAATATATATATGTTGTTTAAAATTGTTAACAAAGAAATAAGGGATTTCTGAGATAGCTATTTCGAGTTATTTACCTCTCTTCAGTCAGAATTCACCCTTTCTGGGATTCGAACCTGGGCAGTCTGCATGCTAGGCAGAAGCTTTAGCCTCAAGCCACAGGCTCTGTCCCACTTTGTTAGTAGTCAGGGAGTGGATATGTGTGTCAAGTGGTTATTTTTTTTAGATTGCACCCTGTAAACCCAAATATGGGAGGAAGAAATCATTCTTTCCTTTGCTTGTTTCAGCTCAACCCAGAGCCATCTGCAAGCACAAATATATATATGTTGTTTAAAATTGTTAACAAAGAAATAAGGGATTTCTGAGATAGCTATTTCGAGTTATTTACCTCTCTTCAGTCAGAATTCACCCTTTCTGGGATTCGAACCTGGGCAGTCTGCATGCTAGGCAGAAGCTTTAGCCTCAAGCCACAGGCTCTGTCCCACTTTGTTAGTAGTCAGGGAGTGGATATGTGTGTCAAGTGGTTATTTTTTTAGATTGCACCCTGTAAACCCAAATATGGGAGGAAGAAATCATTCTTTCCTTTGCTTGTTTCAGCTCAACCCAGAGCCATCTGCAAGCACAAATATATATATGTTGTTTAAAATTGTTAACAAAGAAATAAGGGATTTCTGAGATAGCTATTTCGAGTTATTTACCTCTCTTCAGTCAGAATTCACCCTTTCTGGGATTCGAACCTGGGCAGTCTGCATGCTAGGCAGAAGCTTTAGCCTCAAGCCACAGGCTCTGTCCCACTTTGTTAGTAGTCAGGGAGTGGATATGTGTGTCAAGTGGTTATTTTTTTAGATTGCACCCTGTAAACCCAAATATGGGAGGAAGAAATCATTCTTTCCTTTGCTTGTTTCAGCTCAACCCAGAGCCATCTGCAAGCACAAATATATATATGTTGTTTAAAATTGTTAACAAAGAAATAAGGGATTTCTGAGATAGCTATTTCGAGTTATTTACCTCTCTTCAGTCAGAATTCACCCTTTCTGGGATTCGAACCTGGGCAGTCTGCATGCTAGGCAGAAGCTTTAGCCTCAAGCCACAGGCTCTGTCCCACTTTGTTAGTAGTCAGGGAGTGGATATGTGTGTCAAGTGGTTATTTTTTTAGATTGCACCCTGTAAACCCAAATATGGGAGGAAGAAATCATTCTTTCCTTTGCTTGTTTCAGCTCAACCCAGAGCCATCTGCAAGCACAAATATATATATGTTGTTTAAAATTGTTAACAAAGAAATAAGGGATTTCTGAGATAGCTATTTCGAGTTATTTACCTCTCTTCAGTCAGAATTCACCCTTTCTGGGATTCGAACCTGGGCAGTCTGCATGCTAGGCAGAAGCTTTAGCCTCAAGCCACAGGCTCTGTCCCACTTTGTTAGTAGTCAGGGAGTGGATATGTGTGTCAAGTGGTTATTTTTTTAGATTGCACCCTGTAAACCCAAATATGGGAGGAAGAAATCATTCTTTCCTTTGCTTGTTTCAGCTCAACCCAGAGCCATCTGCAAGCACAAATATATATATGTTGTTTAAAATTGTTAACAAAGAAATAAGGGATTTCTGAGATAGCTATTTCGAGTTATTTACCTCTCTTCAGTCAGAATTCACCCTTTCTGGGATTCGAACCTGGGCAGTCTGCATGCTAGGCAGAAGCTTTAGCCTCAAGCCACAGGCTCTGTCCCACTTTGTTAGTAGTCAGGGAGTGGATATGTGTGTCAAGTGGTTATTTTTTTAGATTGCACCCTGTAAACCCAAATATGGGAGGAAGAAATCATTCTTTCCTTTGCTTGTTTCAGCTCAACCCAGAGCCATCTGCAAGCACAAATATATATATGTTGTTTAAAATTGTTAACAAAGAAATAAGGGATTTCTGAGATAGCTATTTCGAGTTATTTACCTCTCTTCAGTCAGAATTCACCCTTTCTGGGATTCGAACCTGGGCAGTCTGCATGCTAGGCAGAAGCTTTAGCCTCAAGCCACAGGCTCTGTCCCACTTTGTTAGTAGTCAGGGAGTGGATATGTGTGTCAAGTGGTTATTTTTTTAGATTGCACCCTGTAAACCCAAATATGGGAGGAAGAAATCATTCTTTCCTTTGCTTGTTTCAGCTCAACCCAGAGCCATCTGCAAGCACAAATATATATATGTTGTTTAAAATTGTTAACAAAGAAATAAGGGATTTCTGAGATAGCTATTTCGAGTTATTTACCTCTCTTCAGTCAGAATTCACCCTTTCTGGGATTCGAACCTGGGCAGTCTGCATGCTAGGCAGAAGCTTTAGCCTCAAGCCACAGGCTCTGTCCCACTTTGTTAGTAGTCAGGGAGTGGATATGTGTGTCAAGTGGTTATTTTTTTTTTTTAGATTGCACCCTGTAAACCCAAATATGGGAGGAAGAAATCATTCTTTCCTTTGCTTGTTTCAGCTCAACCCAGAGCCATCTGCAAGCACAAATATATATATGTTGTTTAAAATTGTTAACAAAGAAATAAGGGATTTCTGAGATAGCTATTTCGAGTTATTTACCTCTCTTCAGTCAGAATTCACCCTTTCTGGGATTCGAACCTGGGCAGTCTGCATGCTAGGCAGAAGCTTTAGCCTCAAGCCACAGGCTCTGTCCCACTTTGTTAGTAGTCAGGGAGTGGATATGTGTGTCAAGTGGTTATTTTTTTAGATTGCACCCTGTAAACCCAAATATGGGAGGAAGAAATCATTCTTTCCTTTGCTTGTTTCAGCTCAACCCAGAGCCATCTGCAAGCACAAATATATATATGTTGTTTAAAATTGTTAACAAAGAAATAAGGGATTTCTGAGATAGCTATTTCGAGTTATTTACCTCTCTTCAGTCAGAATTCACCCTTTCTGGGATTCGAACCTGGGCAGTCTGCATGCTAGGCAGAAGCTTTAGCCTCAAGCCACAGGCTCTGTCCCACTTTGTTAGTAGTCAGGGAGTGGATATGTGTGTCAAGTGGTTATTTTTTTAGATTGCACCCTGTAAACCCAAATATGGGAGGAAGAAATCATTCTTTCCTTTGCTTGTTTCAGCTCAACCCAGAGCCATCTGCAAGCACAAATATATATATGTTGTTTAAAATTGTTAACAAAGAAATAAGGGATTTCTGAGATAGCTATTTCGAGTTATTTACCTCTCTTCAGTCAGAATTCACCCTTTCTGGGATTCGAACCTGGGCAGTCTGCATGCTAGGCAGAAGCTTTAGCCTCAAGCCACAGGCTCTGTCCCACTTTGTTAGTAGTCAGGGAGTGGATATGTGTGTCAAGTGGTTATTTTTTTAGATTGCACCCTGTAAACCCAAATATGGGAGGAAGAAATCATTCTTTCCTTTGCTTGTTTCAGCTCAACCCAGAGCCATCTGCAAGCACAAATATATATATGTTGTTTAAAATTGTTAACAAAGAAATAAGGGATTTCTGAGATAGCTATTTCGAGTTATTTACCTCTCTTCAGTCAGAATTCACCCTTTCTGGGATTCGAACCTGGGCAGTCTGCATGCTAGGCAGAAGCTTTAGCCTCAAGCCACAGGCTCTGTCCCACTTTGTTAGTAGTCAGGGAGTGGATATGTGTGTCAAGTGGTTATTTTTTTAGATTGCACCCTGTAAACCCAAATATGGGAGGAAGAAATCATTCTTTCCTTTGCTTGTTTCAGCTCAACCCAGAGCCATCTGCAAGCACAAATATATATATGTTGTTTAAAATTGTTAACAAAGAAATAAGGGATTTCTGAGATAGCTATTTCGAGTTATTTACCTCTCTTCAGTCAGAATTCACCCTTTCTGGGATTCGAACCTGGGCAGTCTGCATGCTAGGCAGAAGCTTTAGCCTCAAGCCACAGGCTCTGTCCCACTTTGTTAGTAGTCAGGGAGTGGATATGTGTGTCAAGTGGTTATTTTTTTAGATTGCACCCTGTAAACCCAAATATGGGAGGAAGAAATCATTCTTTCCTTTGCTTGTTTCAGCTCAACCCAGAGCCATCTGCAAGCACAAATATATATATGTTGTTTAAAATTGTTAACAAAGAAATAAGGGATTTCTGAGATAGCTATTTCGAGTTATTTACCTCTCTTCAGTCAGAATTCACCCTTTCTGGGATTCGAACCTGGGCAGTCTGCATGCTAGGCAGAAGCTTTAGCCTCAAGCCACAGGCTCTGTCCCACTTTGTTAGTAGTCAGGGAGTGGATATGTGTGTCAAGTGGTTATTTTTTTTTTATTTTTAGATTGCACCCTGTAAACCCAAATATGGGAGGAAGAAATCATTCTTTCCTTTGCTTGTTTCAGCTCAACCCAGAGCCATCTGCAAGCACAAATATATATATGTTGTTTAAAATTGTTAACAAAGAAATAAGGGATTTCTGAGATAGCTATTTCGAGTTATTTACCTCTCTTCAGTCAGAATTCACCCTTTCTGGGATTCGAACCTGGGCAGTCTGCATGCTAGGCAGAAGCTTTAGCCTCAAGCCACAGGCTCTGTCCCACTTTGTTAGTAGTCAGGGAGTGGATATGTGTGTCAAGTGGTTATTTTTTTTTTTTTTTTTTTTTTTAGATTGCACCCTGTAAACCCAAATATGGGAGGAAGAAATCATTCTTTCCTTTGCTTGTTTCAGCTCAACCCAGAGCCATCTGCAAGCACAAATATATATATGTTGTTTAAAATTGTTAACAAAGAAATAAGGGATTTCTGAGATAGCTATTTCGAGTTATTTACCTCTCTTCAGTCAGAATTCACCCTTTCTGGGATTCGAACCTGGGCAGTCTGCATGCTAGGCAGAAGCTTTAGCCTCAAGCCACAGGCTCTGTCCCACTTTGTTAGTAGTCAGGGAGTGGATATGTGTGTCAAGTGGTTATTTTTTTAGATTGCACCCTGTAAACCCAAATATGGGAGGAAGAAATCATTCTTTCCTTTGCTTGTTTCAGCTCAACCCAGAGCCATCTGCAAGCACAAATATATATATGTTGTTTAAAATTGTTAACAAAGAAATAAGGGATTTCTGAGATAGCTATTTCGAGTTATTTACCTCTCTTCAGTCAGAATTCACCCTTTCTGGGATTCGAACCTGGGCAGTCTGCATGCTAGGCAGAAGCTTTAGCCTCAAGCCACAGGCTCTGTCCCACTTTGTTAGTAGTCAGGGAGTGGATATGTGTGTCAAGTGGTTATTTTTTTTAGATTGCACCCTGTAAACCCAAATATGGGAGGAAGAAATCATTCTTTCCTTTGCTTGTTTCAGCTCAACCCAGAGCCATCTGCAAGCACAAATATATATATGTTGTTTAAAATTGTTAACAAAGAAATAAGGGATTTCTGAGATAGCTATTTCGAGTTATTTACCTCTCTTCAGTCAGAATTCACCCTTTCTGGGATTCGAACCTGGGCAGTCTGCATGCTAGGCAGAAGCTTTAGCCTCAAGCCACAGGCTCTGTCCCACTTTGTTAGTAGTCAGGGAGTGGATATGTGTGTCAAGTGGTTATTTTTTTAGATTGCACCCTGTAAACCCAAATATGGGAGGAAGAAATCATTCTTTCCTTTGCTTGTTTCAGCTCAACCCAGAGCCATCTGCAAGCACAAATATATATATGTTGTTTAAAATTGTTAACAAAGAAATAAGGGATTTCTGAGATAGCTATTTCGAGTTATTTACCTCTCTTCAGTCAGAATTCACCCTTTCTGGGATTCGAACCTGGGCAGTCTGCATGCTAGGCAGAAGCTTTAGCCTCAAGCCACAGGCTCTGTCCCACTTTGTTAGTAGTCAGGGAGTGGATATGTGTGTCAAGTGGTTATTTTTTTAGATTGCACCCTGTAAACCCAAATATGGGAGGAAGAAATCATTCTTTCCTTTGCTTGTTTCAGCTCAACCCAGAGCCATCTGCAAGCACAAATATATATATGTTGTTTAAAATTGTTAACAAAGAAATAAGGGATTTCTGAGATAGCTATTTCGAGTTATTTACCTCTCTTCAGTCAGAATTCACCCTTTCTGGGATTCGAACCTGGGCAGTCTGCATGCTAGGCAGAAGCTTTAGCCTCAAGCCACAGGCTCTGTCCCACTTTGTTAGTAGTCAGGGAGTGGATATGTGTGTCAAGTGGTTATTTTTTTAGATTGCACCCTGTAAACCCAAATATGGGAGGAAGAAATCATTCTTTCCTTTGCTTGTTTCAGCTCAACCCAGAGCCATCTGCAAGCACAAATATATATATGTTGTTTAAAATTGTTAACAAAGAAATAAGGGATTTCTGAGATAGCTATTTCGAGTTATTTACCTCTCTTCAGTCCGAATTCACCCTTTCTGGGATTCGAACCTGGGCAGTCTGCATGCTAGGCAGAAGCTTTAGCCTCAAGCCACAGGCTCTGTCCCACTTTGTTAGTAGTCAGGGAGTGGATATGTGTGTCAAGTGGTTATTTTTTTTAGATTGCACCCTGTAAACCCAAATATGGGAGGAAGAAATCATTCTTTCCTTTGCTTGTTTCAGCTCAACCCAGAGCCATCTGCAAGCACAAATATATATATGTTGTTTAAAATTGTTAACAAAGAAATAAGGGATTTCTGAGATAGCTATTTCGAGTTATTTACCTCTCTTCAGTCAGAATTCACCCTTTCTGGGATTCGAACCTGGGCAGTCTGCATGCTAGGCAGAAGCTTTAGCCTCAAGCCACAGGCTCTGTCCCACTTTGTTAGTAGTCAGGGAGTGGATATGTGTGTCAAGTGGTTATTTTTTTAGATTGCACCCTGTAAACCCAAATATGGGAGGAAGAAATCATTCTTTCCTTTGCTTGTTTCAGCTCAACCCAGAGCCATCTGCAAGCACAAATATATATATGTTGTTTAAAATTGTTAACAAAGAAATAAGGGATTTCTGAGATAGCTATTTCGAGTTATTTACCTCTCTTCAGTCAGAATTCACCCTTTCTGGGATTCGAACCTGGGCAGTCTGCATGCTAGGCAGAAGCTTTAGCCTCAAGCCACAGGCTCTGTCCCACTTTGTTAGTAGTCAGGGAGTGGATATGTGTGTCAAGTGGTTATTTTTTTAGATTGCACCCTGTAAACCCAAATATGGGAGGAAGAAATCATTCTTTCCTTTGCTTGTTTCAGCTCAACCCAGAGCCATCTGCAAGCACAAATATATATATGTTGTTTAAAATTGTTAACAAAGAAATAAGGGATTTCTGAGATAGCTATTTCGAGTTATTTACCTCTCTTCAGTCAGAATTCACCCTTTCTGGGATTCGAACCTGGGCAGTCTGCATGCTAGGCAGAAGCTTTAGCCTCAAGCCACAGGCTCTGTCCCACTTTGTTAGTAGTCAGGGAGTGGATATGTGTGTCAAGTGGTTATTTTTTTAGATTGCACCCTGTAAACCCAAATATGGGAGGAAGAAATCATTCTTTCCTTTGCTTGTTTCAGCTCAACCCAGAGCCATCTGCAAGCACAAATATATATATGTTGTTTAAAATTGTTAACAAAGAAATAAGGGATTTCTGAGATAGCTATTTCGAGTTATTTACCTCTCTTCAGTCAGAATTCACCCTTTCTGGGATTCGAACCTGGGCAGTCTGCATGCTAGGCAGAAGCTTTAGCCTCAAGCCACAGGCTCTGTCCCACTTTGTTAGTAGTCAGGGAGTGGATATGTGTGTCAAGTGGTTATTTTTTTAGATTGCACCCTGTAAACCCAAATATGGGAGGAAGAAATCATTCTTTCCTTTGCTTGTTTCAGCTCAACCCAGAGCCATCTGCAAGCACAAATATATATATGTTGTTTAAAATTGTTAACAAAGAAATAAGGGATTTCTGAGATAGCTATTTCGAGTTATTTACCTCTCTTCAGTCAGAATTCACCCTTTCTGGGATTCGAACCTGGGCAGTCTGCATGCTAGGCAGAAGCTTTAGCCTCAAGCCACAGGCTCTGTCCCACTTTGTTAGTAGTCAGGGAGTGGATATGTGTGTCAAGTGGTTATTTTTTTTAGATTGCACCCTGTAAACCCAAATATGGGAGGAAGAAATCATTCTTTCCTTTGCTTGTTTCAGCTCAACCCAGAGCCATCTGCAAGCACAAATATATATATGTTGTTTAAAATTGTTAACAAAGAAATAAGGGATTTCTGAGATAGCTATTTCGAGTTATTTACCTCTCTTCAGTCAGAATTCACCCTTTCTGGGATTCGAACCTGGGCAGTCTGCATGCTAGGCAGAAGCTTTAGCCTCAAGCCACAGGCTCTGTCCCACTTTGTTAGTAGTCAGGGAGTGGATATGTGTGTCAAGTGGTTATTTTTTTAGATTGCACCCTGTAAACCCAAATATGGGAGGAAGAAATCATTCTTTCCTTTGCTTGTTTCAGCTCAACCCAGAGCCATCTGCAAGCACATTGACACACATATCCACTCCCTGACTACTAACAAAGTGGGACAGAGCCTGTGGCTTGAGGCTAAAGCTTCTGCCTAGCATGCAGACTGCCCAGGTTCGAATCCCAGAAAGGGTGAATTCTGACTGAAGAGAGGTAAATAACTCGAAATAGCTATCTCAGAAATCCCTTATTTCTTTGTTAACAATTTTAAACAACATATATATATTTGTGCTTGCAGATGGCTCTGGGTTGAGCTGAAACAAGCAAAGGAAAGAATGATTTCTTCCTCCCATATTTGGGTTTACAGGGTGCAATCTAAAAAAATAACCACTTGACACACATATCCACTCCCTGACTACTAACAAAGTGGGACAGAGCCTGTGGCTTGAGGCTAAAGCTTCTGCCTAGCATGCAGACTGCCCAGGTTCGAATCCCAGAAAGGGTGAATTCTGACTGAAGAGAGGTAAATAACTCGAAATAGCTATCTCAGAAATCCCTTATTTCTTTGTTAACAATTTTAAACAACATATATATATTTGTGCTTGCAGATGGCTCTGGGTTGAGCTGAAACAAGCAAAGGAAAGAATGATTTCTTCCTCCCATATTTGGGTTTACAGGGTGCAATCTAAAAAAATAACCACTTGACACACATATCCACTCCCTGACTACTAACAAAGTGGGACAGAGCCTGTGGCTTGAGGCTAAAGCTTCTGCCTAGCATGCAGACTGCCCAGGTTCGAATCCCAGAAAGGGTGAATTCTGACTGAAGAGAGGTAAATAACTCGAAATAGCTATCTCAGAAATCCCTTATTTCTTTGTTAACAATTTTAAACAACATATATATATTTGTGCTTGCAGATGGCTCTGGGTTGAGCTGAAACAAGCAAAGGAAAGAATGATTTCTTCCTCCCATATTTGGGTTTACAGGGTGCAATCTAAAAAAAATAACCACTTGACACACATATCCACTCCCTGACTACTAACAAAGTGGGACAGAGCCTGTGGCTTGAGGCTAAAGCTTCTGCCTAGCATGCAGACTGCCCAGGTTCGAATCCCAGAAAGGGTGAATTCTGACTGAAGAGAGGTAAATAACTCGAAATAGCTATCTCAGAAATCCCTTATTTCTTTGTTAACAATTTTAAACAACATATATATATTTGTGCTTGCAGATGGCTCTGGGTTGAGCTGAAACAAGCAAAGGAAAGAATGATTTCTTCCTCCCATATTTGGGTTTACAGGGTGCAATCTAAAAAAATAACCACTTGACACACATATCCACTCCCTGACTACTAACAAAGTGGGACAGAGCCTGTGGCTTGAGGCTAAAGCTTCTGCCTAGCATGCAGACTGCCCAGGTTCGAATCCCAGAAAGGGTGAATTCTGACTGAAGAGAGGTAAATAACTCGAAATAGCTATCTCAGAAATCCCTTATTTCTTTGTTAACAATTTTAAACAACATATATATATTTGTGCTTGCAGATGGCTCTGGGTTGAGCTGAAACAAGCAAAGGAAAGAATGATTTCTTCCTCCCATATTTGGGTTTACAGGGTGCAATCTAAAAAAAAAAAAAAAATAACCACTTGACACACATATCCACTCCCTGACTACTAACAAAGTGGGACAGAGCCTGTGGCTTGAGGCTAAAGCTTCTGCCTAGCATGCAGACTGCCCAGGTTCGAATCCCAGAAAGGGTGAATTCTGACTGAAGAGAGGTAAATAACTCGAAATAGCTATCTCAGAAATCCCTTATTTCTTTGTTAACAATTTTAAACAACATATATATATTTGTGCTTGCAGATGGCTCTGGGTTGAGCTGAAACAAGCAAAGGAAAGAATGATTTCTTCCTCCCATATTTGGGTTTACAGGGTGCAATCTAAAAAAATAACCACTTGACACACATATCCACTCCCTGACTACTAACAAAGTGGGACAGAGCCTGTGGCTTGAGGCTAAAGCTTCTGCCTAGCATGCAGACTGCCCAGGTTCGAATCCCAGAAAGGGTGAATTCTGACTGAAGAGAGGTAAATAACTCGAAATAGCTATCTCAGAAATCCCTTATTTCTTTGTTAACAATTTTAAACAACATATATATATTTGTGCTTGCAGATGGCTCTGGGTTGAGCTGAAACAAGCAAAGGAAAGAATGATTTCTTCCTCCCATATTTGGGTTTACAGGGTGCAATCTAAAAAAAAAAAATAACCACTTGACACACATATCCACTCCCTGACTACTAACAAAGTGGGACAGAGCCTGTGGCTTGAGGCTAAAGCTTCTGCCTAGCATGCAGACTGCCCAGGTTCGAATCCCAGAAAGGGTGAATTCTGACTGAAGAGAGGTAAATAACTCGAAATAGCTATCTCAGAAATCCCTTATTTCTTTGTTAACAATTTTAAACAACATATATATATTTGTGCTTGCAGATGGCTCTGGGTTGAGCTGAAACAAGCAAAGGAAAGAATGATTTCTTCCTCCCATATTTGGGTTTACAGGGTGCAATCTAAAAAAATAACCACTTGACACACATATCCACTCCCTGACTACTAACAAAGTGGGACAGAGCCTGTGGCTTGAGGCTAAAGCTTCTGCCTAGCATGCAGACTGCCCAGGTTCGAATCCCAGAAAGGGTGAATTCTGACTGAAGAGAGGTAAATAACTCGAAATAGCTATCTCAGAAATCCCTTATTTCTTTGTTAACAATTTTAAACAACATATATATATTTGTGCTTGCAGATGGCTCTGGGTTGAGCTGAAACAAGCAAAGGAAAGAATGATTTCTTCCTCCCATATTTGGGTTTACAGGGTGCAATCTAAAAAAAAAAAATAACCACTTGACACACATATCCACTCCCTGACTACTAACAAAGTGGGACAGAGCCTGTGGCTTGAGGCTAAAGCTTCTGCCTAGCATGCAGACTGCCCAGGTTCGAATCCCAGAAAGGGTGAATTCTGACTGAAGAGAGGTAAATAACTCGAAATAGCTATCTCAGAAATCCCTTATTTCTTTGTTAACAATTTTAAACAACATATATATATTTGTGCTTGCAGATGGCTCTGGGTTGAGCTGAAACAAGCAAAGGAAAGAATGATTTCTTCCTCCCATATTTGGGTTTACAGGGTGCAATCTAAAAAAAAAATAACCACTTGACACACATATCCACTCCCTGACTACTAACAAAGTGGGACAGAGCCTGTGGCTTGAGGCTAAAGCTTCTGCCTAGCATGCAGACTGCCCAGGTTCGAATCCCAGAAAGGGTGAATTCTGACTGAAGAGAGGTAAATAACTCGAAATAGCTATCTCAGAAATCCCTTATTTCTTTGTTAACAATTTTAAACAACATATATATATTTGTGCTTGCAGATGGCTCTGGGTTGAGCTGAAACAAGCAAAGGAAAGAATGATTTCTTCCTCCCATATTTGGGTTTACAGGGTGCAATCTAAAAAAAATAACCACTTGACACACATATCCACTCCCTGACTACTAACAAAGTGGGACAGAGCCTGTGGCTTGAGGCTAAAGCTTCTGCCTAGCATGCAGACTGCCCAGGTTCGAATCCCAGAAAGGGTGAATTCTGACTGAAGAGAGGTAAATAACTCGAAATAGCTATCTCAGAAATCCCTTATTTCTTTGTTAACAATTTTAAACAACATATATATATTTGTGCTTGCAGATGGCTCTGGGTTGAGCTGAAACAAGCAAAGGAAAGAATGATTTCTTCCTCCAATATTTGGGTTTACAGGGTGCAATCTAAAAAAAATAACCACTTGACACACATATCCACTCCCTGACTACTAACAAAGTGGGACAGAGCCTGTGGCTTGAGGCTAAAGCTTCTGCCTAGCATGCAGACTGCCCAGGTTCGAATCCCAGAAAGGGTGAATTCTGACTGAAGAGAGGTAAATAACTCGAAATAGCTATCTCAGAAATCCCTTATTTCTTTGTTAACAATTTTAAACAACATATATATATTTGTGCTTGCAGATGGCTCTGGGTTGAGCTGAAACAAGCAAAGGAAAGAATGATTTCTTCCTCCCATATTTGGGTTTACAGGGTGCAATCTAAAAAAATAACCACTTGACACACATATCCACTCCCTGACTACTAACAAAGTGGGACAGAGCCTGTGGCTTGAGGCTAAAGCTTCTGCCTAGCATGCAGACTGCCCAGGTTCGAATCCCAGAAAGGGTGAATTCTGACTGAAGAGAGGTAAATAACTCGAAATAGCTATCTCAGAAATCCCTTATTTCTTTGTTAACAATTTTAAACAACATATATATATTTGTGCTTGCAGATGGCTCTGGGTTGAGCTGAAACAAGCAAAGGAAAGAATGATTTCTTCCTCCCATATTTGGGTTTACAGGGTGCAATCTAAAAAAATAACCACTTGACACACATATCCACTCCCTGACTACTAACAAAGTGGGACAGAGCCTGTGGCTTGAGGCTAAAGCTTCTGCCTAGCATGCAGACTGCCCAGGTTCGAATCCCAGAAAGGGTGAATTCTGACTGAAGAGAGGTAAATAACTCGAAATAGCTATCTCAGAAATCCCTTATTTCTTTGTTAACAATTTTAAACAACATATATATATTTGTGCTTGCAGATGGCTCTGGGTTGAGCTGAAACAAGCAAAGGAAAGAATGATTTCTTCCTCCCATATTTGGGTTTACAGGGTGTAATCTAAAAAAAAATAACCACTTGACACACATATCCACTCCCTGACTACTAACAAAGTGGGACAGAGCCTGTGGCTTGAGGCTAAAGCTTCTGCCTAGCATGCAGACTGCCCAGGTTCGAATCCCAGAAAGGGTGAATTCTGACTGAAGAGAGGTAAATAACTCGAAATAGCTATCTCAGAAATCCCTTATTTCTTTGTTAACAATTTTAAACAACATATATATATTTGTGCTTGCAGATGGCTCTGGGTTGAGCTGAAACAAGCAAAGGAAAGAATGATTTCTTCCTCCCATATTTGGGTTTACAGGGTGCAATCTAAAAAAATAACCACTTGACACACATATCCACTCCCTGACTACTAACAAAGTGGGACAGAGCCTGTGGCTTGAGGCTAAAGCTTCTGCCTAGCATGCAGACTGCCCAGGTTCGAATCCCAGAAAGGGTGAATTCTGACTGAAGAGAGGTAAATAACTCGAAATAGCTATCTCAGAAATCCCTTATTTCTTTGTTAACAATTTTAAACATATATATATATATATATATATATATATATATATATATATATATATATATATATATATATATATATATATATATATATATATATATATATATATATATATATATATATATATATATATATATATATATATGCAGGTCTTTGGTTCTTCGGGTTTTCTCCCACGTAGAATTTGAAGTGTCTTGGCAACGTTTCGATGAAATCTCATTCATCATCGTCAGGCTGGTGCTTTTGGCTTCTGCTACCAGGAGCAATTGCTCCTGGTAGCAGAAGCCATTACATTGCTCCTGGTAGCAGAAGCCAAAAGCACCAGCCTGACGATGATGAATGAGATTTCATCGAAACGTTGCCAAGACACTTCAAATTCTACGTGGGAGAAAACCCGAAGAACCAAAGACCTGCATACAGACACCCGCGAAAACCTCAGAAAACATATATATATATATATATATATATATATATATATATATATATATATATATATATATATATATATATATATATATATATATATATATATATATATATATATATATATATATATATATATATATATATATATATATATATATATATATATATATATATATATATATATATATATATATATAGAGAGAGAGAGAGAGAGAGAGAGAGAGAGAGAGAGAGAGAGAGAGAGAGAGAGAGAGAGAGGGGGGGGATCTTCATGGGGTAGTGAAAAATGTCCTTTTTCATGTGAGTTTTTGCACCTCTCCAGGGATTACACCTGATTAAGCCAGAAGAATAAGCATTTTAAAATCCAGCAAAAATGCTAATATGTTTTCTAGGTGAATGCAGTGCTCTTCACTTCAATTAGGGTGAATCACACTATAGAGGAACACCGTTTCCTGCATTGAAGTGCCAACAATTCCTCTCATCAAAGCAATTTGTATTGCCTCAAATCTCTGCTGTATAGCTGAACAGCCAGACAAGACTTGAGACAACACACAGTAAAACAACAAGGCAAATTCACACTTTAGATGCAATGAAAGGGGAAAACACAATGCACCATGAAGCAGCTCTATTGAAGCCTATATAGCTCTAGGTTCTAACTAACATCGAGCAAAAAGTTGCATTCCTTACATATACCTATACCTATACCTAAGTAGCCCATATTCATAAAACAGTTTGGATGCTTGGTAGGATGGAAATCATATACTAGCAAGATGTTACATTTCAGCACCTAAAATGAGAACAGTTAATGACAAGAAGCATCCAAATTGCCACAGTTTTCATTCCCCACAGTTCAGAATAAATGTCAAGGTAATATGTGATTGTCTTCACATTTGCCAACCTGAAATGCTGATAATAAGATGAGCAAATCACTAGGTGGCCAAAGATGTTACAGAATCTGCAAGAACAAAAATTCCTACACCGCCATTCTACACATGTCAAGGTCCTCATCGAATTCGATGGATGAACGAATACACACACACAAAAGCATATCATTGCCACAGGTATGGGGGTAGGGGATATCACATAAGATGACAATCATGTCTGAGTGATCAAAACTTTGCTCCCTTTTTACATGTGTTGTGTCCACCATTTTGAATTTTTCAATCACCTCTGCTGCAGCCACCCCTAAACTTTAATATTTCTACTTCATGAACCAGAAATAAATCAGCTCAACTTTAGAGCACTATAGATGTTGTAGGAAAATGAAGATATACAGCTGTTTTCATTCTTACAATGCATTTCCATTATTTATGGGCAATGCCATTAAATATTCCAGAGTTAATGTTACATTAAACAAAGAATAAATATGAAACTAAACACATAAAGTAAATAAAAGCTGATTTTTTTACTCACAACTTTTTCATCTTTATTTAATTTGATGGGATTTCTTAGTCAAAACATACATACATAGAAATATGTGACAGCATCAGTATTCCAAGAAAGGATTCCCTTGTGTCAGGTGCTTTGGCTGATGCCTTTTCAAATCATTTACAATGTCCTAACAATAAACTAGCATGAAAATTACTGGTTTGGTAAACTGAATTTATTGAGTCAATCCCTAGCTAAGAGCACTCTCCTGATACATGCTGTTATTCATTCTGTGTTTAGTAGAACAATAGGTTTCCACCACAACCCGTTAAACACAATGGTATGCAAAGTACTTACAAATGAATTAGTGAACCTGGTTTGGGGAAGATGATAGAGCAGACATGTTAAACACAAGGCCCGGGGGCTGGATGCGGCCTGCAAAGTGGTTTCATGTGTCCCGCGAAGCCATTCTGGAAAAAGTGAGGGAATGGCCCCTGCTGCCTTGGCCCTGGCCCAGGCTGGCCGGGAGCCAATGTACAATTTTGTGGTGGCCATCTATGCTGAAATGCATTCAGTCTTACCTCCACAAGGCCATCTGGAAACAGCAAGGAATCAGCCCCTGCCATGTTGGCCCGCCCCCTGGGTCTATGCTGGGAAGGTGTCACCCTTTGTGAGGAATGAAGAAATGCACCATCGCCTGGAAGTGGCCAGCAAATGGCCCTCACCTACTTCACAAATCCGGCTTGATGGGCTCTGCCCTGGTCCCACCCCTTTCTGCCAGTGACCCTCAGATCTGTCCCATTCCTGCCCAGGCCCCCACAGGCACCCTTGACGCAAATGATGTAGAGCTGGCCACGCCCACCCAGTAGGCCACACCCATTCCATCCACGCCCACCCAGTAGACCACACACACCCGCCCCCCGAGGGCAACTGCAATGCTGATGCAGCCCCCAATGAAATTGAGTTTAACACCCCTGTGATAGAGCTTCTGTTAGATTTAAAGTGTTGATTCCTCTTTGCAAAGAACATTGTCTAAATGGAATTATAACTGAGCTGAACACAAATACCTAAAATGGTCAAAAGGTGGTTAGTAATCCATAATACTACACAGTCTCTATAAATTAAATCTTTCTATTATCAACAAAAAAGTAGATGCCATTCCAGGGATAAGATATTAGAAGGAAAAAGAAGGCAAAGTAGACTCTAATATCTCTTGTTTTTTAAAAAAAGCCTCAGGAACATATTTTCTTCACCCTCATCCCAAAGACCTGAGTTTTTTCAACCAGTTGGGTAGACTTGCAGAAAGGATCCCAGCAACATGTTCGTGAAGCATTAGAAACACTTTAGTGAGCAAATAATTTAATTACAGTCTTTGCTGAGGCAGCTTCTATGACTTACCCTCTGACCCTTTGTATTGTGGTACCTAGAGTCAGCGTGGGACTCACACTTCCTATTCCTGTCACAGAATCTCTCCATCTTGTACCATTTAATATAGTGTGCTCCAGGTGTTCTGTGGTGAATGAATAGTTATATTACTACCTGTCAGACACAATCACACTCTATTCATCATTCGCGGATGGCTGCGTGAAGCCCTGGTTCCAGCAGGCTCCCTCTCTATTTCCTTGTTCAAACGTCTGCAGTGCTTTCGGCCCATCTGTCAAGACTGTCATTTAGAGGGAAAACAGTATCAGCGCTTTAAATATATAGAGTTCTCTATTGAAACAGTGCTGTGATTGAACTGTCAGTGTTCTCCGTATCAGACAGTAATTCATGACTGGTCAGAGCTCCATTTAGGTTGCTATTACTATGTTGACCCCATTGGGTCAGGCTGACTGAGTTTTTTCTGTCTTGCCAGATCTATAAATAGTGCAATTAACCTTTCAGGAATTACAAAATGTTCATCTTCCCCCTCCCTCTTCAGTTGTTGCTGCTTATGACATTTACAATAGAGAACAAATATCTTGAAATGTGAGAAAAAATTAGTGTGTGTTGAAATGTGTACCAGATGGCAGTACAAATAAAGACTATATTTATTCCCCTTCCGGTGTCCATTTGGCTGGCAAGGTCTGTCCACTGATTTCAGACTTAGTTCTCTTGGAAATCATTGAATCCCTAGTTCTGAAAAAGCCATTTTGGATAGTGTGTAAATAAATAAAGTGCTCATTTTGTGTGTATGTATATACACACATATATGTGTGTGACAGACAGAGAGAGAGGGAGAGGGAGAGAGGGAGAGGAAGAGGGGGGGAGAGAGAATATAGTCAAGCAATGGTCTTTATTTGAATATAAGGCAGCAATTGGGTTTTTGTTTCGTGGAGAGATTTCAGTCTTCAATTTTAAGTATCATGTATTAAATATCACCAGGAGCTGTACTGTGGCCCCAGCATTATAAGATACCTCAGGGGGGGGGGAAACAAATATAAAACAAATTGCCATATGCCCTCTTTGTTATGGGAGTTTTTTTCTAAGTTTTCTTTCTTCAGAACTAAACCATCTTTTCCCCTATATCAAAATTAAGCTCTGATCTGTATTTTTTAAAAAATTTCCATATATGTGTGTGCATTTATATGTATAAAAATCCCTGCTTACTTCTAGGGGTGGTCTATACCTTCCTCAATATAAGGTCCTCTTCAATAAACCTGGGAAGGTTCTGCATAGTATCTTCCTATCACCACTGAGATGACTTTGGCCTTTATTTTTTTACTTCTTCTCTACTTCCTGCTCCAATACTTCTCCAGGTTCTCAAACTCCTTCTTCCTGATGTTGCTGTCACTTAGCACTACTACATCTATCACCACTACTGTCTTCTGGTTCTTTTCTACTACTAACAATATCTAGCTGATTGGTCAGTACCTGCCTGTCTGGAAGTCTCACAAGATTTTAGCTTTGTTATTTCCAGGATCTTTTTTTAAAAAAACAAATTTTATTGGTTTTCAAATTTTACATTGAGTATTCAGAAAGCAGCGTGGTAACTGGGTAATCAATAGTTCAATAACAAAATCTTTAGTACATATTTCAGGTACATTATCAGAAATTCCTTCTCTATTTCCCTTAACATTTGTTATATCACATTTAATAGATTTTTAATTATAACAAAGTTAATTAAAACCTTTATTAATATATTTTTGCTAATACATATCCATATCCTGTTTTTAAGTTTTACCTAATTTTTAATTTTTTATTATATCCAATTTAACCTTTAATATCCATAGTGTTTAAATTTCGAGTAATACAAATTTCCCTTATTTCACTACATAAAAGTTATCATATCTAGAACATACATATTACATACTTAAATATATTCTTATCTTATTTCATAAACATTTTCTATTTCTCATCCTAATACATCATTACTTGCTGATAAGAATGTCCTTTATTGTCTCAAGTCCATCGTCTATATTATTTGGGCTAAACAATAGTCTGAAGCTAATTCCTATTCGTTAATTTTCATTTCCCTTATAGATCTAAATCCTAAATATTAAGCCAATTAATCCCTTATTTTTATCATTTAACAAGAATATTTAAATGCAATAATCATATTTCCCTTCACCTAAAAATCTCTCTTTAGCCATTAGTTGATACTTTAGGATTGTCTATCATAAATCAAAAAATCCCATTTTTTAAAACTAACTCTGGCTTTCTTTTTGTGCCAACCAGGCTTCCATACCAATGTCTTTAAATCATCAGATAAATCTCCCTTCATTTTTGCACATATTGCTTGAACCAAGGGAGACCATCTAGTTATCAATTTTTCAGAAAGGCTGGTCCATTCATAGTCATTAGGCTGTTGTCCTGGTATCTCCTTCAGTACAATTTGGTCATCTTTTTCCTAGGTTTCCTCTGGTTTAGGTAGAAAGTCTCATCCAGCTTTAAAGTTGTTATTTGGTTAACTAGGTTTCCAGTAAGCTGTATTTGTTGGTCTTTAACAGCCTCCATGTTGGTGTTGCTTTGTTCCACTTCTGTAGCTTTTTGGGTTATAAGTTCTTTAGTTGCGGTCAGGGTTTGTCTGACAAGGTTTTCAGTAAATTGTATTTGTTGATCTTTTAAGTTTTTCTGTCTTGGTATTAGTTTCTTCTGCCTCTGTTGGTTTTTGGATTGTAGGTTCTTTCATTGAATTCAGAGTATCATTTTGTAGGTTTAAGCTGGCGCCTTTATCTTTCAATCTGGATTTAATTATTTCAGTAGCTTCAATAATTTTTTCAAGTATAAGTTTATAATTAAGTTGTGGCTGGTCTTTCTCCATTTTTAACACAATTATGAATAGTCCTTTACTGAAGGCTATTTTTTAGATAAAAGTCAGTAAATGTTCACCTCCACAAATCCTATAAAGCAATTTCACTGTTCAGCTGTTCTCCCAGCTTTTTATCTTTTTTAGATAGTACCAAGGATAAATCTGGGCTGTAGGCAAGTCTCTTTTAAAAAAGTATTTACTTGTTATACCAATCTTCGCCACAAGATTTCCCTGACAGCATTTAGAATCTTTTTCAAGACCAGGCTAGGTTTTTATCTAGATAGAGTTCTTTTTTGTAGATAAAGTGACAGATCCCCGTGAGAACAGGAGTTTTGGGTCCCCAGATATCAAGGTAAAATAAATCCAGCTGCTTAATTGTATTTTTTCAGGGCTTTTTTTTCCTGCGTAGTCAGGAGCCGCCATCTTAGAGGGTGGGAAAAAGTGTTCCCTTCCCTCTCTCCTCGCAGGGGGAAGAAATTTCAGAGGGCTTTTGACAGGAAAGTACTTGGGATACAAGAAGGTAGGGTCTCACCCAGTTCCTCCGCATTGCTTTCAAGCGTTTGGTTGTGAATTTGGCCTCGGCAGGTAGCGGCTTAATGATGGGCCACGTGACCTTTTCCCCATTGGTCCGAAGAGCTGCTTCAGATCAAATGGAAGGGCTGCCTTCCTTCTTCGATCAAACAGGAGGTCCTCTTCATGGTCGCCGCCCCTCCAAGGTGACTTTCGACCCCTTTCAGGTCCCCGGCTGGAGAAAACCTGATGGCGGAGGGAGCGATCTCCCCGTGCATCTGCCAGTGCCGTGATCCAGAACCGGAAGCTGTTATTTCCAGGATCTTCTACAGAATCTTTCATTTGGAATGGGAAGCTGTGGCCCATATGCTGTGCAAATGTTCCTGTACACAATGCCAGCTACTTGTTGATGCCATTCATTAGATCCTGTTTTGCCTCTTACATTCTGCTACTTTGTGTTGCACTATCTCTCCGCCTAGTCTGCACCTTGTGTCCTGTCTAGTATTGTTTGTCCCTGCTTCTGTGGATCTGGGGCTGAATGCCTGCCCTTGTGCTGCTATGATCAGTGCCTCAGTGCTGTCATTTAGTCCAGCTCTTTCCAGCCACTGTAGGATTTCCCAGTGTCAGCCACTTCAATAATCTGTCAATAGTACATCCCATGCAGGATCTTGCTTTACCATAGCACTTCCTCTGATTTTCTTCATCCCGTGTCTTCATTCTCTCAACAGTTCATGTTTGGGTGACAACTAATTGATTTACTCTTGATGCTCTGGCTTTCATCCAGGTCAGTGGCTTTTGTTAAGGAATTAGTGTTAATTCCTTTGTTAATAGGAGATTAACATATTTTTAATAAATACATAAAATGGACTATAAATAATTTCTGTTATATGCTGTCAATTCTTGCCAGCCTTAACACACCATATATATTTACAAATCTGTCAGTCTGGCAAATACAGTTTTCCTGGGGTTAGAATTTAGTGTTCCTTCCCACACTCACCTCCAAACCCTTCTTTCCTCATTTCCCCCTCCCTCTGGAACATAAACTGTATGTCCCACTCCCAAACTGGGAAGAGATGAGGTGACTGACAGTTCTAATGCCCAATCATTACACAGTAACAACAAATAGCATGGACATTTGATGTATGAAAATGTTTGCATGCACACATATACACACAAACACAGACAATCCTATATACGGCCAACAAAATTAGCTGATAAGCCTTCCTTTGTTCTAAATATGATTTTATATGATTTTGCCTCAATTTATTGTTTTTTCAATGTGCTTTTATTTCATTAGATAAAAGCTCCCTCATACTGAATTTATTCTTGGTGATTACACAGATAAATACATACTTTAATCTTGGTCACAATACAGTAGTGGTTTGCTTTTCATTCTTCTGCGATTTGTAGTCTTTAGCTAGTCTCTAGATGCTACTGCTAAAGTGATTTTGGGTTTTCTTTATTTTTACAATTTTATATTAGTTACACTGGACATAGAGAGCCAATTTGTTGTAGTGGTTAAGATATCAGGCCACAAACTGGAAAACTGAGTTCTTGGCATGAAACCAGCTGGATGACCTTAGGCCAGTCACCCTCTCTCAATCCTAGAAAGCAAACAATGGCAAACCACTTCTGAAAAACCTTGCAAAACTACTGGGATTAGCCTGGGCAATTGTCAGGAGTCAAAAACTGATTCAAAGGTGTGTGTGTATGTGTGTGTATATACTCGTATGCATGCATGCATGTACACACACACAAACACACAAGACAACCTCCACTCAATATACTGTACATTCTCTGAGAATGTAGGACTTCAGTCACTACACTTTCTCGCTTTCTGGCTTTATTAGGAGCTCATTTTATATATCCAAAATGAAAGGTCAATGACCAGTTTCTGAATGTTTCATTGCATATATCTTTAGAATCCTTGGTTCACGTTATTACTACTAATAAGATGGAGTTTTGGTATCTAAATTGTCAAAAACACTTCCTAAAACTCCAAGATCCAAGAGCATTTTCCCTTTTGGGGGGGTTGTTTTGTTTTGTTTTAGACATCTTGCCTGCTCAAAAGAAGTAAGGAGTCAAAATTTTGCAGCTGCTTTGCAAACTTTCATCTGGCCTAAAAAAAGATGATTATGGGACTGGAGGCTAAAACATATAAAGAACGGTTGCTGGAATTGGATATGTCTAGTTTAATGAAGAGAAGGACGAGGAGTGACATGATAGCAGTGTTCCAATATCTCAGGGGCTGCCACAAAAAATAGGGAGTCAAGCTATTCTCCAAAGCACATGAAGGCAAGACAAGAAGCAACGGATGGAAACTAACCAAAGAGAGAAGCAACCTAGAACTAAGGAGAAATAGAACAGATAGAACAGTTAATCATTGGAACTATCTGCCTCCAGAAGCTATGAATGCTCCAACACTGGAAGTTTTTAAGAAGAGACTGGACAGCCATTTGTCTGAAATGGTATAGGGTTTCCTGCCTGAGCGGAGGGTTGGATTAGATGACCTCCAAGGTCCCTTCCAACTTTATTTATTATTATTAAGTCAATACAGATTCATGTGCCTTACAATAGAAGACTAGGGCAGATAGTGTTACAAATTACTACTCTGGAAGCCTCGCTCAGCAGTCTTCGGAGAGGAGCGGCATATAAGTCCAAATAAAATAAAATAAATAAATAAATAAATAAGTCTCCGCTTAATATTTCAATAGTTTGAAGAACTATTTTTTCATATCCAAGTAAGTATTTTATCACTAAGATAAATGTGACTTATACCGTTCTCTATATTTATTCTTCTATTAATATCACCCTTTTTAAAAAGCAGGCATACAGACTTATAAATAAAGAGGTTAATTTTTACCATATCAGATGGGAACATATAGCTACCTAAATTAATAGTTTATGAGTAAGGAATAGTCGTATACATCCTTTTGCTTCTTTTTATTTTTGCAGAAAATAGGAGAAAAGAAAAGCAACATATTTGCCTAAAAGCTAATGGAAAATTTTAATATTAGTTAGAAAAAGGCAACAATGTACAGGTAATCCTTGACCTAGGACCATAATTGAGCCCCCAAAATTTATGTTGCTAAGTGAAACATTTGTTAAGTGCATTTTGCCCCATTTTACATCCTTTCTTGCCACAGTTGTTAAGTGAATCATTGCAGTTGTTAAATTAGTAGCATGATTGTTAAGTGGATCTGGCTTCCCCATTGATTTTGCTTGTCAGAAGGCAACAAAAGCTGATCCCATGATCCCAGGACACTGCAACCATCATAAATATGAACCAGTTGCCAAGCATCCGAATTATGAGCACATGACCAAGGGGAGGCTGCAAGAATCGTAAGCGTGAAAAATGGTTATAAGTCACTTTTTCAGTGCCGTTGTAACTTTGAATGGTCACTGTTGTAAGTCGAGGACTACAGCAATCAAACCATTTCTTGAGTGTGATCATATAACAGAATTAGTGGAAGAGTGAAAACTGAACAAGCTGCTGAGAGAATAAGATTCCACAGACAACGTCCTGATCCTGGTGAGACAGAATGAAGCTGTGTGCACATATTCAAATCTAACTCCCCGCCCCCCAATTTTGGTTAGTGAAAATTTTTAAATTCACCTTGGAAACTCTTGGAAACCCTGCAGCTTATACATTTCTAATTAAGATATTTGAAATGTTCATATTTGAAAAGAAAGCTGGGGCAGGTCTCTCTGTTTCAGTTGTTCAATGGAGACAGTCATTGATGCTGCTATTATACCGTAGTTGTCGTCCAGAGGCCAACCTCTTTGTGTAGAACTGCCACTGAGAAGGAATAAGGATGGAAAAGTTTATATTGTCTTGGAGGTAATCACACAACAGAAAAACATAAAAGAGCTTCTTGTCTGTGTGATAATTACTTATGGATGCCCTTCAGGCTGCTCTCAGTATCTCAGTTAAAGCCTTTGGTCTGAATCCAGAGTAAAAGGCATCCCATTAGTTGCATATTACCAGCTCTAAAACTATCCCTATTCAAGTTTTGCAGAGCATTCAGAATTGTTTAATTATTCACAGCAAAAGCAATCTGCCAAAGCTGTACCTTTCCAATAAATACAGAGACACGAGGGCAGAGGTTATCCCTCATGATCCAATGTTGCTAGAGATGGCAACACTGGAGACAAAACAATAAAAAGTCTTTTGTCTCAAGCAAAGGAAATGCAGAGAAAATGGAGGGGGGGGGGAAAGACATGATGTTTACATCTAGAGATAACTGCTTTTGAATCTCCTAAACTAACAATTGGTTCTTTCCTTCCCCCTCTTCCTTCATGGGGAACTAAATCACACAGTACGTTCTTTATAAATTATACCACCCTTTGTTAATTACAGGGTGTTGACACTGCTTGTCAGTACTAAGCTCGATAATGCTTTGTGTGCTTGGATTTTTAATAGCTGTTTGTTCTGCAGAATGTGACAGAGCTGTACAAGCCACTCAGATTGGACAATGCTCATACGCTTCTTTTTAAAGCTTTTCACATTTTGTTCTATTTTTAATGCACACACATATGCATGTGTACACACACGCACACAATTTCCAGTTGCACAGTTTTCATTCTCAAATGTCACTGTATTGATTCCGACAAAATAGACTGTGCCTTACAAACAAAGTTTTAGAGGCTAGAGGAGAATTCAGTAAATCCTCTGCACTTCCCAAGCCACATCTGAGTGCCATAGATCTAGGAGACATTAGCATTTTCCTCCAGTGAAAAATACATTGCCTGTCAGTTTGTTTCCAGAAGAATAACTTGGAAATGAAGCAGACTGGCAGGCAAGCCGATTAATCACCATGTTCCATTTGAGGCCACTTAGATTACACAGGCATTAAAAAAAAGCTTCAACACACACACACACATGTATATATGTATGTATGTATGTATGTATTAACCAGACTTTTGGTTTACTCTGTCATGCAAACACTCTCATGCATCTGATATACATGCATCTGATACACACACATACACACAAAACATGCCACATACACAGTGATTTTTACAATGCAATCTGACTTCAGAAATAGATTTTCACCAGGTATCAGACGCATCAACTGCAGAGCTTCTATTTAAACCAAGTAGATCATTAAATGAACATCAGAGAAGTCTTTCTCCCCACAAAGACAGTGTTTGCATGACAGGGTAAACCAAAAGTCTGGTTAATATATACATACACACCTCCATTTTAACAGCCTTCACCATGTTAAGTTTACAGAAATTGAAATTTGTAGTAGGTTTCAAATTTCAGTTTGTTCAGGCCTCAAATAGTGGCCTCTCTTACCATGACTGGCATGGTACACTTAAGATTTTGGTTAAAGAATTGCATATGAGGGGAATTAAATGTTGGTATGCACACATTCATTAACCAGATTTTAGGCATAACCTATTAAACAAGTATAATCTAAGTTGATGTAATTTGAGCATGCCATATTCTTGAAGCCTTCATACTTTTCCACTTTTTTGCTATGCAAGTTGAATTTTCAAGGCCAGATATTCTAATTTTTTTTCAGACATAAAATATCCCTAACATTGCATCACTTAGTGATAGTGATGTGATCCACATAGAATTTCCATGCATTTGAGCACTGTTTTATTGTGTGGTTTTTTTTTAATCATTCTGGATACAAAACAGGCCATTTTGTCCCCAAATGCTTCAACACAGCTTGGAAATATGATGTGGACCTTAGGGTTTAGATTGAGCTAAACTGTCTAGAGCTCCCATATCCATCATTACTACATAGGTTTATGGGTGGTGGCATTCCATTTTCAAGATATTTTAACTATAGTAGTATATCACATAAATAAATCACATATATATTCTTACTTGATCTATTGTTCAATCCCACATTAGTACTTATTCATGGCTCAATATTGTGGCAAAAAGGCTAAATCTTATATTGTTATCCAGGCATTTGATATTATATTATATTGGTGAACCTTGATGGGCCCCATAACTTATCTGTTCTTTTGGACCAATAATTAGTTTGAGAAAATAAAAGTAGTATATATGATTTCCATCCTTGATTTCTAATGTACTGCATGAATTAGATAGCAAAGCATGAAGCAAAATCAAATTAACATACTTCTGAAGGCTACTTACAATCTTATCTTTCACTATTTCTATACCTAGAATGCTTAGGATATCTAGAAAGCTTAGTAATTTACAGTGAGCTTGTTGAAATGCAACATTGTCTACTTCAGATATCTTGGTAACTAATTAGGCATTTATTAACCAACATAAATTGGTCAACTATTTTATCTTCTTCAAATGTTTCCATTTCTGTGCATCTTTCTGCTTTCTAAACAAGAGGGGGAAAGACCTCCATAACTTTCAAGTTCTTCATCTCTCCTTTTGTTGACAAGTAAAAGTGATCTCCCAGAGATAAAGATATTCACTAACAAGGCAAGTCTCTGAGTATCTCAGAGCTGTGTCTGAGATGTAGGATTTATTACAGATGAAGGTGAAAGCTGTGTCATATCTGCTAACACCAGACATACACAACTGAGAACTAGTTCTCTCATTTGGCTACACTGAGCATTCTAATAATTGGAATGGAACTCTGTTGAATAAAAATGGCCAATTCATCCTAATCCCTACAGCTTTCTATTGGGCTATTCCATCCAGCATGAAAGAGACTAAAGCTATTCATAGCAGCTGTTATAGATAATATACCTAAGATAAATTTAGGGCTTTTTTGGCTCAGGAAACTATCAGCTTTCTGCTACAAAAATAATTTTCTAATTACAGACCACTGTCTACCAAATCAGGGTAGAGTTTATACACTACAATATGCTAAAATTTGCTGATGTTTCAGTCAACATTTCAATGACCTCTTGCTGATTTTCCTTGTATAATGAAGATATTAGGAACTACACTTCTGACTTATACAATATTGGTCCAAACTTTTCCCTAACACATAAAAGTATATAACATGGAGCCACATGGTAATCCTTTATAGCTCTTTTCATGCATTGACTGTGAGGTAGTGATGAACTTATTATTGCTAAAGTTTATAAAATATTATTGAACTTAAATCTGGAAAATGAACAAGTAAAACATATGACTCAGTGGGCAAGGAATTTGGGGTACAATATAATGGGAAAATGTGTGGAATAAGGGATTAAAATTTACATTAAATTATAATTTAAAAGAATTTTTTACAAAATGATGTACCATTGGTATTCAACATCAGACAAGTTATCAAAAATGTATAAAGGTATTTCAAATGAATGTTGGAAATGTAAAGGTAAAGAAGGGACTTTTTACCATTTATGGTGGACTTGTGATAAAGCAAGAAAATATTGGAGTAGGATTCAAATGTTAATACAGAAAATTCTTAAAGTGAATATAGAAAGAAAACCAGAGTCTTTTCTCTTGGGGCTAATGGACAAAGACCTGGAAAAAAAATATGGAACTTTGATGTTATATATGTTGACAGCAACAAGATTACTCTACACTCATAAACAGAGGACTACATTGATTCCCACAACAGAGGAATGGTTACAAAAGCTGATGGAGCTAGCAGAGGTGGCTAAACTGAGTGTAGTGATTAAAGAAAAGAATATGAACATTTGTATTGCCACATGGAAACCGTTTTTAGACTTTGTGCTTGAGGTTGAAATAAATAAAATTTTGATTTTAGGTTTTACCAATTAGATGGACCTGATGTTATCAAAATGGCTGGCTTATATTATTTTATACAAGTAAAAAGTTGAGATTTGAAGTTGATACTTTACTTTGCTGCACCAAAGGAAGTCAGAAATAAATGCCTTTTTTTCTTTCTTTTCCACTAGTTACTTTTGTATTTTCATTGTATCATATACTATAAATTAATAAAACTTTTATACATTCTGACTGCCAAAATAGTTTACCAGCTCAAAATTCTACATGGGCTTAGAAAAAGAAATATGTTGACTAGAGCATTAAATTAGACCACACTCTTGGAAACTATTCTCTATGGCCTCCAGCACTGAAACCTCATCAACAGGATGAATTCATATCTATACTTCAAGATATTAGTCTGAAAAGGAATCTCTTTTCCTGTGAAAATAATAGAGTGAAGCTTGAATTTCTTCTGGGTTTCTGTGTCACATGATAAATTAAGTTCTTCATGGGGAATTTGCTGCTTAGAACAACTTTAAATATTTAGTTTTTTAGTATTTGTGCTTATCTAACAGATTGCCTTTTTGTATGAAGAGATCTGAACGGATACTAAATAGATATTTATGACTGGATATGTGTATGTGTATACAATGTATATACATTTATGTATATGACTATGTGCTTTAGTCATTTTATTTTATTTTTTAGTTCTGGACAAATAAAATATTAGTCCTTTTATTGTAACCCAAACGTGATGCTATAATGAGCAATACTATATTCATTTATGCAATGCATGCAGTTATATTGAAAATGATCGTTGGTTTAGACTTCTGTTCTTTGCTTGAAATAAACCAGAATTGTTCTCTCTTTACAACCATTTATGGGATATTTGAGTTCTTATTTTTAGTTGCTCTCATTTTAAACTCTCATTATTTCCATACCACACAGACAATCTAAATTATTTTTACTGCTAATCTAGGCAAAACCCTATCTCTGAATGATTTCTAATGAACCACATGAGATGGAGGTGCCAATTTTTGGTCAGGAAATGAATCGAGTGATTCTTTGTGAAGATAGATAGACTGAACACAACAGAACACAACAGAACAGAACTATCCTTTGCAGATATCAGAGCATAGAGTGAAAACAGAGATTCAAATGAATTGCAACTCTGCCAGCTGTCCCAGAACATTGTGGGCTGCGTTTACAGTGACTTTTATGTGACCAACATATCAGGTACCCCTGCTTCAAACCAGTATACTGGTGTCATCCATGTTGAAGTTAGATCTTACTATGGCAGGATTTAAATGGAGAGCAATTTGAAATGGAAGTCTTTCATAACATTCCAAAGTAAAGGGAATTCTTCAAATTTCCTCTTAGGTTTATGATCTAAGATTGAGGAAGCAAGGTTATGGGGCTTGCAATACTCTTACAATAGTCCTGAAGTTTCAGAAACCCTCCCTTAACAGCTGGCCCTATTTAAAAAGTGATGTTTTGAAAGTAAAAAATGATAGTGGCTTTTATAAGCCTGGTCAAGCTAATGAAAACTGTTTAATGCAATGAAGGGAAACAGCCTCTGACTGGGAGAATCTCAGCTGATCTAGTTCAGCAGTTCTGTTCTAGCTTAAGTGGGAAAACCTGCAGGGAAAGTCACAAAAGATGGTGCCCATGACTACACAATCAAAGTCTTGCATCTGTGATACATATAAAGAAAGGGACAAGGTTTTGATCCTGTAGACCCTCAGGATAAAATAATTAATGTTCATTTTAATTCTTTTCTGTTAAATGTCTGATAGATCGTTTCAGATGATTATCTTCAAAGTTTCCAATAATCTTTTGTAAGAAGATGTTTTCAGGAGAATTCCCAAATAGGGGTTTTAACTTTGGAAGGGCAATTGTAAAACAGAGAAAGAAGTCCAGGAAGAGCAAAAGCTTTAAATGACCTGATTCTTGCTGGACTATATTCCTTTCTGTGCTTTACGGAGGAATTTTATTTACATAAATTAATAATGTGGTGCAGTGGTGGGTTTCAGCCAGTTTGCACCACTTCGGCAGAACTGGTAGCTAATTTTTTGTTGCCCAAGCCCAGAATGGACTTCCGGAAGCAGCATCCACACAGAGAACCGGATATGTTCACATATTTGAATCCCACCACTGATCTGGTGGCAAGCTAGGAAATCCAGAATTGCGCTATAATACTATCTTCATGTCCTCCATTAGTATTACCATTTTGGTAAACTCACTTTAATAAGGAAACAACAGCTCTATGCTTCAGACCATAGGTAGGAAACATAGAAAGTTTCAC
Source organism: Bothrops alternatus (assembly GCA_034064705.1). Lineage (NCBI taxonomy): Eukaryota > Metazoa > Chordata > Lepidosauria > Squamata > Viperidae > Bothrops > Bothrops alternatus. The sequence goes on along the minus strand of JARGCV010000018.1, from coordinate 9,576,061 downwards.
CTTCACTTACTCATATTTCATGTACTTGGGATGGAATACCAGGATGAACATTTCAGTGCAAAGCATTTGTTATTTAATCAATGCATACTATAAAACATTATGCTGAACTATTGAAAAAGATAATTCATAAGAATGTGATCTAGAAATACAACATTATCATGGATTGGGAAAATAATCTGGATGTTATTCCACAAGTATTAACTATTTGCTACAATGTCTTTTGAATTGTTTTGGGGAAAGAGGGAACTGTATGTAACAAATACAAAACACTAGTAGTGGTGGGATGGGAAGGGGAAAGAAGTGATAAAACAAACTTGGCATTAAATCTGATCTTTTCTAAAAGCAAGCTATGGGAAGCAGTAGTAACATAGCTTAATTCTCTCATGCCTCAAGGGAAATATTTAAGCCTTTTGAGGAATAATGGAGAGAGAGAAATGAAGCCAGGGATTTATTTATCAGGAAAAGAATGGTGCGGAAACAAATTTAGTAATTTAGTTTTTTAAAAAACCTGTTGATTGCCAAGAGTTGACAGGTGTATGCTTTCTTATTTTTCTGGATTACAGCCAATAAACAGTTTTAATATGCATCTAGTGCTTTACTGTAAGGGAGAAAACAGCTGTCTCTCTGGCTCAGCCTATAAGGGGACAATAATATTAAGACAATCTGCACTTTATAGCAAAAATCTGAATAATTGTGCCATAACTTGTCACCAAACAGAGTTAAGGAATTAATGGGTTCTGTGCTAAATCTATTTTATATCATAATTAACATCAGGCATCCTCAACTGCCACATGTTTTTTTTTTTCAAAACACTTATCCTTCCTGCCAGCTCTCAAGAAAATAGAAGTAACAACTGAATTTTCTAAAACACAAGCTTTTGCAAATGGGGGTTCCAAAGTAGCTTCAAAACATGCTCTTAAAACATTTTGTTTTCTATTCATATTTTAGATATGCCTCTAACTTTGGCTATTTTGTAATTAATATCCATAAGATAATACTTATCCTTAATAAGAAAATGGAGAACCTTCCTTTCTTCCTTCCTTCCTTCCCTTTGTTATCAATCTGATAGGAGCAACCAGTTTAAATTTAAGGGAAAGCAAATGAAATAAAATCTTCCAGACTATATTCAGATAAACATGTGGTGTTCATTTGCAACCACATTCAACAATTGGACCTCCTTAATTCTTAAGTTTTATAATGCTGAGAGATGTTTGCCATTAATAAATCCTTTGAACATAAAATGTTTCTTCACTCTTCAGTTGCGAGTGTTTTTGTATGGTTCTTGGCAAAGGCTTTATTCTAAAGCATAGTTCCCCTGAGGAGGTTTTAAAAAACCCAATATACCAGATGTAATAGACTATAAAAAATATTCAGCTGGGTTGTATTAAATTTCTTCCTTGGGTTGAAGTTTGCTATGTTATTAAGAGCTCCTGATTACCAGCTGGTAGACTGTCACTTTGTGTGCACACACATCTCATTCTCTTCCAAATATAATATCCAAGGTATTAAATGCCAGCTTATTAAATTTGAAAAATTAATTCTAGATATTAGTAAGTCAACTAAAAGGTTAATGTCTATGTAAGTATAGTGCCATTAAATGGATTAAAATCAGTTTCAGAAAAAGAACCTAAAAATTTCCATTGGTAAAGGGATTGGATTCCAAAGTTATATTCTCATTCTCTCCCAAAATTAGAGGAAAATAATTGTGACACATAATTATAGTGTCATATTCATACAGTATTTGTGTCTCTGTGCACCTGTGTGTATTTGTATGATAGCACACAGTGCTAAAGCACTTATTTTCATTGGATAGTGGACATCTCCAAGGATTAGAAATTATTTTTGGAGTTTACCATTCACAGAAATGGGTTAGTGAGAAAATTAAAACAGACCTATGGCTATCTTTGCTGGGAACATTCATTGAATATAATAAAGTTTATGTGATGAGTTCTATCTGGATGGCAGCATGATGTACAGGGATGGCAGAGAAATTATTCCATTTGTTACACTTTCCAATAGGATAATCTAAACCATATTCCATTGATTCATTGACTAATTGAAGTATTTTTGCAATATTTTTCAACAATCAAAACGAAACTGTGACAAAAGAGAAAGATTCTCATTCATGTGGTCTTAGAGTTAGTAAGAAATGATCTGGATTAAAAATATCTGTAATTATAAGAAAGCCTTTGAAATATGTTTGTGTGTATGTTTGTGGAATGATTGGTTTTTCTTTTTTAACTTAAGGGTTTTTATATTTATGTATTTTATTGTGATTTCTATCATGTTGTTAGCCGCCCTGAGTTCTCCAGAATAGAGCGGCATAGAAATTAAATAAATAAAATAATAATAATAATAATGTATGAAGTTACAATGTTTGAACATTTGTATGTTCTGAAACCAAATTATCCTGTGTTTAATTAATAAAAAATATAGTGTCCAACATTTCTGAGAGCTACATTCATCTTTTTCCTTCAACCACAGGGAACTGGGCAAAGAACTTCTGGAGGATTATCCATGGGATTGCTCTTACTGCAGCTTCTGTCTTTCTGCTTAATAGTTGGACTATGCCTGGAACTGAACTCCTTTGTCATTGATGGTATCCTGCAACCCCTTGGAACATTCATATACAGCAGAGATCTACATTGAAGGCATGCACACAGTAGGCAGTTAAAGAAGGCAAAAAAAAAAAAACAATTTCGACGTCCTGATTTTTAAATGTTTTGTTGAAAGCCCTTCACTATCCTTTCCTGAAAGTATTTAATAAACTATATAGTAACCACTTTCTCTCTTATATATTCTACCAGCATAAGCAGAAAACATACTGTGTATCTTAAGTTGAGGGTAGGAATTAACCATCTTCAAGTGACAAATCAAATAATCAGATCATCATTGTTTATAAACATGTATTGACCAAGTGAATAGTATTATTATGGTTTGTCGCACAGTCAGCCAAATGTTCAGATTGTATTTGGCATTTTTATCCACCAATCCAGACCTTCCCAAGAATCTGGGATAGACAGCGATTAATGTTTGATGGTGTTAAAGTTATTGTCACAGGATGTAAGCTGTTCCATGTATATGTCTTTTGCAATTGACTTATGGTGATTTTGTTGATGCAGATGGTATTCAAATGGTGCTCCAGTTATTCTGGGATTGCACTACCTTTGTTTTCTATTGCAACAGTTATTCTATTTGCAGATCTTTGTAATTATTGTTATTGTTAAATTTATTTGCTGTCCATCTCACAGTTCGAGGCAACTCTGACTCTTTTAAAACTAAAAAAAATTTGCTACAAAACCAAATTTAAAATGTACCCTGGGGATATAAGACTGATATAAAAATAATAATTCTAGTGGCTCTTGCATCAAATAGTGATGTGAAGAATTTGATTCACAAGGACCATTAATAAGAAATAGCAAGCATTTTCTTTTTGCAATTGAATTATTTCTAAGTAGTTGCAGATGTTTGTTTGCAAATACAAATTAAAATTCTATTAAAAGTGTTTATTTTAAATGCTTTAGTACAAGAAAGAAAATCCACACGTGGGACCAATTGCTTGTAAAATCAAGTGCCTTTCTGTAAAAGAATATGTTTGCAGTTTCAGAAAAAGAGCATCTGAAACAACCGAAACTCAGATTTGTCAAACACAAGGGGGTAAGAGGGAAAAGAGCACTGTAATCACAAAGCTCACATTGTTGTTCTTTGAAAAGGCTGTTTATAACTCATCATGCTAATAGGCTGTTAATTCCAATAATCTCTCAACAATTGTATTGTGGATGTGACTTTCAATATCATAAAAGGATGTTTAAAATCCAGTTATTTCTTACGCAAGTGTTCTAGAGGGCAATGCATTCTGAAGTATATTGGTTCACAAAGTATGCCCTTCTAAAAGCTGACAACTTTATGGGAAAGTATCAAACACTATCAAACTTAAAATATGAAGACCACCATGAAAATCATTTTAATATAGAATGTATTTTGTATCTAGAAAAGGAAGGAGATCTTTGAGTGTTTGTAATGCATTCAGGGGAAAGAAGGTTAGAAGGTGACTTGATCCATAGATTTAAAAAAATCTACTCTCCACTTCTGAAAGATGGGCTGTTCCTTTTTTTTATTCTAGTCTGCAAGCCAAGGGCAGCAAAGACTTTAGGAGCAGATTTCCTTGATATTCAGGTCCTTTGCCTGCAAGCTTAGGAGAAATGGACCAATAGAGTAAAGTTGACAAGGAAAATATAGGCACAGGCTTCATGGTTGTTTGATTTCTTTTGATTTCTGCTTTGTTCAGACTAGTGACTGACAACACTTGAGTTAGAAGGAGGTTGGTCATACCTGTTCAAATTAACACTTTTTTTTTATTAAATGGCATAAGCATTAAAAGGCTTTTGTAAACACTCATGAAAGGTTACAATTTTTTCATACAATTAATTAATCCATAAAGATGTTACCAAATTGACTGATTTTTGGCTACAATAGCCTAATCTAACTCTTCTTCTACTTTAGCACTTGTCAGTAGACCTAGACCAGACATGTCAAACTTGCAACGTCATGTGACGTCACACAACGTATCAGAACTTTTTCCCCATTGCCCCATTGATTTCCTCGTGACACGTTTGGCTCACGGGCCAGCAGTTTGATAGCCCTGACCTAGATCTCCTCACTATTTGGTTCAGCAATTTTAATCTCCAACTTTCACTTTGCTGCATTTATTAAAATTAAAATCTTTCATTTTTTTTTCTAACTCTAGTGCTGAATTTATACTATTAGCACAAATTTTAAAATTTCCTGAACCTGGTTACTCTGATAAACTGGAGCTTTTTGCTTGAGAAAGGGGAAATTTTATTCTGCTCTTCTAGAGTTCCAGATTAAAGGAATTTTCTCATTAAAGAACAGATGGTGACACCCAAATTACCTTTACCAGATAGAAGTCTTTCACCAGAAGAAATAACTACATACACAAATCCTGGAAGTCATGTCCATAAATAGAAAAGTAGAAGTCTCAGGCAGTCTTTCATCACATATCCCTTTTGAATCTATTTCTTTATTTAATAGACTTATACGGGCTGTCCATCTACCAAAAAGAACTCTGGGGGGTGGCTTTGGAAATATGCCATTAGCTGCTTTGAAAAGCACTGAATTAGTGATCTCTAATTCTATGTGAAAGATAAGAATTATGCAGGCAGCGTTGTCCCTGTAACATTCTAGTTCTGTGATATACAAAGAGCTAGATATATCCTTGGCATGCTCTCTTCCAATGAAAACAAAATAAACAATAACATCACAATATGTTGCCATCTTATAACTTGGCTAGTTGCCCATTCCAGAAAGTAACATAACCATTTAACGCAACCAATAAACCATTAAGCCATTTTATGAAAACAATTAGCATTTTCTACTTGTTAACACAAAAATCAATATTATAGCAATGGAACCAAATCTTAATGATTTAGTGAAACTCTAATTTACCATAGAAAGATGCTGTGCTATCAGTTTCTTAATAGAAACTATCATTAGAGAAACCTCGTTGTTAAAAATTAATTCCCTATCTATGGTTGAATTTTTAGGCATCAAGTGAGGAGGAAATATAAAAAGATATGATCATATCACTCTTCTCTAATTAAAAAAAATCCTAGTATATTTTCAATCTAAATGTTTGGCAAGATCTAGCAATAAAATTACTTTAGCCTTTTAATTCAAAAATATCCTTATGTCTACAAATATTTCTGCTTCCCAAACTTACCTCTCTGTTGGTCAGATAAGGGGTAGGTTGAGGGTTAGAGTATGAAGCATACTTACTGACAGCTTACAATGTCTTAGCTTATTATTAATGAAACAGAAATAATATCATACCATAAACACCACAGAATAACTTTTTAAAACAATTGGTATCCAACGTTTTATAAAACAATGGAATATGATATATTTGCCTTGGGCCTGATTCTATCCTTCTATTGTTTTGCACTTTGTCCTTACTTAGCATAATACAGGGAAGATACATATAAATAAAACATTTACAGTATATGGTATTTTTAAATAAAGGCTTATGTTTAATGGTAAATGTGTCCAATGGAAGAGAGGTATTTCACTCTTTAAAAATCAGGCTATGAAGGTCATAATGTGCCATAATTTTGAAGCATTACATTCAAGGAGGAGCAAAAGTCATTCAAATAGGATAATCAAAATAACTCTAGCAATGCAGTTGGGGTGGGGGTGAGGGGTGTTATTGCTCTTTCTTTCTTTCTTTCTTTTTATTTTAAAAAAATTGGTGCTGTGATCTATATTCATTTGTGGATCACAGGCTGTCCATGCTTGTATTAGTGCAAAGTATTTCAATCTATGTAAGCAAGCTAAAGCAGCATTTCCCCCCCCCCAATCTATGCATGATACAGCAAACAGTGCTTCCTGAGAAATTGATTCTGAGGTTTGGGTTACTCTCTGGAGTAGCAGAGAGCTGCAATATGCAGGAGAAGGGGGGGGGAGGGAATATTCCACCTGGTACAAATATGTTATTCTAGTGATGCAAGGACACCATTGCTAATTATATCAGAATGTCTGATTCAACAGCAACATTTTCTTTGGTTTTTACTCTATGCACTCTTATGACATTAATGTTATGCTGAAGGCATCCTTCCAAGTAAATCTATTTCTAAACTGAAATTAACATTTCAGTTTATATTATATCACTTAATATTTTGTGTCATTTGCTGTTAAAATTAGAAATAAATTATTTGGGGACAGTTATAATTGTGTTTTAATTGCAACATGGTATGAGCATCTCTACAGGAGGCATGAGCATTAGTTCATCTTATTGCCAAGTTCTAAGCTCACGGGCATATGTCAGCTCAGGGGGGATTTTTTCAGGGAGTGGAACACATCCAGTAGATTTACCCAGCCTATTAATTTATATGGGTTATTGATTAATTAAAATCTGATACTGCATTACAATTATTTTTTTTTCAGTATAAAAATTCTTTTATTAAAACAATCAACATTGAACATAAAAACATATTATGCAGCAATCATCATGACACCTGGTATACAATACTAAGTATTAGTCTTTGAAAACGTCTGAATTAGTAAGCCTTTTTCCACTCCTCGCGTCTAGCCTCAACTAAACTCCTGTTACATTTTATTTGATTGGTGTTTCTCTTATCTGGTTCAATATTAATGTGATCAACATTAAACATAAGATCCTATTGCTAAGCAATCATCCTAGAACATAGCATACAACATTAGGTATTAATCTTTGTAAACATCTGTTTTAGTAAACGTTCTTCCCTCCTCCCTGACATCTTCAAGTATTTTAACAGGATGTCACCAGGAAGACAATGAACTAGATCTTTCAAACGTTCAGAATAAGGGTTGTAACATCACTTCATAATGTTCTTCATCCATTTGGATAGTAGCACTCTTGACTGGAGAGTTTCGTGCAATCATGATGTATCGGCCATTCCAACGCTTTCCCCTCTTAGTTCCATTTGTCATGACAGCAGGGAAAAGGATTGACAAGATTGTGGTTTTCTCAACACCTCACTGAACTGCAATCTTGTCCTCTTCAGCCTCCTGCTGATTCAAACAATAAGAACCAATGGAAAGCCTAGTTCAGTGTACTAAGGTCCAATCATAACAGATTTGGAGCTGTGGGGTGTTTAAAGGGGCACCTGTCCAAGCAGATGTCAGCTTAATATTAGAACAGCTTCCCACAGAGATAGATTTTCTCACTGTCAGAAGGACATTGAAAGTAAATCCTTGTTTTGTGAGTTTGTTTCTGCATCAAGACAAGAGAGATGAGAGCTTTCTTTTATAACACTTCTTGTATCTTCTCATCTTATGGAACATAAAACTTAGGTAAATCTGCTAAAGACACAATATAAACTTACATTTCACTATAGATACCTAATGAAGGCCAGTCTCATTGAAACCTTGCTCCTGCTTTTGCATGTTAAGAAATTTCCCTTGGGTTAGCCAGACAAGGAAATTGATTTGATTTAGTTTTAAATATGAATTTACCGAATTTTACACTTTGTAACTAATGCATGAGGGAACATTTAGTTATATATAATATAGCGGGTTAGCACTACAATCAAAATTCACTAATAACTTTTTAAAATATTTTTTTTTCAAATTTCATACAGATATTTAAAAAAAACTGTAGAAAAATGTATACATTAGTGAAAGTTACAGCAGTGTCCTTGTGAATGTCAGAAAGACAAGACAGTAGCCATAGCAATTGCAATAAATGCTCAGCCCCTTTCTATATATGTGTGTCATCATACACCATTTGAACACCATCATCTTACCTGTTTTAATAAATGCACATGCATATACATGGACAGCATTGGAGAGTTGTGGATAAAAATTTTAAAAAATGTCTACAAAAGGAAAAAATGCATTTTGGAAGTAGTCTATATCAAAATACATACATATTTTACAATGAACATTGAAAACTATCTCAAGTTCAGCAACCCAAGTTCAGCAAAAAGAAGAAGATGAAAGAATTTAAATTCAGATTCGCCTATCCCTATTTGCCTGTTGGCCAAATCATCCATTTAATAGTACCTAACACAGAGATATGAAGCAAACTCTTATTTGCTGGAAGCTTGGTTAGCTTAAAAAAAACATACTACTTCCACCAAATTGCTTAATTTATTCATAGGGGAAAAGTTTCCTTATCATTTCAAAATGAGATAGGCGGCAAATAAATTTAATAAATAAACAAATAAATAAATAAATAGATAGATAGATAGATAGATAGATAAATAGATAAATTAAAAAAATCCCAGGCACATTAATCTCTTGCAACAGTTTGAATTGTTTGAAAATGGGATCATTTCATTGTACTCCAAAGTATCCATATCCTTTGCTGAGTGTGCCTGATGGTCTTCTTTATTCCATTGACCTCCTCTCTTTTGACTTATACATGGCATATCATTTGGGAATGACTAGCCCTGAAGTTTTTTTGTGGCTGTATTTATCTCAACAGGATCGCCAATATGATCACCAACGTCCGATGATGGATATGGCACAAGGAGAAGAAGATTTATCTCAAAGGTAACCAAATAGTTAACTTATTCTCTGCCATCTGATCTACATGAAACATTACTTGGATTGTCAATAAGAACATTTCTCTTTTTAAAAGCAATCAGTCTACCATCTTCATTTATGTATTCACACAAATCATTCCGTGTTGATTTATCAGTTTGAAGAATAACTATGGAGGATTTTAATTATAGGCCTTGCTCACAGTTGTTTATGTCTCAGTCACCTGCTGTTTGGGTTACTGCAACACGTTCACATGTGGCTGCCCTTAAAAACGATCTGGAAGCTGGATCTGGTCCACCTTGCTGTTTTGGATGCCCCACATTTCACTCAAATTATAATGCTGCCATCCAAGCTGCACTGGATTCCAGTTGCTTCTGGATTCAGTTCAAGGTGCTGGTTATTGCCTTTAAAGTCCTACATGGCACAAGGCCAGATTTGTTGTGAGGACATATCTCCCTGCCCTACAAGATTAGTTAGGATGGGCATGTTCCAGGTCCTGTCCTTTAAATATTGTCATGGGTGAGACCGCAGAGATATGCCTTTTGGTGACTTTGGTGACTTAAAATAGCCTCCCACCCAAGATTCAAGAGATCAGCCATTCTAGTCTTGCAGAAGGCCAGGAAGACCTGGTTTTTCCTCACAAATGTTGTGCCAGAATGAGTGTTGAGCCAAAAGTCTGTTTGGTTTGGCACCTTGTTGGAAGGATGCTTTTATTTTTATCATTATTTTAATGGATTTTTAATGAACTGTCTAGAATTATAAATGACTGTACAGGTCCTGTGAATAAATAAATAAAATAACTAGGAGGTGTGGCTTCTGATGTTTGTTCCTACCAGCTGAATGACAAGATTTTTAGCCCATGTGAAACATTTTTAAATATTCTGTGTATCTTAAGTGAGGCATGCACAAGTGTAATTAATAGATTAGTGATAAAAACATCTGTTAAGTATATATATTATATTCACACAATATGTTCATTATAGCTTAATATTAATTCTATATAAGAAATATGGGGTGCTTTCACATTGCCTCTATTTTTAATGTCCAAATGTTCCGAAACAGTTTAAAAACTATCCAGAATATCTACAGTTCTGTCCAGTTGCTGAAAACGAAGACTGAAAATCTCTTCATAGGTTTATCTTAGCAATGCCCTCAAACTAGCATTTTTTTAAAGGATCTGAAGCTCAGGAGCAAAAGGGAAGGGAGAGGCAAGAAACCTCTTTCATCAAGAGACATGGCCAGAGACTCTCAAAAATAAACAACTGATATCCTAGTTTCATAGTAATGAAAGCTACATTTATTCCATCCTAGAATGTTGCTGATCTTGAAGGAACACAGGAGTCATTGGCTGCTTTCAAGAAGTGCAGACACTAATACAGAAAGGCATAAGTACAAAGCAAGGTGACCCAGCAAATTGCTACTTTTAGAATGTTCTTCCTCCTCCTCCTCCTCCTCCTCTCCCCTGAATTGGCCAATGAGGATCTGAGTTATTATAACCAGGGAGATGGAGGGCTAATCCTCTTTCCAGCCCTTTATTTGTGCCTGTGTACAGAGGCAGGGAAAACAGGCATTTAATGAAATAAAATAAAGCCAGAAGCAAAGAATGTTTATGTCAACTAGTTTATCCCTTGGTTACACTTAAAATTGGGTTAATTTTAGAATTAGGTTTAGATTTAAGAGTATTTACTAGATGACATGGAAATAATTGATTGCGAAGAGAGAGGTGAGAGGTGGTGGAAGCTAAAGGCTTGCCCATACTCATTTCAGCATAATATCTAACAGCAGATGCACTACCGTTTTCAAATGTTCTGCTTGACAGAATTCCTAATTTGGGTATCACCTTCCAACATTTAAGATAATAGAAGCTGAAAAATGTACTTGCTCACTGCTCTGTTACTTTCAAATCTTGTTTTGCTTTTTTGTTTTTTAATCAAATAAGCCTTTTATCTTTAGTATAAGAAAGTGCCACTTGCTGATGAATGTGACAATAAAATGCACCTTCCTGAGGTTTTTGGTTTTTTTTTTGCAGAGAATTAGCTGGCCTATGCTGCTGGGGCTGAAGCAGGCTACAGGATTTTTAGAATAAAAGGGGTCAGGAGAGGCACTTGGATGCACAGGGTGAAGTTCTTGCATTTTATCTCAGGAGGCTGAAATCCATCTTGCATTGTGAGGCTGTGATGTTATTCATATGTTAACAGTATGCCATTTCCTCCAAGGGCTCAATATGCTGGAATAAAGACAATTTGTTGACATTGTGCTGAACATGTCCTGTCCAGAATACTGATCAACAATTGACATTCAGTTTTCCAAACCTAATCTGCCCCAAATAACCCACAGTCTAACCTTTCAGATTCAAGTTAAAATAATTTATCATTTTGCCGAATGAAATGATGAAACAGACTATAACTGTATTTTCAGTCTGCTTCTAAAATGCACTTCCAGTGCCCCAGGGATGCCTTTCATCTCATGTAAGCAGCAGCATATGATATGATTGTTAACATAGCTGGCCACCAGATGAAGTGAATTATCTAAACTGCCAAGGTTTTACTTTTATTCCAATTTAAACATCAGTTTAAAATAGAAACTCAGGGGTATTATGAAACCTTAATGTAAAGCATTTTACACCAGGAAAAAGAACTTTGGTTTATTTTTTGTTTGTTAGAAACAAATAAATGAGTGATAAAATAAACAATGTCCCAGGAAGAAAGTAGTGCATTCCTGCCTTTAATAGAGAACAATATAGATAGCTTAAATTGTGGAGTCCTTGGTGTTCTTGAGCTTGGTTGCTTGCAGACATTTTGTTACCTATCCGTATAATATCTTCATTGCTGTATACAGACAACTTAAGGTTAATAGAATGTAATCTTTTCATAGGAAAGCTTTGGTGGTAACATTCTCCAGTTCCAGATTGTGTCAGTGCCTTGAGAGAAAAAAACAGATATAGCATGTGACTATGAGTTGGAATGTCAATAAACGAGATCAATAAACTATATCAAAGCAAACATAGTTACCATGAACTCTTAAGGTGCCTCAGAATCTGGGCCAAAAGAAGATAGGTTAATGTCCCACAGAACCATAAGCCTGGGAAACTCCACTACCCATAGCATGGAACAGTTTAATCAGGAAAACAGCTATGAAATAGGAAGGCTATTTCATCTGATTCCTAAAGCCCAACTTTGCAAACATGATCTCAGGTCAGGTTATGTCAGTCTTATGAGATGATCCAAACAGGAACACCACCAAATGTTATAATTCTATCTTATTGTATAGGTACATTAACAGAATCTTACAAGCCTGAAAGTACATCTCTTCTCCCATCTGCTTTATAGCCCAAGAATCTAGGGAGAGCCTCATCTGAGCCTTTTGTTCCTCCCACATTCCTGCTATGAGCTCAGCTGCCTTTTACCTGAGTATTCCCTTGGCTATGTCTTTTGCCCTATCTCCCAAGGTCATTCCATATAGCATTGAAGTGTTGAAAGAAAAATCTTCATCAGGATCCAGTCCAAGTTGGGAATAAACAAAATGGAGACTGCATTAGAAAGAAGGTTGCAGTTTATTGAAGAGAAGATCCAGACAGCTCTAGAAAACACATGTAGCTGAGAGTGGTGGGTTTTTATACCTTCTTGAGCTTTTGTTTGGAGTTATTTGTGTTTGAGGCTTTGTATTTCCTGTGTCATTGACTTGAGTCTGAGTGTGCCCTTTTGGTATTGGTGGGTTAATCCTATTATGTTTCCTGTCTTAGAATTTGGGTGGGAGTATGTAGATTTTAGTGGTCTTTGTTTTCCTAATTTCTAGCTGGAAGGCTCAAACCTTTCTGAAAGGATTATTGAATTTGCATTTCTAAAAGCTGGCATCGGCTGAGTTTTCTGCTTGGGGGGAGGGGCTGAGACCGGTTTCTGTCTTTTTTATATCTTCTCCATTATTACTTGGGGAAATATATCCTGCCTTTTCAATATTCCCCAAAATATTTATTTCTATGGATTCTTCCCATAGAAGGTTAATCTGTGGAGCAGAACCCCTGGTAGCCACCAAAGTTCTCTATGATAATAACCATTCCATCACTCTACCCCTAGAATCATGGCTGGTGCCACACATGAAATCCGGAGAAGAGCACACTTCTGCAAGAGAGTTCCTCCCCTTTGCAACCAACCACATTGGTAATGGATACCAGGTTGGCCTTTTCGTCCATAATAAAATCATGGATGAGACAAACCTTGTTGCAAACCAGCATCTCAAAACCAGGAAAACTGACGCACCAAAGATGAAAACATGGGACAAACCATAGTGGTCTACACCTGTCTCCTACCAATTTCCCCATGATACTGCTTAGCTTCTGTACCCAAACAAGATTAGCCACTGAGTCCACCCCTGAGGACAGCAACTATTTATTTTAGAAATAACTAAATGCAGCTATAATTTTGTGACCATTTGAAACAAATGGCAAACTTGACATTCAGCAAGAAAAGAAAAAAAGCACACAAATTCTTCAGGGTTTTCTGGAGGAGTTGATGAAAAGTGATACAAATCCAAATCATTTCTTGAAAGTGTAAAAGAAAAAAATAGTAGAACATCCCTTACACACACATCCTTTGCCATATAGCAAGCAATGCCAGATCAGCAGAAATCTATCCTAGTGACGTCTTGCGGCCCCTTTAAGATTAGCACATTTATTATGGAATAAGCTTTCATTGGCTACATCCATCAGTATTACCTTGAGTTAGAGCAGATTCATGAATACTGAAATTAGAAAGAAAGAAAATGCAAAAGTTACAGACTGTAATAAATTCTTTCATGACGCATTTCTTTTTCAAATTAATGAGCTAAATACATTATTCCCCAAGATTCTGATGCTTGATTATAAATGTTATTTATTTATAAAATTCACCTGGAGAGAAATTTCAGAAGAATGGACAGTAAAACCATTACTAAAATCAATCCAGAAGCATAACAAAAAACATCCATTAAAACAGCTAAAAAGAGAAAGCTGATACATTATTTAAAAGATCTTCAATACAATCAAAGGTCTGAAAAAAGCAGAACAAGGTTCATTTAAGAAAATTGAATCAAAATGTATGAAAACAATAACAGAGCAGGTTTCTCTGAGTGGGTGACACTGTAGCTAGTCAAAAGGTTTACTGCCAAATGTTAAGTACTTTGTTCGCATGCGAATGATGAAGACACATGGCGATTTTTATTTTTATCTTTATTCTTCTTCTAACAACCGAACAACAGGCAAAAGGCGCCTAGGCCTCTTTATGTGGCCACAGACCCGGACAAATGGCAAACAAAGTAACAGAGCATTTTTGCATCTTGCGCATGTGCTCAAGGCTGGCGCCGTTCTGTCTGGTCCTGGGCAGCTTTTGGAATGCCCAGGACCAATGCAACATTCTGAGCCTGCTTTTGCAGGCTCAGGACACAACACGCCTCCCCCCTAGATGGAACACACTCTGCGCACACATATGTACACCATGCATTGGGGAAAGTGTTATATAGTTTCATTAATCAAATGCAAGGAGTGTGGAATACTTGAGTCTGCCCTCAGGCAAACCCCCTTCAATCTTAGTAATACAATGAATGTAACCGAAATCAAAAAATAATGCAAAATGATCTACTCACAAGTTGCTCCCATTATTCAGGGGCCTCGTGAAAAGATCCCTCATGAATTGATAGCAACTTCACAAAGTCTCTCAGATGTTTGGGTGGGCACTTGGCCCGCTGCGACCTTCTAAGGGTCGGAGAGATTGCCTGGCCCACCTGCTCGCCTACCAGGCTAGGCAGGCCAGAGCGTTGCTGCCCTAAATTCCCAGGTGACCTTGGTAAGGGTGCCTGGCCTACTTGCTCGCCTACCAGGCTAGGCAGGCCAGGACTTTGCTGCCCCATATACCTGGTTGACCTGCCCCACTGCTGGCTGGCTGGACCCTCTAAGTCCAAGCCAACATACCATGGAGGGGTGGAATTCCACGAGTCCACAATGGACCCCTCTTGGGAACACTGTCCCTCGAGCCCAAGGCCAACAGATGGAGAGGACTAGGTAGCGGAAGTGCCCCAGTACTCTGTGGCCCCCCAAGCACGTGCCCGAGGTGCCAGAGTCAGGAGTTGCCTCCATGGCAACTCCCTTTGCTGGTGACCTCCTTTTGGGAGCAATTGCAGAATTTGGCAAGCGCCCCTGATGGAATTCTTTTTCTCTTGCTGCTTGTGATTTGTGTGGATACCCCCGGTCAGTCTCCCTGTCTGGAGTGATGATGGATGTGTGGA
Source organism: Bothrops alternatus (assembly GCA_034064705.1). Classification (NCBI taxonomy): domain Eukaryota; kingdom Metazoa; phylum Chordata; class Lepidosauria; order Squamata; family Viperidae; genus Bothrops; species Bothrops alternatus. The sequence goes on along the minus strand of JARGCV010000018.1, from coordinate 9,560,764 downwards.
ATGACCCCCCCATCCTGTGAATTCCTGTTAGGAGCACTTGCAGAACCTTGGGATGAATCCCAAATAGCCTCAGTAGCAGCTAGTGAAGGCCTGTTAGGCCTGGGAAACTGTGACCCAGAATGCATATTATGGTCCTCCTCCCCCACCCAGAGCAGAGCCAGGAGCAGAAGGGTGAGAGTCCAGTCTCCAATGTAGTTGGTCTATGTGTCTGCGCAGAACGCAGCCATCTCCCAAGGCAACTTCGTATGACAACGGCCCAGAGACCTTGCAGACCACAGCTATGACCCAGAGATGACCAGGCCCATAGTTTCTTGCCCAAACCGGATTGCCCACCTGGAGTTTCCTAGGTGCCCGCAGTTGTGACACCTGTGAAGCCACCCGGTCAGGGTGCAGCCTGTCCAGTTTAGTGATGAGGCGGTGACCCCAGTGGAGTTCAGCAGGACTCTTTCCTGTGGCTGTGCATGGTGTGGTGCAGTGTGCAAGAAGGAAATCTGCTAACCTGTGATGCCAGTTACCATAAGTCAGTTTCTTGAGGGCATCTTTGGTAGTTCACACCATCCTCTCTGCCAGTCCGTTGGAGGATGGATGGAAGGGAGCTGAAGTTGCATGGCGGATCAGGTTGGCCTGAAGAAAAGCCTGGAACTCAGAAGAGGTAAATTGAGGGCCATTATCCGAAACCAAAACATCTGGAAGACTGTGTGATGCAAAAATTCCTCTCAACATCTGGATGGTCTTGGCAGTAGTAGTGGAGGAAACAGGAACAACCTCTAGCCACTTGGAATGGCTATCAACAACAACCAGGAAGAATTGCCCCTGAAAGGGCCCAGCGTAATCTATATGCACCCTAGACCATGGGGTTTGAGTTTCCTCCCACCTATGTACTGGGGCCTGAGGCATTTCAGGCCGAGACTGTTGGCATACTTGGCACCCGTGCACCTAGGTCTCGATGGCTTTATCGAGTCCAGGCCACCAAAGATGGCTGCACGCAAGTGCTTTCATCCTGACTATACCAGGATGTCCCTCATGCAGAAAGATCAAGATTCTAGACTCAATGAGGCTGGAATCACTACCCTGCTACCCTATAACAGGCAACCCTTGAAAGTGGAAAACTCATGCTTCTTGTGTCAGAAGCTTTGGAACTCAGTATCTGGGCACTTGCCAGGCCATCCTGACAACACCCATGTCAGTACGTGTGTAAGTATGTGATCATTGGCAGTTTCTGCAGCCACATCCCTAGCATTGAGGGGAGACTCAGGCAACTCCTGAATGGACAGAATATTAATGGCTGGAGCAGGATCTGACTCCAATTGATTCAGGGGTAATTTGCTCAGGCCATCTACATGACCCATTTCTTTTCCTGGTTGTGAACTAATGTATAGTCATATGCTGACAGGAAAATGGATCATCTCAGCATACAAGGAGAAATGATATGTGGGGTCTGTTTGTTAGTGGTAAACAAACCCAGCAGAGGCTTATGGTCAGTATAGACCATGAAATAGCAGCCATATAAGAAATCATGAAATTTCTTAATGCCAGCCACTATGGCCAAGGCTTCTCTGTCAATTTGAGCGTAATTTCGCTCTGCAGAAGACAGAGTCCTTGAATAGTAGGCCACAGGGACCTGTGACCCATCAGCCTTCAGATGGCTGAGTACAGCTCCCACCCCATAAGGAGATGCATCGCATGCAATGCAAACAGGCAGTTGCTCATTGAAATGCGCTAAAACAGCATTAGAAGTGAGCAAGGCCTTAACCTTGTTGAAACTCTTGTCATGGACTTTAGTCCACTGCCAAGGAGCCTGCTTGCTTAAAGAGCCTGTGTAATGGCTCTGCCACTGCAGCTTTATGTGGGAGAAATGCATGGTAAAAATTTAATAGCCCCAAGAAGGCTTGCAGCTCACTCTTAGACTTAGGGCTTGGGGCCTGCTGGATAGCTTGAAATTTAGTTTCAGCAGGGTGAATGTCTTTTTTATTTTTAATATTTTTTTTTATTATTAGATATCCGTTTGTACATGTAAACAATGAAAAAATTCAAGTTAAAGCCATTCAACTTAATACAATCATTTTAAATTTGTAGACCTTCTTCACTCCGTGTGTCCAAGTTTAACTATCTTTTCAGATCAATCCATTGGACATCAAACAAACAAGTCTTCTTATTAAAATTTTTCATGTCAATATACCCATCCCTTCAACAAGTACATTCTTAGTCTATTTAATATATATCTATCCTGAATCCTAAGATGTCAGTAGAAGTGACTCCTATCTTACATTTATCCTTCTTTAGTTTAAGGCCTGCTTTTCAAAAACGAAGCAAGACAGCCCTTAATCTCTCTGCTAAATTTTGAGATGACTCCCCAGCAATGAGGACATCATCAAAGTAGGGACAGACCCCAGGAATACCTCGAAGTGTGCTCTCCATGACACTTTGGAATATGCCAGGGGCTACATTTACCCCAAATTGCAGTCTCTTGATCTTGAAGGCCCCCCTGTGAGTAACAATAGTTTGGGCCTCTGCAGCTGCCTCATCAACAGGTAGCTGTTGATAGGCCTGTGCCAGGTCAAGCTTCGCAAAAATGCACCCCCCTTGAGAGAGGCCAGAACGTGACTTACCACAGGCACTGGATAAGTGTGCTGTTGCAGTTTTGTAGTCTGCACATATACGTATGTCCCCATTAGCCTTTAGAGGCGTTACTATGGTGGTTTCCCATGGACTTGAATCCACAGGAGCAATTTGTCCAGCTCAGCATCAGTCTTGCCTTTGAGGGCAAAAGGTACCCTCCTAGGCTTAACCCTGATGGGCATGATGGTTGGGTCTAACCGTAGCGAAATTGGAGGCCCCTTGTAGGATCCTAGCTCTGAACTAAACACATCTGCAAACTCCTTGCAGACTTCTGCAAGGCTCAATGTTTGCAAATGGTGCAGCCCAGTTACCTGGATTCCCAGAGCCTCGAATCAATCAAGTCCAATAAGACTCGTACGTTCACCCCTAACAACCACCACATCTAGGGACCCTCAAAATCCTTATGCTGTACTCTAAGGGTGGCCTCCCCCTTAACACACACCATAGAATTCTGAAAATCTGTAAGTATTAGATTGGATGGCCTGAGTTTAACTCGAAGGTCACTGCTGCTGCATATCCTTTTGAATATGTTAGTAGAAATAATGGAGAGAGCGGACCCAGTGTCCAACTCCATTGATAAGGGAACCCCTTGCAACCTTACATTAATGGACAGTTTCTTCGTAAGAGGCTTATGTGTTCCTGTCCTCAAAATACTCCTGCGCGATGCGCAGAAACCCACCCTATGTTGGCTGGGGACCCTGATACCTTTCAGACGCAATTCTTCACGAGGTTGGACCTTCTGGCGACCCAAACAGATGGATGCGATGTGGCCTTGCCTGCCCCAAGCTCTGCAAATGGCGGAACGGAACCTGCAGTCAGTTCATTTGTGGCATCCTCCACACCCAAAGCATTGAAGAGATGCTGGGACCTTGTCCGGATGTTCCTTCTGCTTCCTTTCAGCTGGCTGGTGAAGCCTATCCACCTCTTCTTCAGGATCCGCTTCCGATCCTTCTCAAACGTCCTCTTGATGGACGGTGGCTATGTCTGGAGGGTTCTTGATATGCCGTAAGGCCTTCACAGCCCCTCCTGCTGCTTCCTTAGCTGTCACCTCTCATAGCGCATCTTGGAAAGAGACATCTTCTTTTGCAAAAATCTTCTGTTGTAAGTCTCTCTTCCTTAAACTGCATACGAAGTGATCTCGCAGCCTCTCTTCCAGATCCTTGAACTCACAAGATCTGGCTGCTTGCCCTAAGGCCGCAATAAAATCTGTAGCAGATTCACACGGCTTCTTGTCCCTCTGCTCAAATGTGTGCCTCCAAGCAATAACAGACAACTTTGGCTGGAAGTGTTCCTTCAACAGTTTCTTCAAGTCAGTATATGTTACTGACTCCAGAGGTGTAGGGGCCACCAGGTTCCTGTCCACAAACACACACAAGAGTTGCAGCCTTCAAGCCATCTTCTCTAATCTGATTTACTCTGAAGTAATTATCCAACCTTGCTACGTAGGAATTCCATCTGTCTGGGTGTGAGACATCAAAATCAGACAAACGGCCAATCTTCGCCATCCTTTAATTTGCAACCTTCACCACTCACTCCTCTGCAAATTGTTATAGGGGAAAGGGTCCTTTAGCCGAACTGACCCTCCAGCGATGCTATACTGGCAGACTGGGACGCTGATTCAGATGCTGTCTTCCCCTCTTCAGGACTTCCTGTGTAAGTCTTTAAAGCTTTTTTTTCAGCTTGCAAAGAATCCCACCTTCATCGCCAGTGTTAAGTACTTCATTAGCGTGTGAATGATGAAGACACATGGCGATGTTAAACAGTTCTTTATTCTTTTTCTAACAACTGAACAACAGGCAAAAGGCACGCAGGCCTCTTTATGTGTCCAGAGACCCGGACAAATGGCAAACAAAGTAACAGAGCGTTTTCGCGCCTTGTGCATGCCCACAAGGCTGGCACCGCTTTGTCTGGTCCCAGGCAGCTTTTGGAATGCCCAGGACCAATGCAACGTCCCGAGCCTGCTTTTGCAGGCTCAGGACACAACACCAAGTAATTCACAGCACAGGAAGATACTTGAAGCAAAATCTTCAGTTGTAATCTCAGGACTTACATAGGACTACATGGAAAGAAGTATAGCTTTGGCTAATGCAGGCTCAAGCCATGAAAGGCCCTTAGGTTAATTTGAAGATCTAATCTCAAATGTTCCTTTAGGAAAGGAAGAGTATGTGTGTAAAAATCACCATAAAGTACAGGTAGTCCTAGATATGGCCACAACTGAGCCCAACATCTCTGTTGTTAAGTGATACAATTAAGTGAATTTTGCCCCATTTTTACAACTTTTCTTGCCATAGTTGTTAATTGAATCACTGTGGTTGTTAAGTTAGTAATACAATTGCCAAGTGAATCTGGCTTCCCCATTGACTTTGCTTGTCAGGAGCTTGCACGAGGTGATCACGTGACCCCAAGACACTGCAACTGTCATAAATGACTCAGTTGCCAAGCATCTGAATTTTGATCACATGATTCATGGGGATGCTGCAACAGTCATTAAGTGTGAAAAATGGTCACAAGTCACTTTTTTCAAGACCATTGTAACTCGAACAGTCACTAAGTGAACTGTTGTAAGTCAAGGACTACCTGTATCTGTTTTACCACTGCCACATTTACAGAATGCTTACTGAATGCAAAATGGATGAATTAGGCCAAGGATATATTTTATAACATAGATTTTAATATAACTGCGTGGGGAAAAGAAGCAAAGCAAAATAGGACACTGGACTACTGGCTCCATGTTCAGCGCTAACAGTATGGAAGAGATGAGGTGATTTTAATATGAATCTATTCTACAATGCCACTTGATGGCACATAGATGATTACATTTGTTCCAAACTATTTGCTGAGCATAATAGCTGTTTTTTTCTCCCATATTCACATGGTGGCCATTCTACTACTGGCAGATCGTGTTCAAAAAGATCATTCACAATGATTTTTCTGTCATTTTAGCCAGTCTTCCACATTAGCTTTCAAGGAAAGGGAATGTCAGAGGCAAGCTGCCTTTGCAAATTACTCACAACTCCTGTGCGAGTTGGCAATAAGAAACAAACCCTAACTTAGACATAAAACACAGATAGGAAGCTCAAGCAGAAACCGATAACCCAGCTTGAGCAAAGAATTCAAAAGGTGAGAAACACACTGAGCAGATCCCTCATTGTATATGGTAACAAACACCCATGGATTTTTTTTTCACATTTAAGTCTTCAGATATCACAGGGAGTGCTCTCACTAACACCCTTATGTGCCCAGATGTCATATGTTCATATATGGAAAACACCAACCAAACAGGGTGACCATAAGGAAAAGGCAACTTCTTTTCCCAATGCTCAGCTGCTTTATAAAGTGTATAGATAGGACGATACATATATTGGTGTGAGAGTATATTAAAAATGAAGACTTAGAAGTAATAACTTGGTAAATGGTGCCAGAGTTTGCAAATTGCTAGATTGTATATTATATTGTATATAATAATATTGTATATTGTTTCCTAAGTTTATTTTCTTGCAATACTTAACAATCCTAAACAAGGGTATTTTTTTCCCTCCTCTCTAATAATTTTGCCTCATTTTCTCTATATGGGTGTTAACGGTCCCATTCCCTGAAGCTGGTAGAAACCAAAATCCATGATGCCTCAAAGACAGCTTCCCCCCTGCAGCTTATTGTTTGCTATGTGGTTTATCCATGGAATACACTGACCCTCAGTGAAGACTGAGGAAAAAGTGTATTGTTGGAAAATGGAGAAGATGAAATCAGGTGAAATCAGGAGAACAATTGACTGCAGAGATATATATTTTTCAATGGTTTTCATATGCGGAAGCAATGAGAAACAAGAAACAATTAGGAACTTTTGAGAAAAGATGTTATGGAAGAAGGATCTTGGGAATGGGGTTGAGAGATTGTTTGAATCCGAGGGGATGGTTGAATTCTCCTGATGGACAGGATGAGGCAAGGAGTGAAGGTTTCTTATACTTAGCCTACCTAATGAAGCATCACTTTCTGGCCATACTGGAAACCTTTCAATTCAATTGACCAAGACTTTGATACCTCAACCACATCTCCATGTTATCCTGATATATTTCCAAAGCCAGAATACTCACTTCTTTCTATGATTCATTTAACAACACCACTACCTAGAGTGAGCCATTTATCATGTTACTTAAATAACACTTTATCTTCATGCAGTGTAGTTTCCTTGTCAGTCCTTTGTACTTTCTTTTGATATCTGGAAAATGTTTTGTCTTCCCTCAGATTCTTGAGTGCTTAAAACAGTACTTTTAGTGGTCAGTTAAAGGCTCTACAACAGGGGTCTTCAAACTTGGCCCTTTTATGACTTGTGGACTTCAAGTTCCAGAATTCCTCAGCCAGCCATGTTGAAGTCCACAAGTCATAAAAGGGCCAAGTTTGAAGACCCCCTGATCTACAACATATGAGATATTGCCACCTAAGATCTTACACTAAATTCTGACTGTTGGGATTAAAACTACTAGCAATTGTTGTTTAAAGCAGCAGGGACCCCATTATCAGATTTATTTCTCCTCAGTTTTAAGTAATCTCCCATAGATTTGCCCTGTAGTACACCATTTCCTTAGTGGATAGTGGTGTTTTACACTGTGTTTTGAAAGACCTGAGAAATTTGAGAAACAAAGCTTCAGCTCTAAATATGAGTTTTCTTTTATCTTAGAGGCAACTCATAAATATCCCATAATAAGTAAGTGTAAACTATTCTCTTTTTTCCTCATCATCTCTGCATTTCAAATGCATCATTCCTGTATTCAACCCAAAATTTCTCCTAGTACACATACCATAGCTAGCCACATAAATTTTCCAGTGTCACTTTTCACTATATTTGCTATTTATTTGTTATTTCTCTATTTCTCTTTATTTATAAACCCCCCAGTCACTCTAACATGATGGGCAGTATAGAAATTTGCTGAATAAATAAATAACATGAATTTCTATATTTTTTATCATTAATATAAGCATTGTAAATTGATGTGATGGTACTTGTGCTAGAAATGATAAGTATTTTCCTCTTTGGAATATTAAATATTATCCCCTGCAGTTTTTACTGTGTGTTTATCCTAGAACTTTGCAACTTTGAAGTTTAAACTAATTCATCTTAAATATGAATGAAAATGCTTTAAGTCTGAGTGCTACATGGAAACAATTTTTATCCATAACAAGAGTGACAAATAACTATTTTTCATGAGCAAATCAAACTGCATACATCTTCTATGTGTATGTCATATCCCAGTTAAAAGATCCTTGGGTTTAACATATGCCATTGTGGCTGTACATTGGGACAGAAACTAACAATAGTATTCTTGATTATATATAGCATATAGCATATAGATTACATATAGCAATATATTTTTATATTTTATAAGTTTAGATTTTATGTGTCACCAATCGTTCTGCCAAATAACCTCTTCTTTGAAAGTCGTATATGCCTTCATCAGGCCCTTCTGAATTCTACAAGAAAAAACAAACTTTGTTCCAAAGAATAAATGAACACATGTTTGATATCAGAACTCCAAGCAAGGACAAAGTAATGTAGGGCATTTTAATCTCCTGGAACATGCCATTACATATTTCAAAAGTAACCATTTTGGTAAAAGGAAACTTGACTATCACAATTCAGCAAGCAACTGCTGAATTCACACATACTGAAAGGTTTTCAAATTATCACAGAAGGTTTCAGAAACCCTGATACAATTGTTAATCTATTACAGTGTTTCTCTTTTTTTAAAAAAAAAATAAATTTTATTGGTTTTTTAATTTTTACAGAAAAAAAAAGCTCAAGGCACACCGTGGTATTAGGGTAAACAAATATCCAAAACCAATACATTTGTACATATTTCAATCAATACATCTAGTATTCCCTCTCTTAATCCCTTAGATAACATACCTTATTCCAAAATATTTAATTAATTTTATAATTTAAAATTTAAAAAACAAAGAAAAGAAAAAAATTTCCCCTATCCTAGTCCCCCCCCCGGACTTCCCAAAATGAATACAGGGTAAAACAAAGAAAACCCAGTACATCAAACAAAGTTATTATATAATCCTAACAAAAATTTCAAACTATGCTAAAAACAGTCTCTTTAATCTGATTCTAACTTAAATTTATTCAACCTTTTCAGTTTGAGTATTCTAATTCCTTAATTTTATCATAGAACTTATTTATATCTTCTTATACAAATATCCCTTAAATAATAATTTTCATATCGATAAACCCATCAGTTCAAAAAATACATTCTTAGTCAATTTAATATATATCTTCCATTAATCACCCATTTCTCTTACATTTTACTCATAATCTTAATCCATCAAACCAACAAATCATCTTATTAAAAATAATAATTTTCATGTCGATAAACCCATCAATTAAAAAAAACCTTCTTAGTCAATTTAATATATATCTTCCATTAATCACCCATTTCTCTTACATCTTACTCATAATCTTAATCCTTAAGTCTTAAGTCAGTCCATAATTCTAAATTGCCCATAATTCATTACATAAAATTTTAAATTTCACTTCTTTTCAGTTCAATCCATTCGACATCAAACAAACAAATCATCTTATTAAAAATAATAATTTTCATGTCAATAAACCCATCAATTCAAAAAATACATTCTTAGTCAATTTAATATATATCTTCCATTAATCACCCTCTCATGTCTCTTGCTCATAAACTTAGTCCTTAAATCAGTCCATAATTCTTTGCCTTTAATTCATTGCATAAAATATTCAATGTCACTTCTTTTCAGTCGAATTCTGGGCTTCTTCTTCTGCCAGGTAGATTTCCATAACAAAGCTTCCCTTCCAAGTAATAAGTCTCTCTTTATTGCTTGCAATATCATTTGAGTCCATATAAACCATCTTGGCCTTTGCATTAGTCCTCTATTTCTCTTAACCATAAAATTTCGTTGCTGAAACATTTCAAATCTCAGTCCTTGCTTTTCCTGGTCCTCAAAACCATAGGTGAACTGCTTATCAGGCAAAATCAGTTTCTCTTTATTCTCAGTTAAATCCTCTTCTTGTGTAGTTTGTTTTATAGAGTAATCAGCAAATGGTTGTGAATCAATTTTGGAGTTTAGAAGAGAAATTCTAGCCATTAAGTCTGTAGTAAACTCTTTCATTATAGCACATATTTCTTCTTTAACTTCACAAATGCAATCCAAAATAGGTTTACAATTTAAGTATGAGTTCGACTCCATTTTAAAAAATATTCAGCTGGATCAAATTATCTTTCTCTCAAAAAAAAAACAGTTTAAAAATCAGTCATCTCATCTCCAAATAGTCAACAATTAGCTTTTGGAGACTTCCGGTGGCTCCGCCGGCGCCGCTAGAGTCTCCTCTGTGAGGCTCCGTTCCCTGGGTTTGTAAAGCCGCAAAAAACAGCGCACATCAGCTGTTTTTTTGTGGTGAAAAATCCCCTCTTCAGGCAAAGAAGAGGTGTAGAGCATCAGGAGCAGGGTTGAGCACCTCTTAAATCCCTGAAAAAGTTTTCAGGGATCAAGAGCGATAGCTCCTTAAGCTCCTGAGAACGCTCCTGCCCAGAGACGCTTCTGTCATCAGACAGAGAAAGACGCCGCGACCGCTTCTGCTTATAAAAATAGAACGCAAGAGAGACTATAAGCAGACTGAGTGAATACAGGAGTTCTTATTGGATTGCAAGTATTTTTTTTATTGTTTTTCTGGCTATACATTTCTAACTTCTACAATCAACATAATGCTTTCAAAATGGCGTATAGCTTTCACTGCTTTCACTGTTAAAGGAAAGTGTTTGAAAGTGAAAGTGAATTCTCCATTTTTTTTCTCTTTCCTTGTTCTCGTAAGCGAAGCTAGAGAGACGGCGGTAGGAATTGTATTAAAGCCAGAGTGATTGTTTTAAATTTAAAATGGAGTGGAATTTACATTCAAATGTTAAACTTATTTTGGATCATATTGATGAATCTCAAGAAGAAAGGCGTGTAATAGTGAAAGAGATTAAAGCAATACTGAAAGAGACCATTACAGAAATATTAACCAGATTCTTTCTTCCAAATGAAACTGATTTGCAACCGACTGCTGAATATTTTATAGTGCAACCTAAACAAGAAGAAGAACAAGAACAAGAAGAAGACAGTACTGAGAATAAAGAGAATAAAGGGAAATGGATCTTGCTTGATAAACAGTTCATCTATGGAGTGGAGCAAGAGGATTTGTTTCAAGAAAGAAGGGGATGGTTATTCCTTTTAGATAAGCAGCAAGAAGAGGATTTAATTGAGAAAAAAGAGACATTGATTCAGTTTAAGAAGCAACTTACTTATGGGCCTGAGGATTGGGAAAAACAATTAGCTTTTGGCCAGTAGATTATCTTCTTTCAAATCAAAATAATTAAAACGATCGATCTGGCTTTGTTCTAAGAAGAAAGAAAAAAAATCACTTTCGCTTTCCCGTCACTTTCCTTTTACAGTGAAAGCGATCGCCATCTTGAATACTATTATGTGGATTGTAAAAATAATTGTAATCAAAAATAGAATATAAAAAATTACTTGCAATATGAAACTCCTGTATTCATTCCGCCTGCATGTAGATCTCTCTTAAGTATCTGTTTAAGCAGGAATGGTCGCGGCGTCTATTTCTGTCTGAAGACAGAAGCGTCCCTGGGCAGGAGCGTCTTCAGGTGCCTGGGGAGCTCTCACTCTTTCCCCCTGAAAACTTCCGGTGGCTCCGCAGGCGTCGCCACAGCCTCCTTTGGAGGCTCCATTCCCTGGGTTTTGTTAAGCCGCAAAACAGTGAACATCAGCTGTTTTTTGCGGTGAAAAATCCCCCCTTCGGGCGAAGAAGGGGTGAAGAGCATCGGGCGCGGGTTGAGCTCCTCTAAAAACTCCCTATTACAGTGTTTCTCAACTGGTTGTCTGGTGAATTCTGGGAGCTGAAGTTCATACATCTTATGGATCAAGCTTGAGAAACACTGATTTATAAAGTAATTGTAATCTATTTTACACTTAATCTGCATGTGTATAACTAACCTGTCTTCCATCCCTTTGCCTCACACATTCCAATATAAATCCCTACACCAGTTTAGCCAGTCCATTTGTTGAAGTGAGGTGTAACTCAGAAATGTTTGTGTCTTTTCATCACATCTTTTTATCTGAAAAGGGCTATCAAACTGCCCCAGCTTTTTCTACATAAAGAGTGAAAGTTAAACTGGGGCTAAAGCAGGATTTGACACTGCTGAAGCAATCTCCCTTTAAGCCATTATGTAAAACATACATCCACATAGTGAGATAGAATCAAATAGTGTATTTTCCCCTAAACAAACATCCTACCAGAGAATGATGGTATTCCTCCAAACATTTAATGGCAACCAGTTGCTTTATCTTCTTTCTCTGGTCCCCTGCTCCACAACTGGGCTCTTTCCAAATACGGTTCAAACAGCCGCAATTAATCTATCTCTGCAAATCACTTATACAAAAACATTTACACATATCACATATAATGCAAATCTGCTTTACTTACTTTAAGTAATCTATCTTTACTTGAAGTTCTATGGGATGGGAACATTTATATTCTATATTTGCCTTTGTCAAGGCATTGCTGGCATACACTTGTCTTGAACTTAAATTGATTCTTATCATAGTGTCCTTTCATTCTTGGAAGTTTATTTAAGGAACTCCATATTAAAATTTTGTAATCACAAAGACAACTATTCAAAATCCAAATGGCCAGAATCACATATGTGGCCTCTAGAATATTTCTATTTAAATTGAACAATAAAAATGTGCTCTCTGTCCAATTTAAAAATACACTAAATGTTTAGGGAGCAGATGTTAGTTTTTCAAAATTCTATTTATATTAGGGATATTAGCCCTCTAAATGTGAAACTGCTTATTTGTTCTATTTTCATCATGTTCTATTTCAGTATTAATAATGTCAAAATGGGTACTGTTTCCAGTATACTGATTAAAATCATAATTGGTTTCCATCTGATAACTCCATACCATTCAAGAAAAGTGACCCAAAGAGAGAATATTTGCATTCTAATTTAATCCAGACAATGCTTTCCAAAGGTGATAGACAGGTACAGCATAGAATTGTACTTTGTATTCTCCAGTCTTTCAGCTTAAGGCCATTTATAACAGTTCCAAATGCTGTTAAAACAGAAATCATAGTGGGGTAAATGGCACCAAGAATGATTGATTTAAATTCAAAGCACCATGCAGAATGATTTGTTTGACATACCCAGTAGGAAAGTGTTATTTGTTGAACTTATTATTCATTTATGTATTCATGGGTGGTGGGGGAGAGAAAACAATAAGATTGTAATCTCTCTGCATCATACCTGGATACTCACATAAAAATGAACTTAGAGCTTTGAGGGGCTATGAGGTTTTTAACTTCTACAAAATAATTCTCCATTGTTCTATCATTACCTTTGTCTAGAATTTAGATTACATTAACAAATCAGCAAGGGAAATTTAACTTGCATATAATTTAAACTTCTTTTGAGTATTGCACATTAAAAATGAATATGCAATGTGGCAAGTGTTCATGTGGCCTTTTTCACCATTTATTTACTCATTTATGTCCTGAATGCCTCAATTGTCAGGAAAATACTATTATCATTCCTTGTTTACTGGAAGCAGATTCAGTGCACTCAAACAAATATCACTTATGGTGAAGAACATTCTCTCTATATCTTCGACTTCTGAATCCCTATTTATTTAATTGATAGTTGACTTCACAAGTTAGATGCCCAACTGGCATACACAATTTCTCTCTAGCTTATGATAAGTTTCCAAATCCTTGTATGTTTGCGCCTTCCTATCAGATATACCCCAGATGTTTTAGGCTACAACTTCCATCACCCTTACTGTGGTGGTCAGAATAATTGGAAATGTAAAGCAGCATGTCTGGAAAACGTCAAAGTGGTCTACTTAAGAGGTACTACATTCTTATGAATTAAATAAAAAGAATGAGAATGCAATGCAAACCACTAAGATCAGCAGTGCCAGCTTTATAAGAAAAGATTGTATAGTAATACTGTTGGATCTAGCTGTTGAGCAGCTAATTGCAAACATCTTGCACTTCCCAAGCAATGCAAAGAAAGCAGTTGTCTATGTTATCTTTAGCTAGGTGTTCCAATCAGGACAAACATGCAAGCTCAAAAAAGTGGGATTGCTATTGAATTGCATTGGTGCATATTATGTTATATAAATTTATTAAATTTATGTATTGGTTAAATTTATATTCCACTTTTTCTCCAGTAGCTCAGGCAATGTACATACTGTTCTGTCTGGTTTCTCTCTCAGCTCATTAAAAGCGACGTAAATGTCTTTAAGAGATTTATTAAACACATTTCAAAAGGATTCATTTCAAAGCCAACTGTAGACATGTTGCTGGCAAAAACATCTAAGACTAAAATATTTACATTTAGATTACAACAAACTCTTGCCAAACCTCCCAATTACTCACTCCGTCTTTATCACAGTGTCCGATACTTCATTATCCTTAGCTAGGTTTTCAAAACATCAGACTTTCAAAGCATTGCACAAGTTTCCAAACCTCTCATTGATAAACGTTGCCCGTAGCAAGGGCGTAGTCTACTTCCCCCTTCTAATATAGTGTCCGATACGTCACTTCCCCCCATTACTTCCTTTTTCCAATTAACTGACACCTTCGCTTATCAAACCTTCTGAACCTCGGATCAATCCATTGCTCGTCTTGCTCTAAATCTGAGTCATCAGTTAGAGAGCCTGAATCAGAATGCATACAAAACTCCTCATTGTCTGATTCGGCTGTCGGGGGGGGAAAATACCCAGAGGGGCCGGCTTGTGCTTCCTCATTCTCTGATATGTCATCATCCAGTCGTGAGACACCCACAACACATACCATGCTTTCCTCCTATTTTCCCTATCACAACTCTTTGAAGTAGATTGAGCTGATGGGAAATGACTGGCCCGAAGTCATCCCATGAGTTTTCATGACTGAAGGTGGACCAAACCTAGTTCTAGTCCAATGCCTTAATCAACACATAATGTTGGCTTGACACAGATATACTCACAGAATTTATGAACAATACTTAATGATAACACTAAGTCTCTGTTAATGTTATAATGGGTAGAAAAGACCTTGGGAGAAAGGGCCAAGAGATGCCACCTGGGAAACGGTCAGATAAGAGACCATTGAGACACACAGTAGGATAGTGGGTAAGGAATGATATTCAGAAAAGACCCAGCCTAGTTTCTTTCAGTCTTGTACTTCCAGAACTTGCAAAACTTTATTGTCAAACTACATTAACAGAATTATGCAAGTCTAAAAGTATCCTGCAGTCTTCTTTACAGCTCAAGAAACCAAGGAGGACCTTTTTTGAGCTTGCCCCGCCCACTGTCCAGCTGCATGCTATGCCATCTCTTATCTGACAGTTCCCTAGGTGGCATCTCTTGGCCCGGTCTCCAAAAGTCTTTCCCACATACTATTACAGTTAAAAACTTCTCAAAGGTCCAACATTTCCTGAGGTTTTTTTTGTTTGATGACCCTGAAATGTGGCTACAGCTGGAACCAATCAAACCATTTTAACTTTGTTCCCAAATTTCCTGTCATAACATTCAAACAGCCTAAAAGCTATAGCACAGTGTTGGAATACATGTTAGAATGTATTTTGCATTGAAACAACTACAGAATTGTTCAGCCAGTAGTTGGCAGTGTTTAATTTGCATCAATGGCTATAATCTATGGTTCCTTTATATTCTGAGGAGAGTTTCCTGTGACAGTTGAAACTGTTAAATGGCAAGAAACATTTTGTTGTACACTGTACATTTTATTTGATCTGTATACCAATAGCTACATAACCATCCTCTGCTGCCAATCTGTATGGCTATATAATAATTCTCTGCTAGTATTTCTATATAATAAAAGAGAATAAAAGACATGTAGTCATTACTTTTCTCTCATTTCTGCTGGCTTTGGACCAGCCTATCATTCATTTGACTGGTGATCTGCAATGAGTTGCTTAAGGGTCAAGGGGAAGGACCTTAAGGAGCACAAAGAGGAAAAGGAATTAAATGTAATCAAAAGGGAGGAGTGTTTGTATATGTATGCATCTGTATAAGAAACTTTTTTATCCCAACCCAATAATTTCATTTAAGCCACCTTGGAACTCAGAACTTTGTCCATCAAAGGGATGTATAAAGCAAATACTTAGTAATAGAATAATAAATAACAGAGTTGGAAGAGACTTAGGAGGTCTTGTAGTCCAACCCCCAAACAAGCAGGAGACCCTATACCATTTCAGCAAATGGTTGTCCAGTCTCTTCTTAAAAACCTCCAATGATGGAGCATTCCCAACTTTTGGAGGCAACCCATTCCACTTGTTTATTGTTCTCACTGTCAGGAAATTGCTCCTTAGTTTTAGGTTGCTTCACTCCTTGATTAGTTTCTGTCCATGACTTTTTGTCCTGCCTTCAGATGCTTTGGAAAATAGCTTGACCTCCCTCTTCTTTGTGGCAGCCCCTCAAATATTAAAACACTGCTATTAGTCCTTCTTTTCACTAAAGTAAACATGCCATATTCCTGTAACCAAAAACAAAAAAGGTGCCGGAACTCACACATGTCAAAAAACCCGCCTTGCCTACCCTACAAGGTTCCATCCAAAAAAGGTGCCGGAACTCCATTCTGGGCATTCTATGACAAAAAAAGCCCTACCTGTAACCATTCTTCACATGTTTTACATTTCAACCGCCTAACCATCTTTGTTGCTATTCTCTGCACTCTTTTTAGACTCTCAACATCTTTTTTATATTGTGGTGACCAAAACTGAATGCAGTATTCCAAAGATGGTCTTACCAAGCCATTACAAGGTGGTACTAGCACTTCAAGTGATCTTGATTCTATCGCTCTTTTAATGCAGGCTAGGATTGCATTAGCTGTTTTGGTACCTGCAGCACACTGCTGGATCATATTTAAGTGGTTGTCCACTAGGACTCCTACCGGTAGTTCCCTCTTATAGTTACTGCTATTGAGCCAGGTCCCACCTATTCTGTACCTGTGCATTTGGTTTTTCTTGCCTGGTGTTCAATCTATCAAGATCCTTTTAGATCTTGAGCCTATCTTCTGGGATGTTGGCTATTCCTGCCAGTTTTTTCTGCAAATTTGATGAGTTCCTCTTCTTTCCCCTCATCTAAACCATTTATGAAGGTTTTCTAAACCATTTGCGGATTATCTAAATCATTTAAATCATTAAACTGCCTTGTAATTTATAGTAAAATTAAATCTTTGCAATGCAAGTATTAGGTCATTCTCATGATTTGACAACATAAGAGAAAGTATAAGAGAAAAGTAATGACTATACTATAGCTTTAAAGCTATTTAAATGTTAGTTGATTCATTATGGCAGGAAAATTCTCCTTCCTCATAAATCATAAATTCATCTTCATCTAAATCATTTATGGAGATCTACTTGAAAAAAATAAACCAAATTGTACTGGCCATGAAAGGTTTGTAGGTAATTTAGATAATGGTTTCCAAATTTTTATGGTATAGATTCAGGAACAATCTTCACATATGTGCTGCAATATTTCAATTATATTTTGAGTAAAATAATTGTGCACAGATACCTTAAATAGTGAGGACTTTCAAAGAGATTACAGTGACAATGCTTTCTACTCAAGAGGACTTTGCCAAAGGATTTATTTTTCCTTGCAGACAAAGAAAATAAAAGGAAATTACTTCATTTCTAACTTACAAGAAAGAAAGAAAGAAAGAAAGAAAGAAAGAAAGAAAGAAAGAAAGAAAGAAAGAAAGAAAGAAAGAAAGGAAGGAAGGAAGGAAGGAAGGAAGGAAGGAAGGAAGGAAGGAAGGAAGGAAGGAAGGAAGGAAGGAAGGAAGGAAGGAAGGAAGGAAGACAACAGAATAGTAATGAATTGTTGATTTGCTGAAATCTTTTGCCTTCTGTATCACATTCAACAATTAACCTGAATGCCAACCAACATGTAAAGGCAATTAAATTTCATAACTTATTTACAGCATCTAAAAGCACTGGGTGGATTTACTTATAAAATGGATGAATATCAGATTTTTTAAAAAAATATGTATATATATGTCATTGCTAGAGAATAAGTGCTACAGGACAAAGACTCTTGAGTGATGTTGATTGTTTATGCTTGCCTCTCTCTATTGCTATGTCAGCAGTAACTCAAAGAAAACTGTAGCAATTAAACAGAGCTTCAGATTGCACAACATTGCCCTGAGGCATGTATGACTTGCAAATTGTAGCAGGAAAATGTACACACCATCTTCTGCACCTAATCAAAAGAGGTTCAGTTTCCTCCAGCGGTGGCCCAAGGCATTTTGAGGAGCACTACCTTGCCTACTGGAACACATGAGTAGACACTGGTCATTATGTGTTTTGTGAGATAAGCTTAGATAAGAGATCCTTGTATTATAATGGTATCCAAATAACCTTCTAATGTGAGTAATTTCCAAAGTCAAATGGAGGAATATTTCCTTGATGGAATAATCTAAGATACGATGGTGTCATCTTCTGCTTCCTATAGAGTATCCCATAGAGTATCATACAATAATAAGTGCATAGTGGCAAGTAGATATCTGCATATAGAACAAACCCCTCAGTATATTTATTTAAGTGATCATGGCAGGACTGTCTCCAGGGTTCATTTTTTAAAAGTCAAGATGGTGGCAAGGGACATACAAATAGACAAGACTTTAATTCCATTGTCAAGGTTACTGTCTTGATTTTTTTTTTTTACCATATCCTACAGACATCTCTGACTTTTGTCATAATTGGCATTTTTAGATTGCCCAGAACTCCTTGCGGGAGATTTGGAAATCTTAGAAACAAAGTTGTACAAGCAATTCTCTAAGAATGTTTCTTAATACATTTCAGTTTGAGGGGGAAAAGGCAGTGGTTTACCTAGAAAATTCATTTTCATCCTCTCAATGATATAATCCATTAAATAGCATGCACCAACTGTACATATCAGGGGGAAAAGTGGAGATAGAATTGACTAATGTATATTTCCACCTTTAGTGTCTTACACATCATTTAAATACAGCTATTTATAAATAAATCAATATCAAGCATAACTTCTGTGTCTGGTGTCAAAACGAGCAGCTTATCTGAGGGTAACTCTAGCAGGCTTTAAGTATGATTCAAGCACATACCGGTATACTGGCAATATCTTTGTTAAACGAAACTAGTACATTAAGCATTGTGGACAACTTTTGCAATCTCCAAATCTCTTTATCAGGCAAGAAGAGGAGAAAGGTAATTGAACTTCTACTTCAGTCACAGTAGAAAAACATCGGAAGAAAGGAATAAGGAATTGCATGAACGGGTACCCTCAGAGGTGGAACCATTAAGGTGTCAATACATCTTTAGAAGAGGTGCAAAATGCTGTTGCTTGGCAATGTCAGACTGCAAAAATCATGAGAAAAGCGTTACTTGTTGAGTCAGGAAATGGACATTTTTGTGAGAGGCCACTGAAAAAATACTGAAATATGAATATCTGGTTAAGATCAGTGATTTGCAGACTGCTCCAGTTTCTCCTATGTAATAATGAATTCTACAGTGCTGGAGCCAATTATGGAATTGGATTTAAAGGTTTTAAATATTTATTTTTATAATGGCTTTGATCTGATATTTATTGTTCCTAAGAAAATGAAGAAAATGTGCAAGATACGCAAGCACAAACCAAAAAATTTCAAACCCAGTAGGTGAAACTATACTGATAGAGACAGTTTTGCATAGTTTTTATAATGTGTATTTTAAAATGCTACCAAATCTGAGTAACAAATATCCAGACGATCAGTAGATGGTGTCAAAGAAATGACTGCATTGCTCTTCTGAATGTTTGAATCCCAGATCTGCTAACCTTATGCAAACAAATCTGAGAAGCATCATTTGCAATTATGCCAAGGCTGACCTTTAAAGATACAGCAGAGAACCTGTGTGCCACTGAGGATCTAAAGCATATCATTAAGTATGCTAGGAAAGTTATTTTAGGAAGCATTCTCCATACTGTTGCCCTACTGTCACTGCAATGCTGACCGTACACACAGAAGGTGAAGATAGTATTTTAAGCAAAAGAAAGAAAGAAAGAAAGAAAGAAAGAAAGAAAGAAAGAAAGAAAGAAAGAAAGAAAGAAAGAAAGAAGGAAAGACGGAAAGATGGAAAGACGGAAAGACGGAAAGAAAGAAAGAAAGAAAGAAAGAAAGAAAGAAGGAAGGAAGGAAGGAAGGACAGAAAGAAAGAAAGAAAGAAAGAAAGGAGGGAGGGAGGGAGGGAGGGAGGAAGGAAGGAAGGAAGGAAGGAAGGAAAGAAAGAAAGAAAGAAAGAAAGAAAGAAAGAAAGAAAGAAAGAAAGAAAGAAAGAAAGAAAGAAAGAAAGAAAGAAAGAAAGAAAGAAAGAAAGAAAGAAAGAAAGAAAGAAATCTATTGAAATGCAATTATTCTTGTGAATCTTCCTCCTGCCACACCCCAGCATGCACTATATTTCTTAGTTCAGTAATACTTGGTTCAGGATTAATTGTACTTGCTAGCATAATATCAGTGTGGTAAACTGAGCATGCTAAACAAAACAGAACGGAACAGAACAGAATAATAAAGTTGGAAGGGACCTTGGAGGTCTTCTAGTCCAAACCCCTATTCAAGCAGGAGACCCTATACCATTCCAGACAAGTGGCTGTCCAGTATCTTCTTATAAGCCTCCAGTGAGGGAGCAACCACAACTTCTGAAGGCAGGCCATTCCACCGGTTAATTGTTCTCACTCTTATGAAATTTCTCCTTAATTCCAGATTGCTTCTCTCCTTGATTAGTTTCTATCCATTGCTTCTTGTCCTGCCTTCAGGCGCTTTGGAAAATAGGTTGACCTTCTCTTTTTTGTGGCAGCCCCTCAAATATTGGAAAACTGAGGGATATAGTTGTGGTTTTTAAAGGTCATCTTGTATAATTATGCTTCAATAAATAGCAGGATCTGACTGACCTTGCCTAACTGATCAGCTAAATAGGGATGGCTGGGATAATACAGATAATCCTTAACTTACAACAGTTCATTTAGTGACCGTTCAAAGTTACAATGGCACTGAAAAAAATGACTTATGACTATTTTCCCCACTTCCCTATGGTCATGGTGCTCAAAATTCGGATACTTGGCACCTGACTTGTATTTTTGATGGCTGCAGAATCCCGGGGTCATGTGATCATCTTTTGTGACCTTCTGGCAAGCAAAGTCAATGGAAAAGCCAGATTTACTTAACAACCATGTTACTAATTTAACAACTGCAGTGATTCGCTTAGCAAGAAAGGTGGTAAAATGGGGCAAAACTCACTTGACAAATGTCTCACTTAGCAATAGAAATTTTGGACTCAGTTGTGGCTGTAAGTCAAGGACTACTTGTACTTGGATGAGAAAACAACAGGAAATACTACAGCTATAGGATAAACTGGAAAGTTGACCAAAGATCCCAGGACAAGGTAATATTGCAGGCCACAAAGTTTCATGAGGGAGTCCAGGAAGTCCGGAAGAGTTAGGTTTGACTTAAGGACAACACTCTATTTATTTAACATTACAGTAGTATCCTTTAGCTTGTAATGAAGTGGGAAAAGGAAGGCAGGAGATATTTAGATATATTGGATTCCTAGTATTTTAAATAGTAGTTAACAAAATGGCACTCTTAATGTAATATAATACACAATTCTTTATTTTCATAATAGCCAGAAACCTCTAAAATGAGTTTTGACTGGCCTAAAATCCCTCAATGAACTTTAATGGTTTCCACTCTGAGCTCCCCAGTTTAGTCCAACCAACCAATCACAGGCTTCATCAGCCATCTCAGCCATCTCTTATTTGCTTATCTTAAGCATGTTTACAGGCATAATGATATCTAATTGGTCCAAATAATATATTGAATTATAGTTCTTCCATTTAGTTCCAAGATAAAAGCATACGATTTGGCTTTCATCTATATATTTATATATATATATTCACCATAAATACCTAGTGTCTTACTGCTTCTTTTTTCCTTTACCTTGCATTCCACCATTATTAACTCATTAATGATGGTGGAAAATATCCTGCATTATTGATGAGTTCACACAGCACGTAAGTTATAGTAAGATTTGTTCATTTTCATGTGTTTTATTAAATGAGATTATTGTTTTTGTAAATCAGTTTATGTTTTGGGGAACCCAGACAAGGTTAGTCAGAAGCTTCCAGGGCACCTGAAGTCAACTCCATCTAACCAGTTTAATTCCTGGACATTTTCTATAAACTCTTTTCCATGACCCTCTTGACTCTTATCAATCTATCACTACATTCAGGTATCTGGAGTTGCCAGGTCCTGATCATATCCCAGTATGGCTGGAGGTGAGGGAAATAGGATGCTACCTATTTGAGAACCAGCAGTTTGGCTGTAGCACTAATAAATCAGTACTTTCTGCAATATCAGCAAAAGTTGAATTGTGCAGACTTTTCCACATACTGAGAATTGCAAGACTGTCTTCCTCTCTGCTTAAAGTTACATTGTAGAAAATGGCAAAACTGTGTTCCTCCTTTGTTTTTTAAAAAAATGAATACAACCTCTTGATCATAATAGTTTCTGCTGTTCTTCTTTCTTTTTTAATATTTGGGGGAAGTTTTTTGCACACTTTCCCCTTCTTCCACTGCATCTTGATATTCTTAGTATGCTATACAGCGGACATGTCAAACTCGTGACATCATGTGACGTCGTGCAACATATTGGGACTGTTTTGCCATTGCTGGCAATGGGGTGGGCGCGGCTTCTGCATGATGATCCGGCCCGCAGGCCGGCAGTTTGACACCCCTGCTGTAGAGAGACAAAAGGAACAAAAGCTAGCTATCTACTTTTCTATCATCTCACTATGTACACACACACACACACACACACACACACTACACACAGAGAGAATCAATAGCTATTGAAAAATTCTACTTTATTGCAAATAGATATATTTTTTTAAACAAAATGAAGGCATAGTTAAGTCTTATCTTAAACAGCTAATGTATGCTGTGGATATTAAGAACAACTCACTCAGGGAGCAACATTCAGGTAGCAATTAATTAAGGGACTACTAATATAAGCCAGAGAGCCAAAAATAAAGCTACTTTAAATCAACCTAATGAATTTATAATACACATTAAGAAAGGAAGAGAGGAGAGAGGGTGAAAAAATGATTTGCAAGTATGCACTGCAGGACATGAAATGGTTCTACAATCTTTACTTACACTTTATTATGGCCAAAGACCAGCATAGTGTAATACAATATAAAAAGTTTATAAATCATGATGAAGAAAAGGAAACATTTAAAACCCAACAGGTTATAGTCAAAATTGTATCCACAGTAAGTACTAAAAACTAAAATAATAAAAAGATAAAGATAAAAAAATATATAACAAGCAAATCCTTCCTGTACAGAAATAAAATGGACAAAACGGAAATAAAAATACCCTATACAATATAAACCATGTGTAAAGTAGGAAAATACTGATACATGAAAGAAGTAAATCTAAAACAAAACCCTTGCTGAAACCAAAAAATATATATGTTAAATACGATTAACATTACTTTAAAAAGTTATTATAAGTAGCTTAGGAGCAGGGGAAATCCTGTCTGAAGAAAACAAAGTACAGGTAGTCCTCGACTTACAACACTTCATTTAGTGACCATTCAAAGTTACAATGACACTGAAAATGTGACTTATGACCATTTTTCACACTTAGGACCTTTGCAGCATCCCCATGGTCACATGTTCAAAATTCAGAGGCTTGGCAACTGATTCATATTTATGACCATTGCAGTGCCCCAAGGTCATTTGATCTTTTGTGATCTTCTGACAGGCAAAGTCAATGGGGAAGCCAGATTAACTTAACAACCAGGTTACTAAATTATCAGCTACAGTCAGTGGTGGGATTCAGTCTGTTCGCACCAGTTCGGTAGAACTGGTAGCTAATTTTTTGTTGCCCAGGCCCAGAATGGACTTCCGGAATCGGCATCCACACAGAGAACCGGTTGTTCACATCTTTGAATCCCACCACTGACTGCAGTGATTCACTTAATAACTATGGCAAGAAAAGTCATACAATGAGACAAAGCTTACTTAACAAATGTCTCACATAACAACAGAAATTTTGGCTCAATTGTGGTTGTAAGTCGAGGACTATTGGTAATATTTTCGAGGAACCAACATCTTTCTCATCTTATTTGCCACCACACAAATTTTTACTGGATTGTACATTATGGTGAAGCTCTTGCCAGACAATAGGAAAAAGACATCTGGGATGTATCTGGGATGACCTAGAAAATCCACCATCCACGGTATAATTAATACAATATATTTATTATATTATATAAAATAAATATATATTATATATATTATAAAAATATAATTAATATTTATATGTTACTTATATGTAAGGGTGTAGGTCTATACATATGTTGAATATAGTATGTTTTAAATGTGTGCCATGTATGTGTACACTTAAGAGCAAGCAACTAAATTTCATTCTTAATATGTGCCATTGTGCCCACAGGAAAAAAACGACAATAACGGTGATCTGAATCTGAATCTGAATAATATATAGTAGATTCTCAATAAATGGCTATATTATTGGCAAGCAAGTAGCACATGCTCAGTTGTCCCTAGCTCCCCAACAATCAATTTGGACTGGAAATATTTTTATGTCTCTTCTTGAACACTGTGAAGGAAGGTCCCGCAAAAGCACTTCTATGCCCTGAATAAACCAATTCTGATTCTATCATCAGAAATTCCCAGTTGTCAAGGAATTAAAGCTATGCACAACATATCATTCATTTGCCAAGGGAAAGTTTCTCCCACTGTGTCTTAATTATCCAATTTTACTTGCAAAGAGAATTATGCTATTTTTCTGCTTAGTGAATTGCTGCAATCAGACAAAAAAAAAGATAAGCCAAACAACAACAGCAACAAATAACTCCATCAGTCATTTACCTGATATGTGATTCATAACATACCTGGAGGGCAAGTTTCTGTAACTATTTGTTCCCTTTCAGATTTTCTGAATTTTTGCATATTTTTTCTACTAAATATGATCAGAATTTCATGCAGGCCCAGCTGATGTATATAGAGAATTTGGTTGAATAAATAATCAATTTTGGCTGTTGCTTCCTTCATTTATCTCATCAAATGAAGTCTTCCAGCAAAAAGTAATTATCCCTCAAATTCTCTAATTAGTTGTCCACCTTTGGCTGCAATAAGTGCCAATTAAATTCTTCCTGTAATAAGTGATCAGCCTGTCTTATCATTGGGGGTGGGAATTTTGGCCCATTCCTCCATGGCTGTCTGCTTTGACTCACTAATATTCAAAGGCTTTCTAACATAAACTATTTGTTCCAGATCCTGCCACAATATTTCTTTGAGTTTAGATCTAGACTTTGACTATTCCAAAACAACAAATTTCTTATTTCTTTTCTTATACCCTTGCTTGTATATTTAGATTATTGCCTTTCTGTATAACTCCTTTCAGTTTAGCCTCAGAGGCCTAATACTGTCTTATACAATTCTCTGATACAAAGCAAAATGCAGCCTTCTTTCAATGAAGGTAAGATGTCTAGGTAGCAACATATCCAGCGAAGGGATTCAAATAATTTAACAATCGGTACAGGCAGGGGGGAAGGGGCATTGCCACAAGGCTGGTGGGGCAGGGGGGAACTGCCCCATGAATCCCGCAATCGCTTACCATGCCAAAGGGCCCCGGCCTCCAGGCCTACCGTGCCCTGACACCTGTCATGTCTCGCCTGTTTGATAGTGATTTCTCCCACTTTGCAGCTTCTTTCTTAGAAATCTGCATGATGTGCACTTGGAATTCTTTTCATCGGGGTGCAACCAATCATTTTAAACCAGTTTATCTAAGCCTCAGTTTAAAAGTGAATAAATACCGGTATTTTCTAGAATTAGCTCCGTACATTTACATCACCTACTGTAAATGGATGTGTTACAGGTGTGCCTTAATGTGGTCTATTCTTAGCTCATCTGCTTAGATGTTAGATTGTGCTTTGTATGGCCCAATTGTTTTTGCAATAAAGAAATAGAAATAACAATTCAAATATCAGCTGAAATAGATTATATGTGTTGAATAAAAATGCAGTCTAAAGTAGGAAAACTGCAAACACAGTATCTAATATATTAATGTGTTGATACATAGTGCCAAAACAGGAATAAAAAATTGTGGAATATATAATCAAACTGACAGTTAAAATTAGATCAGTTTGCTTGGCAGTCTAATTCTTGGCCTTTCTATTGAGAAAGAGCCAATTCAAACAATGAGAGAGAACATATACCAACAATCTATTGCTACAGATTGGGGTAGAATTATTTTTCCAATGCTCTATAATAATTCTTTTAGTTCTTTGCCATTTAACTTATTATTGATACATAAAAATAGATTTCATATGCTAAATACAAGAAAACAGATGCATGTTTAACAAACAGCAATAATTTTAAAATCATATTAACAGCGTTATGAATTTCTTCTCAAAATTAAATAATAGAGGAGGCCAGATTAATGTCAATAATTTTTCTGGAACTAAACTATAATTCAAGCTACTTGGAATCTGTAGCTAAGAGCAAGAGCACTTAGACTTATATATCACTTCACAATGCTTTACACCCCTCTCTAAGTGGTTTGCAGAGTCAGCATATTTCCTCGCAATAATCTGAGTCCTCATTTTACTGACCTCAGAAGAATGGAAGGCTGAGTCAACCTAGCAATGGGCATTCTGGGCTGTTGGTTTGATCTCTGAGCTTGGCAATTTGGCTGCAAACATTTCATCTCCACTTTGAATTATGCTCCCACTGGCCTTTAAGTACTTTTTTGTGTGATGTAAATTGGTGTGGGTGTTATTTGGATGTTTCTGAGTTACGATCTGGTTTTGGGTTGTTTGGTTGGCTGGCTGTCATTGTTGAGATGTGGTCCAGTTTCTAGTGAAGGTTGTGATTTTTGTTGCTGTGTGGTGAGGTGCAAACACATCTCATACTGCATTCTAACCACTTACCACCTTGGCTCTAAATAATATTTATTTAATATTCAAAACTTTTGGGACAAAAAATGAATAAAGTCCTCAAATTATGATGGCAATTGGAACTGAATTGCCACCATTAAGTGGTCATACAGTGTGGTATCATGTGACTATGTCTCATAGTGATGGCACTTCTATAAGTCTTCTAAAGCAAGGACCGCATAGGTCATCAAGTGACTTCCTGCCAGCTTCCCCACTGAGTTTGCTTGTGGGAAGTTATCAGGGAATGTGGGAAATTGTGATCACATGGCCAAGGGACACTGCAAAAGCTGAAACCATATCACCCTTTGTAACTAATTTTTCTTCAGTGTGATTGTAATTCTGAGCAAATAGTTGTAGCTGAAGACCTCCTGTATGAACATATTTCTATTGTATTAGCCTTCCGCTAGGAACCTGATAACAGCAGCCCTCCATTGTAGATAAAACTGTACCAGTTTTATTATGCTACACATAATAAATCCAAGGTAAAAAGGAGAGCAGTCGTAGCATTGTGCTGCAGAACATAACTTTTCCCAAATGTTCTCTTTTGTGGGCAGTATCGGTCATCATTCTGTTACCTGCCCATAGATAATCCCTACATCCTCTACATTTTCCCTACACATAGATTAAGGTGAACAGTGTGTTTGTCTGTCCGTTAGTGTGACTACCATCCAGTTGCTTTGCCCTTAGTGCTACTTTTCCTCAAATCATAATCACAAGGATTATGGTTTTCTTCTCAGTTTGCAGTTCAGTTCAATAAGACTAAAAGCTGTGTCTTTGGATACAAACCTGAAACATGCCCTGAAAAAGGCCACAACTTCCTGTGTTATTCTGATAACATAGGCTTGATTATATATAATTAAAAATTCAAGACACACCAAAAGAAATGTCTCAGGGAATATCTTTTGTCTTCCATTAATTCGCTGTGAAAACATTAAGCAGTTCTCTTCCTTAACATCTCTTAACAAATAAACCCTGTTATTTGTTTAAAATATAAATGAATAGATATGATTAACATACCATATGCTTTTGTACTCTATCACCACTTAATGTAACATATCCAATGCTCTACCAAAAGAAGATGGAGAGCAGTCAGCATCTTATTGACTTGCAAGCAGCATTCAGAAGAATGTGGATATTGTTTTTCCCAGCACTTTGAAATGTTACCATCCTAAATGGTCAAAGTTTACTTCATTTTACATTAAATTAAATTCAAGAGCAAGAACGTAACTCACATGCTCACCAAGTCTTCTTCCGACAAGCCTTTGTTACCATGGAAACATTTTTTTTTCCACAAGCATCAATCAATGAGCTGGTGGAAAACAAAAGATTATAGTGCACCAATTACATTTCAGCCAAATTAGAGAGGAGAAAACTGATGGAAAATAAGAGAGGAAGAACAACATATAACAGGAACTTTACAGAGAAAAGGAAAGCTTCATAATAATACCTTATGATGTTAATTTTAAAAGCTAGAATTTTGGAGGCATACACATACATACAGAAGCAGTTAAACATGAATAATAGGAACATGTTTTTGTACTATTTATCAAAGATTGTACTGGCTATGAATGCCTTGTAGTTCCCTATCTGCCTCCCAAAATAACACCTATTGATTTATATTTTTAAGAAAAAATGTTTTGGAAAAGCTGCTAAATTTCCTTTTTAAACTTTGCCATTTATAAGACAATTATACTTCTACGCCTAAAAGAGGGCCATGAGTTGAATATTAAAACGGGCAAGATGTTTTGTGCTGATGCATTGGAATGACTGTCATTCTTTGAGGAGCTGGCAATGTGACAGACAAGTTAAGGCCAAGCTTAATGTAAGACTATGAGCCTTTAAAAAGGAAAATACATCCTGCCTGTCAAGACAGCCTGACTGGGTATTCAGCAAAACACTCCAGACAGTGACCCCGAGCAGCACACAGTGGGGGTCACGATTACATGCCCCTGTGCTTGGAGTCATAGCTTCAGGCAAACAATAGACATTGTTCACACTCCATTGTTCAAGAGCATTTGAAACATTCTATGGGGGAAAAAAATCAGTGTTAAAACACAGCTGGAACATTCCGCTATTCTTTCAGGAAATTAATAGTATCAACATTTTATATCCTGTTCTTTCTTCAGTAATGCTGCATGGTACATTTTATCTGAAGAATAATTATATTCTCCAGGATAGCCGAAGATGTGATAAATAGACTGATGTTTTTACAGAGTGATTCCAGATTTTTCCTGGTGAAAATTGACCATAAAATCTGCAAAAATAAGTTGGTAGTTCTTACAAATACCTTTATCATATTTGTTCTTTATTGCTCTAACAAGCTTTCTAGCAAAAGCATTTGGGATCACTTCAACATTTAAGACTGAAGTATGGATGTAATGGATTTCTATATGCCTTCTTTTGGATATGCTAGTGTTCCTGCCATTCATTTGAAGATTATTACAATACATAGAAGTATATACTACGGTAGCTAGCTATATGTTGGACATACTTGGTCTACACACACACACACACACACACACACACACACACACACACACACACACACACTTGAACTCTAGAAGTGTATTAGAAGTGGTAGAATTATAGTCTAGTTGTTGTTTTGAAGTGGCCCAGAAACAAAGCAAGGTATAGTTACACTGGTATGTCAGAAACTTTCTCCCAAGTTAGTGCTCGAGGTAGAATGTGACCTCAGGAACTAGAAAGGCTAGTGCTTTTACCTATGTAGTAAACTTGGTTAGCTGGTTGGTTTAGTTGTGGTTTGTCGGAGTTTGGAAGTTTTTATGTGCAAAGATATATTTGCCAATATTTCAGAATCTAAACAGGAACATGATTAGTCTAAAACTTAAGCAAGCATTGAGCCTATTTAGTACTTGGATGGGAGATTTTCAAGGAACAATGTGATGGAAGGTAGATTGAAAAGTCAGAGAATGTGGCAGAAGAAGATTGCAGTGGCAAATCACTGCCAAACAATGCCAAGAAAACTGCATAATTGGGTTTGTGTAGACCAGAAAAAGCATAATTCAACCTCACCAAACATTTCTCTAGAAGCACTCTTTGATTCCTTACAATCCACTAGGATGTTGGAAAGGAGGCCAGCAGCATAATTGTGAAAAGTGAAAAGTACCAGCCCGCATTTGGTAGGGCAGAAGAATCCATGAACAAGTTTAAAATGAGTAAGATTTAGAGGGGGAGGGATGGGGGAAAATCCCCTTCCCCGCAGAATCACAATGGGAAAAGCAGTTAGGGAACTGAGAACCAAAACAGCAAATGAATTTTTTAGCGCAATTATGTGTTTTGGAGCTAAAAATTTCCTTTTGTTTTGCATTTAAGCTTTGAAAAGTAGTAGTTGTTGTTGTTTTACACACACACACAAACACACACACAGATAGACAGATAGACAGACAGATAGGGGAAATAAGTGAACTGTTAGCTGTTAGGTCTGCTCACCATGCCATCATCATAAAGTATTTATCTAAAGATAAAGTATTTATAATAGGTAGAATGGATTCATAGAAATTTTTCATAACACACTTTCTGTGTATTTGATACACTGCTAGAGAAATGAGGTTATTGGGTGAATGTAATGAATTTGAACAAAATATGTGCTGAGAAATTGAGTTTTGTTATACCATCTGGGAAATCTTTTACTCAATAGTTTATAAAGGCTTCAGATTTCCAGTATTCTGCAAAAGCTTCTTGTTTTCTTTTCTTTTTAAAGGTGAAGAATATTTTAAAATAGAGGTCCCAAATCATTTTTTTTATTTTACTTCTTTAAAAGATTGGATCTACAGCTTGATTTTTTGCCAGGATTACTCTCCAGAAGTAGGCAGTGCTGAAAGTCAAGGCAGGTTATGGTGATTTATAACAGATTTTATTTACTCAAGATAGATTGTAGGGCTTTAAATGGCACAATCCATTTCAAAATCATCATCTTGTTCCACTGATTAATATATTGCAAATGCAGATACCTTAAATACCATTCAGTAATATAATATGCCAGAGTAAGGAGGGACAGCGGTGAATATTGGTTTTAGTGATCCACAGTTCTAGGTTCAAATTATAGTAATCCTATGATCAAAGCAATAAGTATTGCCTGACTTTCAATGACTTTGGAGAAATGGAACCCCTGAAAGTGATTTATATAGCCTACAGAGAAGGCCATATTTCATGGCCCAGGAATGAAAATTGGAGCAGGGATATTTGGGAGTGACACAAAGGTCAAGAGGGCAGCAGTAGCCATAAGACTGAAGTCTCATCAGAGATGTTTAAATGGTTGAGAATAATCATATGGTCTTAGCCACAACCTTGATTTTGTTGGATCCCCGTGTCCTCACATCCCATCCCTGATCAGATGGACCCAGATTCAGACTGCACAATTTCTCAGTGCTCATGACCTACCATTTCTGCCCGACCCACTCCAGATTGAGGGTGTAGTCAAGTCACATTGAAAGGCAGGACTGAGTCTTTTTTTCCCAGTTTTCTTGGCAAAAAATAACATTGGGCTCCTCTTAGTTAATTTTATCATATGAAACCTGATTTACAACACAGCTATTATTTTGTGTATCAAAAAAGTTGTTATTTTGGTACAATTAATTAGTGTCACTGGATTAAAAAAAGGAGACACATGGCCCAGAGGCTACAGGTTCTCTATCCCAGATGGTCATGATTAGGGTGAAAAAAGGCAGAATAACCACAATAAATATATATTTATGCAACTATTACATATTAAAAGGTGAATTTGCCCTTATATACTGCATAGCAAACTATTTATGCCGACAGGCTTGGGTCGTATGAACAGTGCTTTGCCCCCGGGCCTAGGAATGAACCTCCATCGTTGATTGTGTGTTTGATTGTGATTGCATGTTGTATGTATGTGTTTTAGATTGAATGAATGTGTTTTTGGATTGGATGGCTGATTATTATTATTAAATTCCTCACATGTAATTGTATTGTTGTTGTAAGCCGCCCTGGGTCCTAGGAGAAGGGCGGCATAGAAATTTGAATAAATAAATAAATAAATAAATAAATAAATAAATAAATAAATAAATAAATAAATAAATAAATAAATAGAAGAGTTGAACTATGGAGTCTTGGTGCTACCTGAGCTTGTTGTTGGCTTTCAGATGTTTCATTATCTATGCACTGATGATGTTACCTAGTCAGGTAATGAAATGTCTGCAAGCCAACAACCAAACTCAAAGAGCACCAAGGATTCCATAACAAACTATGTTACCATATGATGAGGTCATATTTGGTGAATATTACATAGCTAGCCATCCTTTTCTTTTACACTTGTACCTACAGGCCATGCACCAATATATTTTCACAATTTGTGGCCATTTATTTATTTATTTATTTATTTTTCGGATTTGTATGCCGCTCCTCTCCGCAGACTCGGAGCAGCTCACAACATACAAATAAACAATTCAATATAAATCCGAAAAAACATTAAAAATAAACCCCACATACTCCTCAGTCACACCACAATCAACAATCATCCCCAGGCCTGCCGGCAGAGGTAGGTTTTTAAATTCTTTCGGAAGGCCGGGAGAGTCGGAGAAACGCGGACTTCAGGAGGTAGTTGGTTCCAGAGGGTGGGCGCCACAACAGAGAAGGCCCTCCCCCTAGGGCCCGCCAGACGACATTGTTTCGCTGATGGGACCCGGAGGAGGTCCACCCTGTGCGCTCTCACCGGTCGAAGGGAAGTATATGGCAGAAGACGGTCCCGTAAGTATCCTGGTCCCATTAGTGATCATGTCATCACTTCATTGATTAAAATTGGGTGGCTATTCCCATAAGATTCCTGTCATCATTGGGAATGTAAAATGGCAACCTACATCTTTTTACTACTGCCAGAGAGACTCAGAAATCCTTGCAAATCATTTCATCAGTTGACTGATATAGGCAAGAGCCGTAGCATCCCCATTTTCCCTAAATACAATGGAATCATATATTATCACTAAACTTATCAGTAAACTAATGTTTGTTCCTTTTCCACAGAGCCAGAGAAAACCAAAATCAGTATAATGGTTAAAAATGGCCTATGCCTTATTACAAACACTCAAAAATTAAATCTGAATTAGTACCTCACTTTATCCTATTTATTTACTATGCTAAAAGCAAATTAACTCAGAGAAAGTTGGAAAGGTCAGGCAGATTTACCCTTAAGTCAACACTGGCTTTCACACTAATGGGATTTTATGGACTTTATGTTACAGTAGAGCTGAACTGTTTGCAATTCTTATTTGCTCATGCTGAACTTCTCTCATGCAAGACAGCTTATTCATATTACAGCTAGAAAATAGCTTTTTATGATATTGATCCAATGTTAACTAAGACAAGAACAAACTTATAGAAGAAGACTTATATATATATATAACAATAATAAAGTTAATTGCATCCATCCTATATTTGTCAATCCTTGTTTCACTGGGTGGGGTACTTAGATGTTTCTTCTGACAGAAATCCTCAACAGCTATGACTTAATACTTGTTGTGGCAAAAATTGATGATTCTAATTTTTTTTACAAAAATTCTCTGAGCAGAGTTTCCTCTGTGGTTTCAACTCTCCACAAATAATTGTTTTGCTATCATATTATGCAATTGTTTTTCTTTCAACAGAGAAAAGGCCCCGAGCTGTCATACTGATCTGCTGAGATATTGTTCAGTACCTGCAGGTTTTTTTTTAATAAAATAGGCTTTTATTTCAAAACTATAATTGATTTCTGCTAGCTTCCATTAAAAAGTGGTTTTGGTACATCACTTCTTTCATTCTAAGCAACATTCTTATAAATAAATCTTTCAAAAACACAAGTGGAAAGTATTTTAGAAAATTCAACAGAATTTCTTATACTTAATTCGTTCTAATCAATGCATTTTAGATACAGCATGTGACTCTCCCACCCCCTCTAGGTAATTTTGGTTCCCCCCCCCTTTTTGTCATCTTATATTAAGTTTACACATGCAAGGTTTCTGCCTGCACAAATTTCCCAAAAACATCCTGAAATAATGTCACAGAAATCCGTAGAGCTGTAATAGATGTTTTTCCCTCACTAAATCAATTCAGGGGCTAATTGGGGTGGAAGGTGACTATCTCTAGTGGTTATAAATACATTTGCATTGCTATCAATCTTTTTACACAGCCAACATTTAAGTAGGCAGAAGGAGAAAGGCCCATCAAGTTTAACTACATAGGCAATGCTGCCATCAAGTGGCGAAAGTATTAGTTGGCATCACTGTGAAATAAAACAAGAGTGCATTAACAGCGCAAAGCAGAGGGAAGAAAACTGGATCTTAAATTAGAATGTTACTGGAATGGACTGAAGCATTTACAGTATAACATTGTTGTGATTTATGCTGGTACCTTCCAGATTTGACTACTAGAACATAGTTTTGACTTTCAAGCCCCTCTGCTCATTTTTGGCAGTTCTTGAGCAGAGCATGTGGGCTGCTGGTCCTCTTTGTGATTGCTATATAAAAATACTATTTAACCTTTCATGACTTTGACAGCCTCAAGAACCGGGTATTCGGAAGTCTGCTACGTGTTTGCATCTAAACCTTTTTATGTCCCTATTTAAGACTCTTGAGGGACAGTTGAATTCTTACATACCCAGCCTCCCACATTTTTCTCTGCCTGCAAAATAACACACGTGCTCAAGCAGCCTTAAAAATGTAATAATGGAAGTTGTTCGTCTCAAAAGACTTTAACTAGGCAGATAGTAATTGAAAATAAGATGCTTAGCTGTAGCTGAAATACCAGATTGCCATAGCATCAAAGATAATGTCTGTCCTGTGTCAGAATCGTTTTTCATACAAACAGCTTTTCCAGGATGCCAGATAACTTTTAAACTAGATGGGCTTTTACAACTTCAATTGTTTCATAGCACTCTTGCTACTTGCACTGTTATTTAAAAGTTTAAAAGCATTGGTCTATGATTGCTTTGAGAATTCATTTAAATTTAAGGGCAGCATCCTAAAATCAGAATGCACCATTTTGTGATCTGAAAGTCACATGCACATCTTGAAAGTCTGGGATTTAACCTTCAAGATCATTTGAACGATTACCACAGAATTATGTTTAAAGTGATGGTACAAATCACTACAAACATGGGATTATAATCACATTAATTGTAATCAATTTTAATTTAATTATATCTATGCTTTAATTAAAACATTTAATTCTAGCATACCCTGGCAATAACTATTCTCTATTTTATTTAATGCATTCTAGCCAGTGATGTCCAGGTGAACTTTCATTCATATAAAGGGGCCTTTCATTCCCATCTCCCAGCATTGCCTCTTGTAAAGAGCAGAATTGGGAGAGAAAGTTTAAGGATACACTGAGCAGGAAACTTTGCTTGGCCAGCATTTTCATACAAGGATTTGGGGAACAAATAGCATACTACCTCTAACTTCAGAATACCTTTGTAGAAGCAGCCATGGATATTTCTTCCATTGGTTTACCTGATTTAAATTATGAAATGATAGCATATAAGATAATAAATATCTAAAGGGAATCCATAGAAAACAGTGGTCTTCTTCATAACCTTCCTCACTGCAGGATAAGGAGTAAAATTGTCTTAAGTTCTGAGAAAGCAGATTCTGGTTGAGCATAGTAATCGTTTTTTCTAACAAAACAAAACCAGTATAACAGGTTTATCAAGCTAGTGAAGAAATTGGTAGGGTCCCTTTTAGATGTGTTCAAGCAAAAGCTACCGGTAGCTACCATTTTTCAAAGTTGCTTTGATTTGGATTTTTTCAGCAATAAGCTTTTACTTGGGTGAATGGTCCTTGCCAACGCTATGATTCTACCTTAAGCTCTTTGTATTATTGTACATTGAGTAATAATTCTGTAAGTGATTATATTAAAAAAATAAAAAAGTAGATGTATGGCCTGTTCATTTACGTTACACTTAATTTTGCTGAATCTTCCTCAGGTATGATGTGTGATTCTTAATAAATGACTCCTTTTCACTCGTGGGAATAATCTTGTTAAGAGTTTTAGATATAAAATTTATTATACATTTGTACCTCTGGAATACTTAGAAACACTTGTTTCATCATTATGAGTAAAGGTTTGGTACATGTCATTCAAAATGAAAGTGAAGACATTCTTCAGAACACAGTTTTAAAGAGGCATACACAATACATGGTATACAAATATGTGAACGATGTAACATACGAAATAAATATTGGCTTATTACAGCCAAGCAGTATATAAAAAGATAAAAGCTTTTAAGTTGCAGGAAAGTAAAGAGATCAGTGTAAAGATTACAAATATGCCTTTTTAAAGAAACAAGAAAAAAAATCCTCCCTTCACATGCCAAATTATGTTACAAAGTAAGGCAATTTATTTAAACTCTTTTCTATTTTATGTTGGCAATTAATAACATCAGTAAGAAATAAAAACATCAAAATAGCAGAGAATTGCTAAAGCAGCAATTAGAATTTTAAAAGAGCAGCTTCATTTTAAAAAAAAAATTATATATCGAACATGCTCTAAAAAGGGAGAGATTCTTCTGGAAGTCTGTTAGCAGCAAAATGGGTTGGAAAGAACTTCCAGAGTCCTGTTCTTGGATATTTAAGAAAGAGATAGAGAGACAGACAGACAGTGGTGTAACAGATAAGGTGCTACAGAATAGGAAAGTACCTTGGAGGTCTTCTAGTCCAACCCCCTGCTCAAGCAGAAGATCCTATACCATTCTGGACAAATGGCTGTACAATCCCTTCTTAAAAGTCTCCAGTGATGAAATACTCACAACTTCTGAAGGCAAGCTGTTTCACTGATTAGTTGTTCTAGCTGCCAGGAATTTGTCCTTATTTATTGGTCATCTCTTTCCTTGATTAGTTTCCATCCATTGCTTCTTGTCTTCACCTTAGCCAGGCTGGATGCGTTGCCCTCGGCAGTCCTTTTTGGACGGTTTAAAGGCATTCCTATGTACCTTCGGTTGTGTCCATGTGGTGATGGCTCTATAGAACCCTAAGCCATATACTGCTTCATTGTTCTTTATATAAAGACAGATTCTTATATATCCGATATTGAAGAAGTTTCCAGGTAGGGGATATGAATTTTATCTAAAGCTGCTACGGTACTTATATCAACTCAGGTTGCCCAATTTTGTGCTACCATTTGCACAATACATCGCAACATTATCAAGGTCTGAAAAATTTTAATACGATGTTTTATTTTGAGAATTTTGGATTATTTATTAATTTGATTGTTTGATGGTTTTATATTCTATAAATATAGAAGTAAGATTGTCACTGTTGTTATATTTGATTATGTCTGGCCTTATGGCTGTAATAAACAGATTGATTGATTGTTTCTTGCCTTGCCTTCAGGTACTTTAGAGAGTAGGTTGACCCCTCTTCTTTGTGGCAGCCCCTCAAATACTGCAACACTGTTATCACGTCACTCCTAGTTCTGGCTCTTTCTGCTAGAAGCAGAGCCCCAGTTAAGCCCTGAGCATATTTATCCGTATGTAAATATGCTTCCAATTTCTCTTTCTAAGTGGAGTTAGAATTTAATTTAATAATTTAAATTTACTCACTCCATTCTACAGGTTGTCCACACTCAATTAATAATGGTTCAAATTAACCATCATCTCAGAAAGGGTGCTTTGCAGCCTGTAAAACTTTGGACTGTCGCAAAATGTCATCTACACTAACATTGTATAGTCACATGATTGTGATCTGATTGCAACTACCGTGTTTCCCCTAAAGCAAGACAGGGTCACACTTTCCTTTTATCCCCAAAAGCCCACTATGTCTTACTTTCGGGGTACGGCTTATATTGATTGGAAAACAATTGTCAGTTTTATTTTAAGTATTTTAAGTATATTTAAGTATTTTAAGTATTTTAAGTATTTAAGTATTTTAAGCAGGAGGCGGAAGTGGGCAGGAGTAATATGTCTTACTTTCGTGGTACGGCTTATATTAGCCGACCCCCTGAAAACCCCGATACGTCTTACAATCGGGGGTGTCTTACTATCGGGGAAACACGGTAGTTGTCAAGCAGTCATGTGATTGCTATTTGCAATCTTTTCTGCCAGCTTCCCGAGAAAATCAATTGGGAAGCAGTCACGGAAGGTTGCAAGTGTTTGTAGCCCCCTTCTACCAATTAACAAGTATTTATAAAGTGAGAATTGTAAGGAGTGTGCATGACTTTGCGTATCTATCTTTTCAAAAGGTTGATTTTAAATTTAATTTTCCTTTCAAACACATTTAACCATTCACAGAATAGTATTACACAGAATCCCATCTATTCATGTTTCAATCAAATGGGTCAATGAAACATTAAATTGGTAGAGTCAATGCAATTGACTAATGGACTAATTTGATTAATAGCAATAACACTTAGACTTAAAAACCGATTCATATTGCTTTACAGCCCTCTCTAAGTGGTTTACAATGTCAGCATATTGCTCCCAAGAATCTGGGTCCTCATTTTACTAACCTCAGAGGGATGGATGGCTGAGTCAACCTTGAGCCGGTCAGGATCAAAACTCCTTACAATGGGCAGTTAGCTTGCAATACTGCATTCCTAACCACTGCGCCACCATGGCACTGGCTAAGGTGTCAGATTAGCATGGGGAAGATACAGAAGTTCAGAGATACAGAAGTTCAGACATATTTTACATGTTACTCTCAAACCAATTTACCACAAAAGGTTGTTGCGGTGGACAATGGAAGGACTGCTATGCATGCCCAGAAACTAAAGATACTAAAGTATACGGAACACTTAAGAAATAAACTTAAGAATATTAATTGTCTATGGAGATTCGCAGAAATCCAGGTCATGGTTGTCCCAAAGATGCTTTTTCAAAAGGCAACTGGACTTTTTTTCCCCCTTGAAGATGTTTCGCTCCTCATCCAAGAAGCTTCTTCATTCTGATTTAATGGTGGAGAATAGGGGGATATTTTCCTTGCAGACATCTGATCATTAGCATTCAGTTTCTGAGTTAATGAGACTACTTGAAGGTTTATCTGTGCTCTCAGGGTCACTTGAATAGTGCAAATGGGTGTGGAATCTTTGAACTGCTGAAAGGAGATAGGTGGCGTCAACAATCCTCTGTTGAGAGGACTGTTCAATCTTAATGTAGATGGCCTCTTTCAAACCAGTAGTCTTCTCTATCCAGAATGTGGACTTTACCATCTTCAAGAGTGACCTTTGTCTTTCTTTTTTTTTGTAATATATTTTATTGATTTTTTAAAAAAAAACATAAGTCACTTAATAATTGGTGAACAGTGTGTTGTCTGGGTTTACATTTGTAAAACATTCACTAACAATTGATTTCTATAATCCATAATCCACATAATGGTTTTAGTTGATTTCCTATTTTACCAAAATATTCTCTTTTGCAAACATTGAGTTAATACAATTCTTATGTTTTGATAGATAATAATTAAATATATATTTTTCCCAATATTCCTAAAAATAATAATCACATTAATATATTATTTCTTTTCTATCCAATCATTCTGATTGCCTTATCATAGATTCTGTTACAGTCCTTATTTTAATTTGTTTCTCCCACCAAATTCTGTTTTCTTACTGGTTAAAATTTTCTCAAAAATTAATTACATTTAAAAAATTAACTCTATTTTTTCCATATGAACCATCTCACACTTTTACATTTCTTAAGGAATAGATAAACAGTGAAAAAAAGGAAAAAATAAACATAAAAAATAACATACTTAAAATATATATCCCTCCTAAGTTAATGTTTCCAAATTTTTTTATTCTTTTTAACCATAATTAAAAATATGTTTAATCTTTAAATATTCCATTTAATACATCTAGTCATCTAGTCCTTTAACTCTTATTCAAAACATTTTTATCCATTATAATTTTCTTAAATTCAATCACATTTAAATATCTAAAACATTTCCTTTATCTAAGTAATTTCAACTTTTTTATATCACTCATATCAAGAAAGAGAATAAAAAATGGAAAAAAGAATACTATATTATTTAGGGAATTCATTCCTCTTGGAATGACATATATATTCCAAATATTTTCTATTTCTTTAACCATATTCAAACAAATGTTTCTTTTTTAAGTATTCTCTCTGCTAAGTCCCATCATCTATTTTCTTGGTTTCCACTTTAGTCTTTTTCCTTTGCCCAGCATCTTTCTTAATCAATGTATTTTGCTGAATGAAAAGGTTTTTCCATATGTTCATAAATGTTACTGTAGATATAAAAAGTAAATCAGGTTAAGTGTCTTGGTACGGAGCTTTTTCTTTCTCTTCGCTTCTCTTATCATTTCCTTTCTTTCCGATTTTCCTGACATCTCTACAGTCCATTTTATCCAATCTGTTTTCTTGTCCTTGGATTTATTTTGTGAAGGTCACAAACACAAATTAGTTTTTCCCAGGTTTTGCCAAGTCATATATTAAAGTCATAGCTGTCATAGTCTTCATCCACCACTAGGTGTCAGCAACTATTTGTTCTTCAATTTCCAAAATGAACAATTATCTTTAGAATGAGAGTCTTAACTATTCAAACAATTTTTGATTTATCCAGATTTAAGTTTTAACTTTCAGGTTTTATATTTATTTCACTTCTATATATTTTGATCTTCCATAAAAAGATTAATTCATTGCTTTCATTAGTATAAGGGTGGGGCAGAAATCCCACTTCTTCCCTTTCAGAGGTATTTTGCTTCTTGGGGATCTTTTCCAGGAAATTAAATATAGAATAGAAAAGATCTAATTCCTCACCCAGTTTCAAGCATGCTGTTCACAGTTGTGCTGGTTAGTACTTTTGGATTTCGGTTGCTAGTAGCTTGGGCTGGTCAATGCAATACGGGCAGCCTTTCTCCTGTCGGGTTAGAAGACTTTCTCCAAGTCGAACGGAACATTCCAGAATTGTTGGAGCATCCTTCTTTCTTCGCCGCCTCTTTGGGGCGACTTAGACCCATTTAGGTCCTCTGGCAGGGCAAAATTAGCCGTGGGAGTGCAGAGAATCTGCAAGCCCACAACCGGTCGCTACTACGCAAAACCAGAAGTCCAAGAGTGATCTTTGTCTTTCAAATCAGATGGACTGCTGAATCTTGTCCTGATGGGATTTGTTCTCCTATATTGTGCTATGTGATTTGCTTTGTTTCTCAATGTACACATCTGCAGGTCTTTATTGTACGCATATATTACATTGCTTCAGAGTGGACAAGTTTCTGCCTTTGTGTATTTGGGTTTTAAAGTGTGCATATATATTTTATTGGTGAAAATCCTCCTGAGCTTTTCAGATATTCCTGCAGCATTTGGAATGACAATATTGCTTTGTTTGTTGTTCTCTTCTTTATGGAAAGCTCCTGCTGGGTCTTTATTTTATTTTATTTGATTTGATGAAGGCCCAGTTGAGATAGTCACATGTTCTGAGCGCTTGATGTGTTTTAGTTCTTTTTCTTTTCTATCTTTGCTTTTCCATCTTTGTTTACCATTTTCCTGCCTATTTTAATTTGTATTCCTAGTCT
Source organism: Bothrops alternatus (assembly GCA_034064705.1). NCBI lineage: Eukaryota > Metazoa > Chordata > Lepidosauria > Squamata > Viperidae > Bothrops > Bothrops alternatus. Next base: position 9,519,606 of record JARGCV010000018.1, on the reverse strand, counting down.
GTATTTTAGGAATGGGAGGTTCAGCTGAAGTAGCCATAACTTAAAAGTGGAACAGGCATGTATGTAGAGGGCAAAAGCTTGTCAAAATGATCCCTTTGAGAGGTAAATAAGAAGGAACCAAGTTGTTAAAGATCACAGAAATGTTACCAGGAGATAAAGACCAGACACTGAGCACCCAATGGCAACTATTAGACTTGTGGATCAACAAGATCAAATCTGGGGCTTAGGCAAACAAAATCAGAGGGCACATTTCTACCATGTAGATTTGGTGGCTTCCGATCCTCTAGTTCAGGGGTCCCCAACAACTGGTCCACACAAAGAAGCAAAGCCCCATCTGCGAGATGCAGGCAGCACAGAAAACCATGCACTCTCTGGTCTGTAGAAAAACCTTTCTCCACGGAACCGGTCCCTGGTGCCCAAAAGGTTGGGGACCTCTGCTCTAGTTAGTGCCTGTCAGCCTAAGTGAGAAGGATGTGGGTGAGTAGGGATAACTGTTTGAGAGCAAGCACAAATGTACATTGTAACCTGCAAAGTTTTGCTGCAACTTTTAATTCACTAGGTCTCAGTTGAAAATGATTTGCATGTGCTCCTACTTATTTTCTGGTTGTCAACAGGGCTGTATGTCTTGCACCTATCTACCGTAGAAAACCTTGTCTATTAGCAAGTGACTTATACTTAGAGTGTGTGGAACATAAACTAGATATTCAAACAATGCTATAAACTATCATTTTATTGATTCAGCACTATACTTGAGGTCCTAATTTAATGACCATTCATTTACGACTATTCAAACTCATCAGTGTTGAACCAGTGGTAGCTGTGACCAGATATCATGCCCTTGAAGTTGGAGTCAGTCACAGTACATGATGCGTTAGGCATTTATTTGGATCACATGCACCCCTCCCCATGAGAATTTGTCTCAGGGACCTCTGCACCTCACTCACTGTGCAACTTATGAACAAGCAGCAAAATGCTGAACCAACAGCAAAGCTTAAGGAAAGATTGGCAACAGTTGTACACACTTAGCAGGGAACTAATTTAACCCCCATACAAACAGTCTTCAGTTGCTAAAAGAAACTTAAGCATCTGGCTTCACATACCACAATTTAAGTAGAATTCAGTTATTTATGATCTTGGCTTGTTAACTAAGTCCTCATCCTTTCCTCAGTTTCAGATTGACATTGGATTACCCAGCTAAATTCTTGTATACAATGAACTGTGCTTTCCTGTTTTTGCCCTTTGCTTTGCTTTGCTAATTTCTGCTGCCTTGAGCACTTTGAGCAGACCTCAAAGTTTCTGCTGGTGCAGTACCTCCACTGTCATGCAATTTCGATTTGGGTGCCCTGCAACTGCTTCAGATTTCCAACTGTCACAGCATTCTATGGTCACATGCTTGTGATTTGTGATCTTCCCTCTAACTTCCTGCAAACCAGGTGAATGAGGAAGCTGTCAGGAAATTGGAAGTTGTGATCACAAGATTCCTACTTAATGATAGTAACCATGAATCTCTGTCATTAAGTGGTATGATCATATAATATTCTGCTTTATAACAAAATACTTAGCAATAGAAATTGAGTGGTGCAGTGGCCTAGAGGTGAAGACGTTCTCCCCCCGCTTGGAAGGTTGAGCGTTCAAAGAGAAAATATTTGCTGTGAATTCCGTATAGATGTCAAGAAGGGCATCCAGCCAGTAAACACTAAGCTCCACTCAGTCGCCCTGACTCCACCCCGAAACAAAGGATTAAAGGGTTGTAAAAAGAAAAAAAAACCTTCCAATTACTGTTGTTGACCAAGGACCAACCGGTACAAGTAGAACAAATAAGTACAAATAAAGATTTCACTTTGTTTCATTCAGCATAGAAAATATATGTAGAGCTAAATGCTTTGAGAATATCTAGGAGGTAAGAAAATGAATATTAATAATTACCCATATGTAACATATTATTTTTAGAAAGAGTTCAGCACAGCTATTAGAGACTTTTATTTTGAGCAGCTCTAACTCCAGTTGGAATATTCCCCCTAGTAAGTTTGAATTTGTGTCCTATTAAGGAAGTAATTTAGAAGTATTAAATAAAGAGTCAGTGGGATTTTGAAATATTTCTGGTCCCCCCCCTAGTCACAAAAAAGGTAGAACAATAGACACACACACACACACACACACACACACACACAAATATAATAAAATCTTATTTTTTTAAAAAAAAAAAGGGAAAAAGGGATTTTTCACCCCAGTTCTCATACTGAATATGAAATCAATGATTCAGTATATTAGGAACAGATTTACTTGGCAGAAGATTCTTATGCATGATGGACAGATTAACAGCTTTATTGTAGACAAGAATATTATACAGATGATTTGACCCTCTCATGCAAAGTCTTTTCTAAGTTAGTATTCCAGAAATTAAACTCTAGGCTTTTTCCTTCCACCAATGAGCATTAACTTGGCAGTTTGCTTGGTTCCCTTAGGCTAAATAATAGTCTTCTCTAGCCTGAGAACCACTAGTTACTGCCTCACTAGATTTAGCTCTTTTTAAAAAATAAGGTCTTGCGCTCTGCCAGTACGAATAGCTATGGAACTGAGCTAAGCAAAGAAACAAAAGCAATGAATTCATTCCAATGTGCTTCATGAATGTAAGATCAAAATGTACATTTCTCTAGCAATTTTGTGTGGTTTCAAGCATGGAAGCCTTGCATCAATCTATTTCAAGGTTGGAATGGTTCATTTCAGTTTTCTGTGACTGTAACATTTGAAATTTGCTGCTCATAATGGCTAAGTTTCATTCTCAGTTTGGAACAGCATATTTTGTTCTGACCTTGAAATAAACTCCTGGAATACATGAATATTGTTTCAAGTTCATACACTTGAAACTTGAGCTTCATACATTTTTACATACTATTAAACTAAAGTTTGCTGATGATATTTTATCTTTCCACCTTGCCACCCATCTCTCTCCTTTCTTGGTTTTTTTTTTTTTAACCAAAACTCCTTTCTGTGTCAGTGCTTGAAAAAAGAGGATCTACAATTCTCAAAGATGAGGAGTCTTTGATCCCTGCAGATCTACTTCCCTTTGGCCCATTTCCTACCATTTTTTCATTTTCAGAATTTTAAACTAGTTTAAGATGAATTTTTAATACTAGGATCACGTTCACCCATATCCTTCTACTTTCCAATTATTCCAGGCATAGGCACTCAACATTAGAAAGTATGTAATAAAATTAAATATCTACGATATCTGGCATAATCGTTAAATGAAAACACTAATACATGAAGCTGTCTGCAAACATCCACTTTCTTATCACTTCAATTCATTAGTTCAGTGCTATGAAAAGAATGAAAGCAAAGGTTAAAAAAAACTACCTTTATTTTTTCTTCTTCATCCATTACATATTTTTAAACAGGGATGTGTTTTATTATTCATACATTCAGGCAATGTTGATTTTATTAGTTTAGACCGGGAAAAAGCATATAAATGGAGACATTGTTGATTTAACCTGAACACAACTGTGTAACTTTCTACTGACCAAGTCGTTTGTGAGAACATTCTCCTTAGCATTAAAATGGTGTACTTAAAATATTGCTAAACAGCAATGTCTAGATTCCAGTCTTTGCAGAAAACAAACAAGCTTTACATTGATTTAATCTTCATCATAACTGGATTAATATACACAGTGTTATGTGTAAGGAATTCAGATCATATAAACACTGTACAGGGCAAAGAAAACCTTGAAAATGAAACGGCTAGGTTATGATAAAAAATATATTGCAAGTATTTACAAATATAATAGACAAAAGAAATTTGGTCAAATACTGCAAAGAAGGTGTTAACCACCTACCTTCTTCTTTTAAAAAAATCAGCCTCTTTTAGTGCTTAAAGTAAAATCAGCTGAAACGGTCAAACGGTCAAGTAAAATTTTTTTACTAAATTATCTAATTTATGCTTTTATTGGTCAGATCAAGTTGGTAAATTGAGAATTTATTACACTAACAGAAACAGTGATTAACAATAGCCAGATTTATACAATGTGTTTATATGTGTGCCTAATTCAAGATAACACACTGCAGTTTGGCAGTTAAGAAAAATAAATTATAAAACAATCCCTGTAAATGCAATAATGAATTCAACTGGTGTGCATTTATCAATTAATACACATTTTGAATGTTACCATAAGATATTAAAAATAAATAATTATGCCCAAAGGCATGCACTGATAGACAAAAGTTAGCTCTAGGAAACCCTTTTTATAAGAAGACACATAATTTGCATTTTGGTCAACAAATCTGTCTAGCCATTTTATTTCCTTTACTCAAATCCTTATGATACTGGCAGCTTAACATGACAAACATACGCTTCTGTCATTATGGCTTTAAACAAAGCAAACTGAAGGGAGAAGGAGGAAGAGAAAGAACTGCTTTTTCTAATGAACTGTTATTTCATAACACAGGCACTTTAAGGAATTATCAGGAAAGTACCTAATCAATCCAATCAGTTGTATTTTAGTGATGCAGTATTTTGTTGAAATGTAAGAATGTTCTAGAAACCCCCAGCGGCAATCATAAACCATAGGCTAACATTCACTGAAGGAACATTATGGTTAACCCACTTCCATTTTCCTTTCTTAAATCAATAATATACATACCCCAGTTTATTACTTGGCACATCCAGACCTTCATTTTTAAAACTGTCATTCAACAATAATTTTTGATTAACGTTTTGTGATTCCCACGCTACATGTTTGCAGTAATTTCCTAGTAGTGTGGTTTTATAACCCTTAAGCAACTTTCAGTTGATGTTTCAGCATTGATGTCATACATAACTGGAAGCACAACTTGCATTATACAAATATTTGCATTTCAGTACAAGCACTATTGCCACTTTAACTACACTGCATCTCAACTAGAGGTACAACAAAAGCAGATTTGAAAGCCCAGATTTTACAAACACTGATACACCTCCTCCCTTAGAAAGCACAGCATTTTAGGCTTTGTCTTCAAATGATTCATCTAGCTTCTGTCTTAGTACCACCAGGCAGTGACTCTACCATATTTGTAATAATTTTAAGTGGCAAGTTTGCAAATGTAGTACCACCAGAGCAACAACTGGAAAAAAAGTAAAAAAAAAAACCTATTACTGAGAAAATAAATCTTAAAGCAAGATATTTTAAATGCTTGGACAATAATAGCTTTATTTCCAATGTTAATCACTTTCAGTATGGCATTCCCCAAACCTTAGCAAATACCAGGTTTATAAATTATCTGGTCTTCAGCTAATCACTGCTAATGTTTTCTAAGTCAATTTTTCTGAGGAAAAAAAAAGCATTTTTTGTATCTTGGTGATCAAAAGGTACTTTTATGTTGACACAGCATTAAAGCTTCCAGGAGAGATGATCCAAATTAAAAATATGCTGAACCATCAAATCAAATCAAGTATGAGAATCTTCTCACTTAAAGATGATGCTGGAAAAATGTGTGGTAACTAGAGAGATGACTTATCATGATATAGCAGATGAGTAAGTAAGTAATTCCACGCCGTCTGCTTTCCTCCAAAGTCATTTGTGACGTTGAATGGTTTTCCTTTTCCTTCTCTTGAAGAAACAGCAGCACCTAAAATTGTTCATAAAAACAATCTTATATAAACAGAAAAAAGCATGCTTGATAAAGGTTACTTCGTAGGTTTTCATGAAGTTTTGAAACTGAAGCCATTCAGGTAATATTAAAATGCATTATAGCAAACAAAAATATTTAAAAATGAAGATATATAATATAGGCCACTCCATTATGCATCTAATAGATGATGAGATAGTATAGTCGTAACAGAATATCAATATAAGGACAATGCAGGCATTTTTTTATAAATCTGATTTAATCAGTGTGCAGAAACAATATTATTTATGTTTCATTATTACAATTAGCCTATTATTTTAATACAATGGACAGATTTTATGGGTATTCGAGAGGGTAATCTTAAAAAAAAAAGGATTCTCCTTTCCCCTGGACAATTGAGAGAGCAGGATGTGTTATTAAAATTAGGACAAGTGTAAAAATACCTCTCCATAATTCTAGGATTTCTAGGTAATTAATATCTATTAATTTCTAGCTAATTTCTAAGTAATTAATACCTATTTATTTTCTTTTGTTGTTTAATGTTAATTGTAGCATTACTAAAAGCTAAATGTTCATAGTACACTGTAGAATTAAGACTGGCAAACAACAAAGATAGTGAACATTCCTACTAGTTTATCAATAGGAAAGCATTCTGGACTGCTTGTCCTGTTTTTATATCAGCATACAGAGCATATGATAAAAGATAATTACATCAAGTAAAACCATGTTATTAACAAAATTGCCTAAGATCCTGGAAGCCAAAAAAAATGACATTTCTGTTTACTTGTACAGCAGTTGAACTTCAGAAGACTACATTGGGCTTGCATGGTAAAGATAAATATTCAAGTCATTTTGCCACTGCACAATCTATACCTATCATCTCTTCGTTTATTATACTTCTTGTAAATTTGATGCCAATTGTCCCAAAACAAAAGAGCTTGAAACTTTTTTTAGTTAACATAATTCCCTAGCCCTATTCTGAAAAGCATCAAGTATCTTATACAGTAGTATATCTATAATATATGTTATGTTTGTACAAATTTCTGGGAAGGATATTCCCATCCTTCTTAATATTGTTATACTTTTGTTTCAAGCAAAACAAAAAACAAATTAATATTAAACTTAGTCCTAAGTAGCTATGGCTTTCTTTGTGAAGTATCATTTTAAGGCAACTGTAGAACAACAAAATGGAATAATTCAAATCTTTTTTGGAACACCTTAAATTCTAAAAATGTTATATTTCAGATGTATCCATCTGAAAATTAACATTTTGGATCTCTTGCTGTGGTCAGTACTGCCTACAAAATGGATGCATCTTCCAAGAGATATCAGCAATTAAATGAATAGCAAATGTATAAAGACACTTGGCAGAAATCACAAAATTTCTTCAAGATTTGGCATTTTTGTCTATTTTACAAAGAACTATTATTTCTGCAAAGTTCATTCAATTTCTAAGGAAGCTAAAGTAATCTTTCTTGAATAAACAGTAATCAGAAATTCAAGGGTACGAAACAAGACTTAAACTTATACCTCTAAACTGATTTATTATAAAATCAGGGATTTAAAAAGCAGATCAGCTTGAGACTTAACCAAGCCTTGTTTTAGAACATATTTTGTGGGGTTAGCTAAGCATAATTAGAACTCATCCCCTAGCTTTTAAAACCATGATTAAAAACATATCAAACATATTGTCCCACCAGAAAACTGTAAGTTGCTCTTTTTCTAAGTATTTTTTAAAATTAATCTTAAGGGATAACATATTAATGTGCTTCATTGTAAAACTAAAGAAAATGAGAAGAGTAGCATGTCTTAAATTATAACATCTCTGTTTCTTTGGGCTTAGAGAAATTCTGTAACATTTCAGCTATGTTAAAAGTATTTAAATACAACAAAAGAACTAACTGCAGCGAAATGTGTGCTCTTAAGTAAATGATCACTAGAGGGCCTCACTCTCATATGTACTAAATATTTGTTAGTTCCAAATTCTCTTCTCTTCCTCTCTTCTCAAGGGCTGAAATATCTACCGGTATGAAGCCAGCATTCATACTAAAATTAAAACTTATAGTTAGTCTACACTAATTTATTCTACCATGCATTAAATATTCTAAAATGTTTCAGACCTTATACAGGAAATAGAAATGAACTATTTAACAGAAATTTGTTGGGAAACATTTTTCCGAGAAACTACACTAGAGAATGCAAACATATGTTAATCTATTAGCATGAATACAGTAGTTAATGGATCTTAAATGGGATTAATCAACTAGTGCTACTTAGAATGGTGAATTATTTTTCAAGAAACCATTGTTTGCCTTATAGTAGGCTTTTTGCAGTGATGATCTCTGGAAGAAAGGTATTTTTAATTATGGACAAAACCCAACCATCTGCCATAATATGAAAATAAAAGCAGGAAAAAGAAAAAAAACGGGGAAGCACTTTCTCTGAAAAGATTATCTTGAGAATGCTGATAAAAAAATGTGTATGGAGGATACTAACAAAGAATTTATTTGGCCTAGTTTCTTGCTATTAGTGGCAGAAAAGAGGAGCTGGAATAGTTTGGTTTAGTTTAGTTTGATCTTGATTGCCAATATAGACATAATGGTGTATTCTAACCAATACAGCAAGTATATTGTGTTGTCTCTATACCCCAACTGAAGCATCATTGCAAACTAAAGAGACTCACCTTCAAATGTTAAGCCCTTCATCCTAGCCTTATACATGATATTGTATTATGTGTTTAAAAGGGTTCTTACACAATACATTGGAGTACAATACAAAGTATTTATTTTGAAAGTGTTCACACTTGTCATTTTACATGATATCATATCTGTTCTGAAAACTTGGATGGTGTATTAAGCATTTGATTAGTTACTTGGGAGTATACAATTAAAAAAATTAGCTACTTTTATCTTCTTAGAATGATAGTTAAAAATGGGATCTTTAACCTTTTAAGACTTGTTACCTGGCTAGGCATCTAAATATTCTCCAAAGTGAGAAATTTTCCAGCCAAAGCCATCCAATCTGTGAGCCTTTTGGTCTAGTGGCTAAGGCACCAGGTTAGAAAGCAAGGCATTGTGAATTCAAGTCCCGCCTTAGCCATAAAAGCAGGCTGTTTGACCTTGGGCCAGTCACTCTCAGCCCAATTCATTCACAAGGTGGTTGTTGTGGGGAAAATAGGAGGAGGAAGGATATGTTTGCCACCTTATTTGTAAAAAACAATAAAGGCGGGATGGACAGACAGACAGACAGACAAAGTTTATATAGATGGCAGTCAAACCAAATCTGCACCTGAGGGAAATAATTTCCTTTTTCTTGTCTTCTCTTCTGTCCATATGACAATGAAATATCCAAATGTCCAACTTCATATTTATCTCTTTAGTGGATGGGAGAAAACAAAGTACAATGGCTGACAAACAGAAGACAATGCCTGGAAACAACTGGGCAACTGAGTCCCCATCCTTGAACATTCAATACAGACCTCAGATTCTGTTGGAAGGCTATATCACTCATTTGGCCTCCAGACTGAACAGTGGAAGAGAATTACAGCAGACCAGTACATTCAACTGCTAATCCAAACTCATTATAGTTTCCTTGAATTGGAATCAACTACCCCTCCTGATGTGATGACCACCAAGAAAAATGATATTGGATAACTACCGGTAGGTAGAGTTATAGTCACTGTCTCAGCAGCAGCAAAATAAAATTCAAATATTCCTATCAACCCAATTACCTCCCTCACAACCCTTACTTGTTCCATTTCAGCTATGTGAATGTCCATCTGTATTAGTTTCCAGGTCCAATATATTACATGGTGCTGTTTTTGACCTATAAAGCCATACATGGCTTGGCACCTGGGTCCCTTCTCCACCTTGTCCAACCAAATTCTGACTGACCAATTAGATCTAGCTAGGAAAGATTGCCGCATATTCCACACTCTGGGGAGGCTGAAGCAAAGAGTCTTTGTTTTCTGTTGCAATCTGACACTGTGACATGGCCCCTCGATGTGGAATTTAGACTGCCCCCTCTATACTGATTTGCTACAAGCACCTCAAGACCAAGTTATTTTTTAAGAGTCTTCTCCTGATAAAAGTTGTTATTGTTGCCATCTTTTATTTTCTTCCTATTTTTCTATGCTGTTGTAATTTTATTTCTTTTTAAGGTTGTATTCTTTTTATGTAAGCTGCCAAGAGTCATTTTTTTATTTGCAGCAGCATACAAATATGTTTAATTAATAAATAAATAAATAAATAAATAGGTAGATAAAATTAGAACTTCCTTATGCATACTTTTTTCCATCTAAAATCTGCAACTGAAAGAACATTATTTGTGTGCATTACTTTATTTTTCCTATACTTTCAACTCCCTGGTAGCCAACCAATAAAACTCATTTCATAAATTTATTGAATTCTGTAAATTGTGATGGGTTGTGCAAACAGATATAATGGAAAAGACAAAATTATTGTGGTTACCATACGGAGACTGTAAGGGCTGAATTATATGGTAGCATAGAAAATGAAATATGCTTCACTATATAAAAATACAGCATAAATTCAAAATAATGCTATCTGTAAAACATACAAAATAAATACTAAATATAGTTACATAATATATATTATTATATATATTAAAAATGTTTAAGTGTATTTATAGGGACTGCAACTGATAATTTTTCATCAACCTAAATATAGTTGCATGATTTTTTAAAAATATTATTTGAATAATCCGTCCTAGCCACAGCAATTAAAATTTAATTTCAAGCATGAAAAACAGGTTAAAAGAAACCAATTGACAGAAACTTTAGACATAATCGACTGTATTGTATTATTTAATATATTCTCCTACAGATATCTTAGGATATATTATCATGGTCTCTCCAGGATCTTCCTTAAAAATGAAGGTGTATTAATTTATTAGAAGGGTTAGTAGCTTTATGCAACATCACTGCCACTGAAAGTGCTTTCTGTAGTTTTACTGTAACATTTTTATACACTATTATATTTGAAGGTATGGTTTTTATAATATATTTATGGCACTTTTATGTCCTGATTAGTAGCTAGGAATTAACTTTTTTAAATCACTATTTTCACCTGCATTTTTCTGTTTATATCATGTATGGAAGATTGAAAACTGGAGGAAATAAATGTTTAATGAATTTATTTCCTTCAGTTTTAATAATGAAAAGGATGAGAAGTTATGAGCTGAAGAGTGGGGTGCTTTTTCAAACCAACAAATACAATTTCATGAATTATATCCAAATATTTGATTATTTAAAACATAAAAGAACTTCCAATGATATTATGAATACAGCTTCCCTATCTGGTGCAATTATTAGCATTCATAAATTAGAAAAAAAACAACTATCATTTTAGAAAATTTGTCATTCCATCAAAAACTAAAACTTGCCAATAATAAATTAAAAGTGAAAATGTTTTATAGACTGGTTTTTGAGGTGAGTACAATGACTGAAATGTGGAAATGTACTAAAATACAAATTGTTCCTTGAGTTTATTAGTTAGCAGTTACTAATCACTAACAACTCAGTAAATATGGGTGAAAACATATACTGTAATTTAGTGCTATTAAAATATTTAATTATTTATGAAGTTAAGGTATTACTGTGGAAATTAAAATACCTGAAATTGTTGTTTTCCCTTTAAAATAGCAAATCGATGGGCAAAACAACTGTATTAAAGCATAAATTAAAATTAAAGCATAAATTCAGGCGTATTAGATAAAAATACATTAAAACTACATCACTTCAAAACAAATAAGAATTGAAGCAGGCAAAAGTGCTCCTCAATAAGCTAGCAGGTTTCTTATATTAAAGAAGACCAATATTAAAACAATTAAATTTATTTTGGGTTTTTTTTCCAATTGTACTTTTGTTTTTAAATGCTCTGGAGCTATTTCTGCCTGCCTGTGCTTTAAAACTCACCACATGTTCAACACTTTCTGGCAGCTAATATGAGGAAAATACAAGGAAGGGGGAAAAAATCAGAATGCAGTATATTGTAAAGAAAACTTACATTTGAACATATAGTCATTTAGTCAAGTAATGAGTAAGATAATAACACATCAGTTAAATTAATGAAGACCAAATGAAACAAACTAACAATGCCATTCAAAATATTATATTTCAGCTTGTAGTTTAGGAATTTCTTCAGATAGTTTAGGGCACAACAAATGTGCATGTCTTGCTTATTTATTTGTTGTATAGATCATACTTATTTCTGGGTGTTTTAATGTGGTATAGAATTTCAAAACCAGAGACTGAAATATTTTCAGTTAATTTCAATTGTGCCTGTCACTAACACCATCCTTGGTAGATGGCAATCTTGACTCATTTGCAATGCAAAAAAGAAAGCTAAATGGTTAGATATACACAAATATCCCACTACTTGGAGATTTTTGGTGCACCGAAGGAGGGGGAAATGAACTATTCTGAAGTGCTTTCATGTATAAAAGCTACACCCTTTGCTGAAATACATCTGTATTATGAGTGAGAGTATTTTGTACATTATTTTAAAAAGTTCAGGCAATTTTTTTCCTGAATGCTGTTGCAGACAGCAGCAAGCTGCATAATGGCATAAACCCCTCTATCAAATTATTGTACTAGTATTTATTCTAGTAATATTCTATAGGAAATATATTGTGGGGAAATTGTACTGCCTGGAAAGTCTAATAGCTTCAACTAAGAAACCATTTTAGACAAATAAATGGAATTTCTCTCATACGCATTTCCCCCGTCTCTTTGAGCAGAGGTCCCCAACCTTTTGGGCACCAGGGACCGGTTCTACGGGGAGAGGTTTTTCCGCAAACCGGAGGGAATATGGTTTTGTGTGCTGCCTGCATCCCGCGGATGGGGCTTTGCTTGTTTGTGCGGACCGGTTGCTGGCATGGCACGGACAGGTACTGGTCCACAGACCGGGGATTGGGAACCCCTGTCTTAGAGTTAAAAAAAATAGAAGTTTAAGGGCTTCATGTATTACTAGTCACAGTTCAGAACTTAGATATCATGGGAGTTTTAATTGGAAAATTCAATCTCATAAAATGAGCTGTCTCCAAAGATATTATTTTAAAGCAATACATACTTGGTTTCATCCATAACTTCTACTTCAGTAGGGGCTGTGATGGGTGCATTTGAACGGCCAGCAGTAGGATCATCAGTGTTGAGTTCTCCATTTGTTGAACTTACAACCTGCAATGGAAACAGATTCAAAAATTATGTAATAATAATTGTATAATTTATATTTACTACACTGGTAATTCCAATGTAGAGTTGAAATTAGTGTATGAACATATTAATTCATAAGTGGTAGTACTTTTTTAATTCACTTATGTTTCTCTATTACTAATTATTGCAAGATCCAATGTGGATCGGTCAGCGGGACCAGAGGTTTACTCTTCCAAGCTTTTAGACTCCTCAGGGAACTTCTCTCTACCGGAATATGTGCTTTGGTCCTCTGAGGATGGGGTCCAGAACAAGTCTAAAAGCTCAGAAGAGTAAACCTCTGGTCCCAGTATAGACCCAGATTGGATCTTGCAACATTATTCTGGGACACATATATCTACCTTCATTCATTACTTATCATTCTCCAACTGCTTGTAGAAAAAGCCATCTACAAAATAAGTGCTAACAATACAAAATATTACAATCCTAATATATAGTAGTTATTCTTGAATAAATCTCTGGCTAACTACCCTGGAATAAATTCAATGAACTTCACTAGATACATAAGATTGATTGATTGATAACAATCACGCTTTAAGCTGATAAGCAGTAACATCTGTTCTTATTAAGTAATCCTGTTGCACAGAAAGATGGACATCCACTTTTCAATTGCATATAATAAACTGCCATACAACCATTAAAATCAATTTATTAAATAAGTATGCCTATGAAATAGGCTGCAATTTTAAATAATGACATTCTGTCATAGTTGCCTGCATAATCACTAATGCGAAAATCTTAGGTAAGGTAATGTGAATGAGGACACATATCCAGAAAAAGTAAAACTGAGAAGGGAGGCAAGATAATTAGGTAACATAATATCAAGAATTTCATTACTATTTAGTTTTTATTCCTCATAAGTCTTTCATTGCATCAACAACTTAGTTTTACTTATTACATGCCCTTGTAAACGATACATGATCTAGATAGAGTTAATAATGCACGTATAATAAATATGACTTTTCCTTTTAAGAACATCACCTGGTACATTATTTATTCATTTAATGTCTTAAAGTCAGTTTTTGTCCCTGCAATTTTCTTGGCATGGTTTTTCAGAAGTGAGTTTTATTGGTGGCTATATAAACTGTATAAATACATTAAATGCATATCTGTTGCTCGTTTGTTGCACACATCCTCTTCATGACCTGTTTTCCTTGTTACCTTCTGGAAGGAGGCTTCGTGGTATCTGAAGCAGAACATCCAGATTCAGCCAGAATTTCATTCCATACAGCATTAACCTTGCGAACTCTCAAGCTTCCTCCTTCCGTTATATATTCAAAGTGGACAATATTTAATATTTATTTGCTACGTATATGTAGGGATGTGGGTCTATACATATGTTGTTCATAGTATGTTTAGGTGTGTGTCATGTATGTGTTTCACTCTGAGAGCGGACAACTAAATTTCATTTTTGTTGTGTGCCATTGTGCCCACAGTATAAAAATGACAATAAAGGTTATCTTATCAAATTTCTTTGGGATGTTTTTAATATGGGATCAAATCTATAGCACAGCATTTTAAACTCAGTCAAGACAGGAAAATGGAGAATGAATTCAGCTAATTTCTCTCTATAACATGAATCATATTTTCTTTAGTGGAAATGCAAAACACAGAATAAAACCAAAGGAAGAGTACAAAAACAAACAAATTGCAATTCTAAGTGACTTAAAAATATAATCATTACCAATTGATTATTTCAGTTCAAGTCAGAGAATTTTGATTCCAAAAATATTATCTTTAAAGATGCTGATAATTGCTTTATGATTGCCAAATTCAGTAATGAAGAATAGTATCTTAAATGCTAGGAAACTATGTTAAAGAAAGAAAATGATTGTACCAGGAACAAAACGCACAAACAAATAAACCATTTTGCATAGATGAACTACTACTTTTCTCATCACTGACAACCTTTAGTAGAAACTAATACTTATGTTTCTTAGCATACAGTTCGATTTTCCCAAAAATATAAGATAGGTCATGGTAATGGCACTAGATTCCCACTCACAGTACAAAATAACAATTATTTCCTATGCCCATTACAAAGGTTGACAAAGTGACTACGGAAGGTTGAATAAGGTGAGAAATACCCCAAAGAGAAATCAAATCATCTTTCTGGCTGCTGTTAATGTATATTAAAGAAGTTTGTTACATGTTTTCAAAAACTGTAGTAAACAACCCTGAAAACAATTTAATTGATGGAAAACATTTTTAAAAGTATATGAGCTGAAGACTACAATCTAAAAGATATCCTACAGCAGAAGTCCCCAACCCCTGGTCCATGGACCAGTACTGGTCCGCAGCATGCCAGCAACTGGTCCGCACAAAGAAGCAAAGACCCATTTGCAGGATGCAGGCAGCACACAAACCCACGTACTCTCTGGTCCATGGAAAAACCTTTCTCCATGCAACCGGTCCCTGGTGTCCAAAAGGTTGGGGACCTCTGTCCTACAGCAACAACATAAAAAATAATAATTAACAAAATAATGCATTTCCTTGGAGATGTTATACTTCAATATTAGTTACAATGCAAATATCTTTTTTTACTTAGGAATAATGGCCAGATTTCAAAAAATGAAGCAGTCTAATTTTCTTTCAACAAAGCAGAATGTATGATGCAGAAAAGCATTATTATCTCTATGGCTTATCCCTAAATTACTAATCCTGTCTCAGATGCAAATTATAGTAATTTAATATAGGAAATTAGATTATCATTAAGTATGAGAGACAACAGCAGACAAGCCAACTACAGCTAGACAAATGATTCTTCAAATATATCTTTTTTGGAAGGTCTGGGTGATTTGAAATTGCTATATGGCCATTCAAAAATATACAAGTAAAATATATAATTAGCAATGGAGAGATATTGGTGGTAAAAAAAAATATGAAACAAGCCCTTTGGCAGAAACGAAAGAAAAGGACATCAAGGGAGTAAAAGAACTGCTGGGAAAGCAGCAAGAAATTATCCAGATCCTAGTGAAACAGAGAAAGAGTAGTAGGTGACAGGGAACTTTCCATTTGCTTCTCCCTTTTGCACAAATTTATATAATCATAGATACATGAGCTCTCTTTACATCACACAGACTTGCAACAACTTTTACTGGATTTAGTAAACTTGTTTTTCAAGACCGTTTTAGAGAGAATAAACAGCTACATAGGCATAATATATTTGAGATATATTACTCACTAAGCAATTATAAAGTTCACAAGCCAGGCAAATGATACGTTGAGGCAGGGAATTTGACTACACTTCCAATGGGTTATTATAACAACAGGAATATCAATATTGTTTTCAATCATAAGCATAAAAGGACATTAAATAGGGACTAGAAATCGTTACTATAAATGGTGATTCGTACAATCAAAATATTACTAGTAGTCAGCAATCATTGGAAGCTCTAATGGCACTGCCATTTCCACTACACATCATTCAATGACAATTTTATTGCCTAGGAGTCGTCCAAATATGTTTTCTTCAAAATGCAGATGGCTGTTCTTCTACAAGCACTTGTAGAAACAAAAACAAATGTTGCCTGATTTTTTTATTATGGTTCTTATAACAGAAGACATTTAGTTATGGACACAATTAGAAGTAAATTTTCAGTGGCAACTAAACACATGCCATTTTTGTCCAAGGAGATTAAGATGTGGAAATAGTCATGCAAAAAACAGAAAATACCTGTACCGAGCCACCATGTCTGTCTGCTGCCAGGTGAGCTCTCAAGTGATGGGGATTGGCCTGATGGGGGTCCCAAGCTGCCCTGTGGTCTGTTGACTGCCAGTAATATAATGCATTAAGCATGCATACAAGAAGAGGAAAAAGAACCCAAAATATATTAAATACACCATACAGCTAATCAATTGTATTTTATTCTAAATAAAAAGCACAAAAATGCATAGAAGCCTATGTACGTATACTAAAACATGTACAAATGCAAAAAAAAAAATCAGTTTAAAGTCCACCCCCCTCCTTTAAAAAAAAAGATGCATAACAATGAGTGGAATCATTTAACAACACTTCAGACATGGAATTCCATGCAGAATAAAAATATTTGGGGAACTAATTTTTGGAAACTATACACTTTTTTTAGAAAATGAATTTCTAAATTATTCTGAATAATTAGAGGCATGCAAAATGATTCCAATGAGAACCATTTTGATTATGAAACAGCTGATCAAGCAATATGTTCCTGAAATAAAACACCCATGATCTGAGTGTTTTGAGAGTTTGAGAATGAAACAAAACTCAGCTTTTTTTTATTGTCATCATTTCAAGTATTGCTTCAAGCAACTTGAGTGTTTCTTGCTTCCTATGATTGGGATTTTATTTTCTAAATTTAATATCAACTTTAATGTATGCTTAGGTAACAGAGAAATGAACTACTGGAGCAAAGCAGTGGGAAGGTAATTACACACCACATGTTTAAGTCATTACCCATTCCCGATTGAACTTTTCTTTATGGAAGAATAAAAGGAAGAACAGGAGTGCTGTGAGGGACTTGTGATTAGGCTGGAGTCACTGTAGCTGATGCTTGCGTTGCTAAGTTTATATTCTATCTGTGTAGTAAACCCTCTTTGGGGGTTCATTTTTTTAAATCTTGTTTTAGAGTATTATAGTTATTTTCTGATCTTATCTATTTTGCTTGTTGATGTGGAGTTATCAGAGTGCATTTATAGTGATGAAAAGTTGCTGTCTTGGTGTAGCTTGCTGAAGATTTCTGTATGCAGTCTGGGCATCATCTTGGGCCTACAAATAAGAAATCTCCAGTATGCATTTAAAAATGCAAAGATGATTTTATGTTGATTTCACTTATTGAACCAAACTGAACCTAATAGCTAATTGTAGAACGCACGCACACATGTACACACACTTTTGGGGAGAAAGCTGTAATAATAGACTGCTATCCTACTTATTCTTGCATCCTCATGTGGATGAAAAACAAAGGGGCAAAGAACTTGTTCTGAGTGTCCATTGCTACCAATGGCCACAATACTTGAAATGTTTTTAGTTCTGTTCCATTAAGACATAGAATAGCTGGACATAGCCAACTTAAAATATTCTACAGAACGTTTTAGGTGGGCTGTTCTATTGAAAATACTGTTTTGTTTCCCATTTCATAAACACCTCAAGAATTTTCACTGAGGAGCACAAAATAATAAAATGAGAAGAACTTCAGTATTTCCGTGGCATGCACTTATACATATTGAATTATGGTCAAATTTAATGCCTAAATACTAAAACATGATATGTCCATAACCTATTTTACTACCGGTATATTTTAAAGTTATAACTTATTTTATATTTAAAGATAATGTCGAGATGGCAAAATTAATATACACTTTATTACTAGCAAACCTGTGACCCAATGGGCCACTGTTTCAGAGATATTTCTTTAGTGAGGAACAGAGAAACAGGATGACCACAAGTAGCAGGGGGGGGGGAGGAACAGTTGGAGCAGAAGCAACTTCTGACTTCCCGCCAGCTTCCCTATTGAGTTTCCTTGTAGGAAGCTGGAAGGGAGTGCTGGAAATCTTCCTTTCTTCCCTTCCTTTCCTTTCTTCCTGTCCCTTCCTTCCACTCTGTTATTTCATGTCTACCCTTCCTTCCATCCTTGCTTTCTTCCCTCCCTCCCTTTCTTTCTTTCTTTCCTTCCCCACTTCCATTTTTCAGGTTCCATGCAACAGAGCTGGAAAAACCTGAGTATATTAAAACACAAAAATTAAGATAAAGTACAGTATAGTATGTTATCACTCATTCTTGCTGACAAAAATTATTTTCCATGTGGTTATTTTTCATTCGAAAATTCTAAGAAAAGCAAAATTAGTTACAGGAATTATAATAATAATGTTAATTTTACATTTAAAGTTCATTGTTTATTTTAGTTTTTAAAATAAAAAAAATAGATTCAGAAGATTCAAAATAAACAACTTCAATGATTATAAAAAGATCAAATGAAAGTGGGACTACTTCTACAGATGATTTTTTTCCTTTCTTAGACCAAATAAATTAGTTAACAAGCATCAGTATTATCCCCAAAACGAACAGAATTCAGCAATAAAAATATGTAAAATATGAGTTTGAAGCTGGCTTCAAATCCTGACCTAAAGAGGATACTGATTATACAGAACTTTAATTAATTCCCATGATAATATGTTTAACCACTGTGAAAACGGAGAAATTCCCTTTGAAGTTTAATCCACTATTAAACTTTCAAATTCCTTTTAATTATACCTGTACTAACAATAATAACTTTTAGCATTATATTGTACAATATAGTATTACACAAGATTAAAGTCTAGAGTCAAAACATTGATATTAATAAATGTTTCTTCAAAGAAACAAATGATATACAACTTTAGTCACAAGCTATTACTATTACAATGCAACATGAAACAGGCATACCTGATTTTTGGACTGCTGCATCTTATCTCTGTGTGGATGTGCTTCTCTATTGGAAGTTATCGCAGGATCTGAATGGATGGAACCCACTGGAGTAGGCTGCACAGAATGCATTATAGGTACATGATAAGAAAACTGGGACAACAATTTTTTTTTTTTTGAGAAATAGTGAAAGATTATTTTTAGTTTCCAAGATAACTTGACTTGCAAGCCTTTAGTATTGGAACATGTGGACAAAGGGGAATAATTTCATTGGTTTGTTATAAGATTAACTTATAATAAGTTAATGGTATCTTAAAATAATTTATTAGTTTCATAGGTGTATGAAAATTATAATTCAGGAGTGCTGATCAATGTTTTCTCAACAAATTGAAGCAAAGTACTACATGGAATTCAGTAAATCTCTCTATTCTTCAAACCACTTGCATGAGAAAAGGGAGGCAGTGGTCCTACAAAATTCAGATGACACAAAACTGTCCTAACAATAATCTAAAAGAGATAATACTCAAGATTATCTTGCTGGGTTAAAAAAAGAAGCGGAACATAAAAGAATGGAATTTAACCGAGGCAAGTGAAAAGTTCTTCTAAGAAAAAAAGTCAAAGTCACAGATGTTCATTAAAATATACTGTGACAATGGTTCTCGACCTGTGGTCCACAGACTCCTGGGGAGTCACAATATCATCACAGGGGGTCTGGGAAGGCTTGAAGAAATGTTATGATTTAAATCTTGAGTTAAGTCTTGGGATCTGTGTCATGGTCTATGGCCACAAAAGGTATTTAAAGGGGTCTGTGGTGAAAAAAAGTTGAGAACCACTGTACTATGGGATACTGGAACAGTACTGATTGCAAATTGAATATGGAGTAATAATGTGCCATAGTTCGGCCTCTCTCACCCACACAATATAATTTTTAGCAGGGAGGGAAGGGAGTGGTTTTGTGTGAATGAATCAACATCTTCTATTTAGCAGGGCCATTCTAATTTGAATTAGTTTTAATAGTGAACTGAATGGTTTTTACAAAATTTTAATTATGGTATGCCTTTTACAGCCACTTTGCATCAATGCATAGAAAGCTAGCATATAATCTTATCATAAAGAATGGAGCAATAAAACATTACCTAAGCAATATATTTAGCTTACATTTAGCAATGTAAGCTAAATAAAGGTTACTACATTTTTATACTGTCTATTAGAACAGTCAATTTTTTAAGAATATAAAAAATATTGAACTATACTTACCAGTTGTTTACCAATCCAGTCATATTCATAATCAAACATATAACCCTTGCGATCAAATAAGTCTGTAAAAAGCTTTCTTAAGTAGTCATAATCTGGTTTTTCAAAGAAATCTAGCCTTCTCACATAACGAATATATGTAGCCATTTCTTCTAGAGGAATAAAGAAGCATTGGTTATATTAACTGCTAGAAAAAATAGCATAAAAAGAGAAAGTATCTTTATAAATTAGCATTCAATACACATATTTCCAATCTTACCAAGTATATTTATTAAAACTGTATATGTTTTTCTAACAGATTTGTGATTAGAAGATCTGAAGAGAGAAGGGAGTATAGAAAAATTGTTAGTCAAAGATTGTTTGACTAAAAGTAACATGTTTTTTTTCCTAATGCCATTAGTATACCAAAATATAGGAATGGAATGATTAAGCAAGAACAATTTACCAATTAAATGTGTCACTCAGATTGTAATGCATCAAATTATTTTCATAGACTTAATAAAAGAAAAGAAAAGAAAATCATGGAAACTACTTCAATATCTTGCTTAATACAGGAACCCAAATTAAGGCACTTCTGACAAATGGCTGTCCAGCGTCCATCTGAACACATTCAATAAAGGGAAGGCCATCATTAATATTATCTAACAAACCCATACAAGTTATAATAGGTACATCTTTTGATTACATCATTTTGATATAGTCTTATGTAACCAATACAATGCTAATTATCTTCTTCCTACAGTACAATGTGGCTGAAAATTTTCTACAGCATTAGTATCTTCTCTGAATAGAACTGAAATATGTGTCTGCACAGGATTGTAACAGAAATTAACAATCTCAAAATCACTGGGGAATGTATATGTAATTTTCAGTGGGGAAACTCTGTAGTAGAAATTTATTTCAGTTTCTGAAAATAAAATTTATGAAGCAGAATGCCAGATCTTCTAAATAAATTCTGTTTGCAATTTGTAGGTATTCACAATATATTTAAATGCCATGCCATGAACATCATGATGCAGGTTACAAAATGAAACCTTTTCTCTTTTTTTTTTTGTAATACTTTTTTATGAATTACTTTGTGTGTTCTTATACACAATTTTTGAAGTTCCACCAGTTGTACTGAAAAGCTTGGATCTTAGTTGATATGCTTACAAACTGTAAGTGAAGTTAGTATCAAAAAATTCTTTTTCATGCCTTTTGGACACCTCAGAAAGTGCTAGAGAAGCAGATATGTGCTGGAAATTTAATATAGGTGATCTGAACCTTCTACTCTTTGGTTGTTTTGTTCTGGTTTAGGTTTTGTATTTTAATCAATATAGTATTCAGAATAGAATTAACATTTAAAATTGCATATATAATGTTGAATGATGTATTGAAAACTTAGAACTTCTTGAGTTATAACAGCTTTGGGTATATCAGCATTAGGATGTAGCAAACGAGATGGGCAGTTGAAAAAAAATACCTCAGATATCAAATCCTGAATGGAAGCAAATATTATTTTTCAACCTTTGAAATGGCTCTTTATAAATGTAATGGAAAGACTGACCAATGTAATTCATAGAGCAAAATTTGATCTGGCTAAAAGAGAAATGGAACAGTGGTTTGTGCATTCATTGTGGTGTATTTTTATAGCAATAAAATATATTGAAACATTTTTTCAGTCTTTAAGTGCATCAAGTGCTTATCTTGATGTTTCAAATTAATCTCATTAAATTTCTGAAATATTCCAGCCAAGTAAATAATATATTTTTCATAATTTGGTATTTATTGCAGACATTTTTTCTATATGATAGAATTTTGAATAATTCCACAAACTGTATCAAACAGTTGTCTTAAAAATCTACCAAATATCCATGTTTAAAAAATGAACAGACTAGTGTTTATTATCTTAACAGAGTAGCTGAAATAATTTATTCCTATGAAATTAAACTTAATCTTATTTATTTCATTTATCACATTTAGTGAGTTGTGTATACTTGGACATAAAATGGTCAGCAAAGTGATGATTCTTCTGAAGTATACAGTGAATACAGAAACCATTTGGAGCTGCTTCTTCAAAAATGCCATAAATCTGCAATATTTTTCTTCCATAGAACTCTATCAATTACACAAGCAATAATGTTTCTTAATGGAATACTGGCATTTTCAAAGTATGCTTTTAATGCAGCAAAATTGATTTGCTATAGCTATAAGACTTTTTGAAGCTGCATATCTTCTTATAGGATAAAGTTATCTTCAAAATATAGTATATAGTCCATTAATAAAGCTTTGCTGTCCACAGCTTTATCCAACTGTAGGGAGAATGTTATTGTTTTCGATATCACCACCCATTTCATCAATGCTCCTTTGTACCACTGTACTATTATTTGGTAAGACTTTCAGTATTTTGGTTGGTTCCTGATGCATTACTATAGAAATAACTTCCTGCAATCATGGCATTATCAATGCTATATTAGCAATAAACTCTGAAATAAAATGAGTAAGTCTGTTTGGCCTTCTTAGAACATTTTTTAAAGTATTGTTTAATGTTTAATAAACAGTCCATGAAGATTTCTGAAATATTCCAAGTCTTTATTATTTTTGCCTGGATGTTTTTCATGAAGATGATTACAGAATTGAGATAGTTTCACTGCTTCATTTGAAAATGTTTGCTGAAATAGTGAACACCTTTGAAGACTCTTTCAACAAGAAGACTTGTTGTATATACAAAGTTGTTTGATAGGTAATGAACAGAGTCACATATTTGGGAGCATGGTTTCAAAACTAGGAACAAATGGATCACTTCTTATATTCCTCATGGCATGTTAACAAATATACAAGAATTCAAATAATCAATTTAACTCTTCACGTAACAAGAATAGCACATGCTTTTAAATTACTGATACTTCTACTGAGTTATAGATGAAATAACTCAGGATTCCAACTACAAATAAAACAGCAAAATGTTCTGACAAACATATAAACAAGGAAAACTGAACATATTTTTAAAAAATTAACCAGCTGAGCAAATTCATTACTTTCTTCTTTTTCATTGTGTTCATCAAAAATCAAGAAACACTCATGTGAGGGGTGGAAGATGAGATAAACACCAAGATTAAAAAGCATAATGTTAGAGAAATGGGTTAAAAGCAGTAGAATAGGGCAAAATTCTTCATTCAGGGAACAATAATGAAATGTACATACAATGCAGCTTGATTCTACAGTTGTTGAAATTCATTTTTTCTCATTAATCTATACTCAGTTCCCCAATACAATACAATACAGAACAGAAATTTAAATGCCTGTAAATTTAATAAAAAGAAAAAACTGAAACATCACAGTGCATAAGTATTCTGACCCTTCACTCAGTACTTTGTTGAAGCACCTCTAGCAGCAAATACAGCCTCAAGTCTTTTTGGGTATGACGCAACAAGCTTTGCACATCTTTTTGTTTCTTTTTCAAATGTTACCTATACTTAAAAAGGATACGAATTTGGAGGAGTGGCAGAAGTGTATTAATAGATTTATTTGTTTTTTTTTAACAATCTTTTTATTTTTTATTAATCTAATACATAAAACAGTGCACTGTGAATAGTGCCCTCCACCAGACAAATTACAAAAATACAAACATTAATCCCACCACCAATTGGGAAGATTCAATTTCTATTACATATATACTTCTCAACTCTGGATTACATTATTCATACTTTATAGAGTGACTGAATTTTATTCTTTATTTTTACATCACCTATTAAATTTAACATATAATTTTTAACCTTTTCCCACCGCTTCATCGTTGCTACCAATTTACCTTCATTATAATTGTGTAATCTAATTTCCATTATTTGATAGTGAATGTGGTCTACCATATACTTACACCAATTTTGTATATTCCATTTCTTCGCATCTTTCCACCCAAGCACTATAGTTGCTTGGGCACTTTCTATTGCTGCAGTTTTAATTTCTTCATATTCCTTTACCTCACTATTTTTTATTAATAGCGCCACCTCCTTAGTTATTCTCCAATTAATATTTAGCATCTTATTTACCTCAATTTGTATTTGCTTCCAAAATTTTTGAACTTCAGCACATTCCCAAAACATATGCATAAATACTCCCTTTTCTTTACATCCATGCCAACAATTCCCTTTCTTCTCCCTTTGGAAGTGCGCTAATTGTAATGGTGTATAATACCATTTATGTAAAATTTTTCTTCTCATCTCTCTTATCCTTGTATTTTTAATCTTCCTAATATCTTCTACTACACTTTCCATTTCCCATTCATTAATTTCTAATTCGTCCTGCCAATACCTTGTCAATCCTTTTACCACTTCCTCCTCCACTTGTAATAAAACCCTATATATATTACCTACTTGCGCTTTTGTACTTATTCTTTTCTTTTAATATCTTTTCTAAAATTGTTTCATGTCTGAGGAATGTTTCTTTATTCTCACTTCTACTTAAATAAGTGCATATTGCATTAACTTGTAACCATCTTTCTTGGCCCAGACATTGCTCTAATTTACTTCTAATAATCTTTCCATCTTTTTCATATAATTGCTCAATTCTCATTATTCCTTTACTCCTTAATTCCCTTATTATCTTTGTGAGATTACCTTCCTTATTTATGTTTATTACCTGCAGCGTCGCTAGTTTAGAATTCGTCATTTTCAATTTACTTTGCCATTTCATCCAACTCTCTATAACTGCCTTAGCAGGATCTATTAATCTGTTTATATCTATCCTATTCCATTTCCTAAATAATAATTCTTCATCCTTTATATCATTAATTTCTTTTTCTAATCTTACCCAGAATTTCTCTTCAAATAATTGTAAATCCATTAGTCTATCTATTTGATAAGCATCCCTATAATATTCCAGGCATGGGTTTCCCCACCTCCCTTCGTTCTCCGTGGCTACCAACCACCTTTTTTTGATTCTTGGTCTCTTATTACCTTCAATCCAAAAATTCAATTTATTATCCCACTCTTTTAATTTTGCTTTAGGGAAGGTCCCCGGCATTACTTGTAATATATATAACATTTTTGGAATTATCATCATTTTTAATGCCCTAATCTTTGCCATTCTTCTCAAATTTTTATTTTTCCAACTTTTAATCTGCTTCTGAATCTTTTTCCATACTAAATTATAATTAAACTCGGCCATTCTTTCTGGATTTTTTAATAACCATATTCCTAAGTATTTCATCTTTTTACTTCCCAATTTTAGACCTGATACTTTACGTATTTCAATCTGTTCTTTGGGTCCAGTATTTAAACAAATAATTTCTGATTTTTCCATATTTACTCTTAACCCTGATTGCTCTTTAAATTCTTGAAGTAAAATAGTCATTCTTTTCAACATATGTATTGGTGTTTCTGTAACTATTATAGCATCATCGGCAAAGAGATTTAATTTTAATTCTAAATTTCCAATTCGGTATCCCTTCCACTGTTTATCTTTTCTAATTTTATTGGCTAATGTTTCAATTGCCATTACGAAGAGCATCGGAGATAGGGGGCACCCCTGCTTAGTTCCATTATTTATTTCTATCTCATCCGTTCTATTCCCATTTACTCTAATATAAGCTGTATTTTTTTTAATATATTTCTTTTATTATATGACTAAACCTATTCCCCATATCTAAAGTTTTACATAATCGGAATAAATAATCATGATTTATTTTATCAAAAGCTTTATAAACGTCTAACTTCAACAATCCCAATTTCCGTTTAGTTCTTATAGCATGGTGTAACACATTCACTGTATTTCTAATTGGTTCATAAATTCTTCTTCCTTTTATAAACCCATACTGATCTTTCCCTATTATTCTGGGTAATATATTTTCTAATCTATTTGCTAAAATTTTCATAAAAATCTTGTAGTCTTGGTTTAGCAAACTGATTGGGCGGTAGGAGCCAGGTTCTTTTAAATCTCGTTCTGGTTTTGGGATTGTTACAATTTCAGAGTTTCTCCATGTTTGTGGAATATCCATATTTAATAAAACATTATTATATAATTTCTCCAAATGTGGTAATAAAACCTCCATATACATTTTGTAATATTCTCCTGTAAACCCATCAGGGCCTGGGGCCTTCCCAGGTTTCAAATTTCTAATAATTCTAATTATTTCTCCCTTTGTTATATTTGCATTCAACAGTTGTCTTTCTTCTTCATTTAACTTTTCATTAACCTCTATATCTTGTACAATGACATGTTCTTTCTCATATAGTTTTTCATAAAATTCTTTCATTACAACTTCTAACTCTCTATTATCATATTTTAATAAACCATTTTTATCTCTTAGAACATTAATAGTTAATTTTTCTTTCCTTCTTTTCAAATAATTTGCCATTTGTTTTGCTGACTTTCCCCCCCATATTTCAATTCTCTGCTTTACCGCCATCCTCATATTATTCCATTGTTGTTCTTCTATATCCTTTAATTGTCTTTGCTTAATTTTTAATAAATTATTCCATTCCCTATTCCTTGTTATCCTTAATCTTTCACATATTGTCTCTATCTCTCTAATCTTTTCCTCTTTTTCCCATCCCCAACTTTTTTTAATAAAAGACTCCAGGCTAATACAATTTCCTCTAATAACTGCCTTTTTAGTATCCCAAATTACTGATTGCTTTATTTCCCCATCCTCATTTGTTTTAAAAAAATTCCTGAATGTCTTTCTGTATTTTTTCTTTATTTTTTTCATTCACTGAGACAACCTGATTATATCTCCAAATTCTTTGTTTCCTAATAAAATAGGGGAACGTTTTACTCTGCAAAACACAACAAGTTTAGTTGTATTGATTATATATTAGTGAACAAATTAGGAAGTATTCAAATTAAAAAAGCAGAAATAAAAGGTAATTGGATCTCAGATCATGCTCCTATAATGGCGGTATTAATAGATTTATTTGGAATGGGAAGAAACCGAGGGTCAAATTAAAAATAATTCAGGATACAAGGGAAAGAGGTGGTTTGAAAATGCCTAATTTCAAGTTATACTATCACGCAGCTGTTTTAGTAGCGATAAGTGATTGGGTCAATTTAACTAATGATAGAATATTGAAGGGTATGATTTACTATATGGTTGGCATGCATATCTTGTTTATGATAAAAAGGTGGATAGGAGTTTCAAAGAGCACCTATTGAGAAATGCTCTGCTGCGTGTTTGGAAAAAATATCAGTATAAATTAAATGATAAGATTCCTGTATGGGCGGTTCCCAGACACGCAATAGAGAATATAAATAGAGAACAATTATATGATGTGGTGCCTTATGAGAAACTCCTATTTAAAGAAGGGAATGTTTTACAATTGAAGTCCTTGAATATTTTAAGGGATGAAGGAATAATCCTTACTTGGTTTCAATATTTACAATTGCAGAATAGATGGAAAAAAGACTTGAAGGTGGGTTTATCCCAAATAGGCGAAAATTTAATTAAACAAATTAGAGATCAAAGGTTAATGCATATTAAAAGATTGTATATCGCATTGATAGAAATTGATTCGGAAACTGAATTAGTTAAGGATTGTATGATAAAGTGGGGACAAAATTTTGGACAACCAAGCTTTGCACATCTGAATTGGGGCATTTTATGCCATTCTTCCTTGTAAATCCTCTCAAGCTCAGTCAGGTTGTATGACGACCATCGGTGGCCAGCCATTTTCAGATCCCTCCAGAAATGTTCAATAGGGCTCAAGTCAGGGCTCTGGCTGGGCCACTCTAGGACATTCACAGAGTTGTCCCTAAGCCACTCCTGTGTTATCTTGGTAGTGTGCTTAGGATTGTTGTCATGTTGGAAAGTGAACCTTTGGCCCAGTCTGAGCTCCTGTGCGCTGTAGAACAAGTTTTCATTGAAGATACTACTATACTTTGCTCCATTCAACTTTCCCTCAATCCTGACCAGTCTCCCAGTCCCTGTTGCTGAAAAACATCCCAACAGCATGATGGTCCCACCATGCTTCACTATTGGGATGGTATTGGGCAGATGATGAGCAGTGCCTGGTTTCCTCCAGGCATAACATTTAGAATTAAGGCCAAATAGTTCAATCTTGGTTTTATCAGACCAGAGAATCTTGTTCCTCACAGCCTGAGAGTCCTTCAGGTGCTTTTTTGCAAACTATAAGAGCACTTTCATGTATTTTGCACTGAGAAGAGGCTTCCATCTAGCCTTTCTGCCATAATGCCAGATCAGTGAAGGGCTGCAATGAAGGTTGTTCTTCTGAAACTCTGTCCCATCTCCACACAGGATCTGTGGAGCACAGTCAGAGTGACCATCGGGGTCTTGATCACCTCTCCTACTAAGGCCTTCTCTCCCGATTGCTCGGTTTGACTAGGTGACCGCTTCTTGGAAGAATCCTGGTTGTGCCAAACCCCTTCCATCTGAGAATTATGGAGGCCACAGTGCTCTTAGAAACCTTCAGTGCAGCAGAAATTTTATTTTGCCTTTCCCAGATCTGTGCCTTGCAATAATCCTGTCTCTGAGCTCTGCAGGCAGTTTCTTTGACCTCATGGCTTTTGCTTTGCTACCATATGCATTGTCAGCCTTCTATAGAGTGATGTGTGCCTTTCCAAATCATGTTTAATCAATTTAATTTACCATAGATGGACTCCAATCAAGGTGTAGAAACATGTCAGCAATGATCAAGAGAAATGAGAAGCATCAGAGCTAAATTTAATGTGTTGCTGCAAAGAATCTGAATACTTATACCAAGGTGATATTTCAGGTTTTTTTTTAATAAATTTAAAGATACTTCAAAAGTTCTGTTTTCATTTTGTCAGTATGGGGTACTGAGTGTAGATTAATGAGAAAAAAATGAATTTCAACAACTATAGAATCAGGTTGTAGCATAACAAAATTGACAAAATGAAGGGGATCTGAATACTTCTTAATGCACTGTATGTACCATGTTTCCCCCGAAAATGAAACCTATTCCGAAAATAAGACCTAACTTGATTTTTTACATGTGCGCTTAATAAAAGCCCTACCCCGAAAATAAGCCCTAGTTTTGGGGCGAGGTACACATGTAAAAATCAAGCTAGGGCGGGGATGGAAGGATGGAGGCAAAAAAAAAAATATAAGATCGGGTCTTATTTTCAAGGAAACATGGTATATAGGCTGGAGGATAATTGCCTTAGTAAAGGCACTTGTAAAAAAAGGTCTCTGAATAGTTGCAAACTGAATACTGTATAGGCAGCAATGTGAATTTAAAGTTTAAAGTAAATTTAATGACACCAACAAAGCAAATCATAGCAAGTAATTATTCCATTTTATTCTACTTTGTTAGGATACCATATGAAATACTATGTCCAGTTCTAGACATTTAATTTTAAGAATAATTCAGTTACAGTGAAACAGGTTCAGAGAGTACTAGAAATATTAGAAGAGTCAGCAGTCTTTAAAATACCTATTAAGTATATCATACAAAAACTAGGTCAAAACCTGATATCTTTTGTTGCAGACTTAAGACAGCAAATGGTGAATCTAAGTTGCAGGAAGGAAGCTAGATTCTGGCTGAATGTTACATAAAGTTTCCTAACCATATGAGCAACTTCATACTGCAGTTAATTAAACAGAGAACTCATGTGCTCCTCATCATTTGCAGTGTTCAAGGGAAGTCTAGACAGATTTAATTTCAATTCCTGAACTGTGCAGGAAGCTATTTGGTGCCCTAAATGGCCTTTCCAACTCTATGACTCTAATTATTGCAGCATTAATTGCACTATCTGGCACTATAATATACTGTACAACAAGCAATATAGCCACCTCATAGCCTCATCAATAGCAGAACACTTTACCTGGAAAGTTTTCACATAGTATTTCAATAGGTGTTGCTCTCTTGGTATCTCCAATTTTCTGATACCGTTCTTTCAGTGTATCTGCCTAAGTTGAAAAAATATCAGGTTAACTGCTTCAGAAACATTCTGTAAAACTTTGGTAACATCAGAAGAATCAAGGCAAATAAAAAAAAATCATACTACCTTTAAGCCTTGCCAGGGAAGGCTGCCTCTTAAAAAATACATGAACATATGACCTAAAGCTTCCAAATCATCTCTTCTACTTTGCTCTGAAAATGTAAATTGAAAATATGAAGGCTAGATTTCTGAATTGATGTATAAAATCAATGGAAAATATGTACAAATATGAAAGTGTATAAAATAATATTAACATTTTCTGAAAATTAGAAATAAACAACAAATTGGGAGTTAAGAGCTCCATCAAGCAAACCTAACAAATCCCATGAAATGTAAAAGCATTAACTGACTACATAGATTCATCACTGAACTAATTAGAATGTTAATGATTCTTTTTTTTTCCTTCTATATCTTTTGACTGCAGATGTCCAGGAGGCACCGATCCAGAAAACATTTTCTCCAACATTTTAACAAGTTTTCACAGTAATTTACAAGCTAAAGTAAGAAGAGAAAATTGTAAGCCTTCTTTAAATCTATATACATCTTCATTATGAAAATATGGAAGAACTGACACCGTGTTATTTTTCAGGCTTGACCTGAATGAATTTGTCATTGACTGGTTTCTCCTTGATAACTATTTTCTTTTGTTTTCCAATGTGTTTTATTTTCTGCAATTTGCTACTGATGTTTTATGGATAGTTCTCAACTTATGACTGGTCACTTAGCAACTGTTCAAAATTACAACAGACTCCCCAAAAGATACTTACAACCAGGTTCCATAGTTTCAACGGCCAGACACCTCTCATGTGACCATACTTTGGGCGCTTGGCAACTAGCCCACATTCACAGCCATTTGCAGCATCCTACAGTTACATGACCATGATTTACATTTTTGTCGAAAACCAGCGTTTACTTGTAGTTTTGGGAGAAAATATCCCACAGTAAACAACAAGTTCTTTTTACAATTGTGGCATTCATTTAACAACTGTGAATTCAGTTAATGACCATAATGATTCATGTAATGACTGCTGCAAACAAAATCATACAATCAGGCTGGTTATATGATGAGTCAATTTATAATTGTCACTTACGACCAAAATGGACAGGCTCCACTACGTTCGTAAGTCAAGGATTACCTGTGATTGTGTTTGCCACCCAGAGCTGTTATATGAGAGGTGGATGGCTATATAAACCTAATAAATAATGCTGCATTATAGATAAATAACTATCCTAATTACTGGATCTGGTCACACTAAGAAACACTAAGAAATACTAGTTTTAAATCCAGTTTTGCAATAGCACAAAAGGATAACTGTGGAGTTGTACAAGCTGTTTAGAGCTAAACTTTTATTAAGAAGAGTATACTGAACTTGAGCATTTATTAAAAACTTTTATTAAAAATGAGAATTTTGCCATGCACTGATAACATTAAAGAATTATATCCATACTCTTACATGTGTTTAAATGAAATAGACTGAATTTGTAAAAAAAAATTACTATATAAGCTGCTTACTAAAATATAATGAACCTGCTGTGTTCATGCTTTTACATACATACATATATACATACCTTTTCCTAAATGTGTATTTATACTCATGTATCTAGCAGTTCCTGTAAGGCTTTTGTGTTCTCGATATGGTATGTGCTTCTTTGTTTCTGGATCTATATATTCTTTTGCCAAACCAAAATCTATAATATGAATAATTTGTTGTGTTTTGTTTCCTGGTCGTCCTATTAAGAAGTTTTCAGGTTTTACATCTCTGTATATTAAATTCTTTGAATGAACATATTCCATTCGGGAAATCTATCAAACAGAATGAAAGAAAGTTTAAAAAAATAAAAATTATCACATCTTTATTCATAAAACAAATGAAGGAGTTACTGTGTTTTCCTATCTTGAAATCAAGATTTTTCATGAATGAAATTAAAAATCAAAACATTCCTAATGTTATTTTGGTTCATAATATAAATATAGCTGGTGATATACTGTATACCTATCCATTAAAGACAGTACTTTTTAAAAATATCCCTTCATTAAATTATACACTAGTTGCCATTATTTGTTGTTAATGATAGTTCATACAACAAAGGCATTTTAAAGCTTTGAAACACTGAAGAAAAAATAGATACAGAAGAAAAAGTCTTTATTCAATCTGCATAGTTCTAATGTCTTGTAAATTAACTGGCTGCTAGATATCCATAGATTTGACAATATTCTGCTACATTTGTACCATTTATGTGTAAAAAAGGATACTTCCTGCAGAATCACACTATAATTCAAAGGTTTTTTTTTTCACTAGAAAATTTCCATTACGGGTTGTGCAATTACTGGCTATATGGAAAGACACTAGTGCAACACAGAACCAACAACTATACTACCTTCTAAACACCCATGAAAAGATGCCTTTATCATATATCCTAGATCTCAGAAACTACCAAAAAATTACAATAACTTCTATGCATTAAGGTAGCAATAAATAAATGATATCTAACTAAAGCAGTGGTTCTCAACCTATGGGTCGCGACCCCATTTGGGGTCGAACGACCGTTTCGCGGGGGTCGCCGGACACCGCGTTCCGCCATTTTGGTTTTTTTTTTAAATTTTTTATTTTTTTTATTTTTTTTGGGCGTGCGCGTGCCGCGCATGCGCGGATCGGCCTGTCGTGTGCGCACGCCACGCATGCGGGGATCTGCCCGTCATGGTCCGCCATTTTGGGGGGGGTTTAATTTTTTTTTTAATTTTTTTTGGCGCGCCGCGCATGCGCGGATCGGCCCGTCACGTGCGCGCCACGCATGCGCGGATCCGCCTGTTGCGGTCCGCCATTTTTTTTTTTTGGATTTTTTTTTGGCGCGTGCGCCCCCCCCACACATGCGTGGATCGGCCCGGCGCGCGTGCGCCCACCCGGGTTGAGGTCACAGCGTGCATGGGCGGGGCAAGTCGGGTCTCAACCTGAAAAAGGTTGAGAACCACTGATCTAAAGCTATTTAAGCAAAATCCAAAGACCAAAAATATTTACAATATATAATGCAAGAACTGTGAAAACCATTACGTGGAGAGAAAATATCCAGGAATGTCAACTGGCAGTTAGAAGTCATGATTAAAAACTCCTACAGACAAGTTCAACCCACTTTTTGAATACGGAAACTGCAGGCATCTTAAATTAAACCAGTTGAAAAAATGATAAGAGAATTCCTAAAGGCATAGCACCCTAATTAATCACCCATTAAAAGATATATTAAAATAATCTCTATGTACAACCCATTTAAGAAAGCAAACAACCAAAAGTAAAAGAAAAATAAGAACAAATCTTTTTTCATCACACACCTATCAATCAATACCCAGATAAGGAACCAGCACCAGTTAAACAGAAACTACAAAGTAAAAGATAATATCACTCTATTTTTTTTAAATAAAAGCAGCATCAAAGTCAAAGATGTCTCCATAGTTTACAATAATAAATGCCCAAAATCAATCAAGGAAAAATAATGTCCAAATCAAATCAGATAATATAACCTACCACTTATAAACAGTTAGCAAACTTCACTCTCCCTTTCACTGATGAAGTTACCTAGACTGGTAATGAAACATTGGCAGGAAGAGAAGCAAGCTCAAAAAACACACCAGGAACCTAATAATGATACATTTTTGTGCATTCTTTATATTTTCATATTATTTAAGTATAAGGTACAGAAGACAATTTATAGAGAAGCTATACTCACCAGTTGTATGGCTATCATAAGTACAGTTTTCAAGGAAAAAGTCCTATCACACAAATCAAATAAATCTTCCAAACTAGGTCCCAGTAGTTCCAGCACCATGGCATTGTATTTGCCACAAGGGCCGAAATAATAAACCTGAGGTATTCCATCTAAAAAGTGAAAAAAATGGTATTCATCACATCTAGTTGCATTTGGTTCCTAAACACGTTTTTCTTTATTTTAGCTACAGTATTTGCAAATGAAAATTTATCTTGCTTGGTTGTAATCATTAAATGAAAAACACAACAGACAACAACATCCCTTCATGGAATTTCACAACAGTTCAGTCTCAATCTTTTATTTAACAATAACACTATCAAGTGAAAAGCTTAAATATATGGAAGAACATAATATTCAATACAACAAGATATTAATAGGTTTATTAACTATACAAAATATCAATTTCACATTATTAACGCTTTTAATATTAGGATTTCTGTTCTCTTAGATTTTGGGTAGAATGTTTCATAAGCAAATCAAATAATGAATCTCGATAAAATCTGTACAAAGGCATAACCTGTAACATTTTTCTCCTTAAAAAATCACTGTATGTCCTCAAATTTCATTGTAACAAATTCCCACTTCATTATAAATAAAAATTTTAATGAGATTATGTTAATAGAAATGAAGGAAATAGCTAATGCTTTCTGCTGTAAGCCTAACCAGTAGATATACTTTAAAGCTTCAAGGACACCTTTCATTAATATCTATAATAGCAAACAAATCCATTTTTAAAATCAGTGAAATCTTAATTTATTATAAATTTGTTCTGCAAAACCTTATCTCACAATGACGACTTTTATAATGCAAGTCATAGGAAATATGTGTATAAAATGCTTGTAAATTTTTACCTAGCTCTCTCAATGAAAAATAGAGCATCTTGTTTGAATAGATGATGCCTTATCAAAGATTATTGTACCTTTTAAAAAATTAAACATTTACCTTGTGTATGTAGTATCAAACCTATAGCCACATGTGACTAAAGCACATTAACTTCTTTTTCAATTACAAGGCAGTTTGAAAAGGATGAATTATGAGGATGAAGGTACTCTGATGGGTGACTTTACCTGTGAATAGCTTATCAGGCAAATGCTAAATGTCACTGCACTGAAATGTCTAATTTGCTATGTATCAATAATACATATCATTAAATGTTTCACTGTCTAGTACAGCAAAAATGTTCTAGTTAATAAGCTTTCATAATCTAAATGGCAATTTCCCAATTTAATACAGATATTGCAAAGTAAAATATTGATTAAAAATAAAATTATGTTATTTAAATAATTAAAATAAATTTAAAGTAAAATAATTAGAAATAATTAATTAACCAGGTTATTTAGCTTTTAGCCGCAAGCTGACTTAAGGGTAAAAGGCTGAGTAAAAACTGATCAAATCTTGCCTGCCAATGAAAGGACAAAAGCTAAGCTGATTGCCTTATCAGATTTAGAGAGTCTGAGAAGACTTATTAAGAAATTATACTTACCTCCAGACCCTAGCTGCTTGTAGAATCTGTATTCCAAGTGCAGTTGTGGTGCTCTTGACTTCATTGGCTCCTGGAAAAACCAAAATTTTCCATTCTGAAAGCCAAGATCTATACCAATACTGATAATAAAAAGAGGCAGGCAGAAATAGATTTATTTGCAGATATGTAACTCATTTGCTGCACTAGTAATTGCCCCATTACTTTCTCCATGGGAAAAAGAATGCCTAAGCACTCTTAATATATGAATCAGATGCATGCCTAAATAGGTACAGAATATATAGCATGGACACAGTGTTTCTCAATCTCAGCAAATATGTGGACTTCAGCTTCCAAAATTCCCCCACCAGCATGTGATATATACTTATTCTAGGAGGCACCATATACTCCTATAGAACAAATAACAACAACAACAACAATAAACTTGGAAGAGACCTTGGAGATCATCTAGTCCAACTCCCTGCTCAGGCAGGTAACCCTATACCATTTCAGACAAATGGCTGTCTAGTCTCTTCTTAAAAACTTCCAGTGTTGGAGCATTCACTGCTTTTGGAGGCAGGTTGTTCCACTGATTAATTGTTCTAACTGTCAGGAAGTTTCTCCTTAGTTCTAGGTTGCTTCTCTCCTTGATTAATTTCCATCCATTGCTTCTTGTCCTGCCTTCAGGCGCTTTGGAGAATAGCTTGACTCCTTCTTCTTTGTGGCAACCCCTGAGATATTGGAACACTGCTATCATGTCCCCCTTCATCCTTCTTTTCATTAAACTAAACCCAATTCCAGCAATTGTTTTAGCCTCCAGTCCCCTAATCATCTTTGTTGCTCTTCTCTGTACTCTTTCTAGAGTCTCAACGTCTTTTTTACATTGTGGTGACCAAAACTGGATGCAGTATTCCAAGTGTGGCCTTACCAAGGCATTGTAAAGTGGTATTAATACTTCACGTGATCTGCATATCTAGTTTATGATTGCATATCTAGTTTATGATAAAAAGGTGGATAGGAGTTTCAAAGAGCACCTACTGAGAAATGCTCTGTTGCGTGTTTGGAAAAAGTATCAGTATATATTAAATGAAAAAATTCCTATGTGGACGGTTCCCAGACACGCAATAGAGAATATAAATAGAGTACAAGTTCAAGATGTGGTGCCCTATGAGAAACTCCTAATTAGAGAAGGGAATTCATTATTATTAAAGTCCTTGAACATGTTAAGTGAGGAAGGAATAGTCCATACTTGGTTTTCATATTTACAATTGCAGACTAGATGGCAAAAAGATTTGAAGATAGGTTTATCTCAAACAGATGAAAATTTAGTTAAACAAGTTAGAGACCAAAGGTCTATGCATATTAAAAGATTATATAACGTACTGATAGAAATTGATTCTGAAACTGAATTAGTTAAGGACTGTATGATAAAATGGGGATAAAATTTTGGACAACCAATCATGATGGAAACTTGGGAGAGGATCTGGGTGAGAAATGTAAGGTTTACACAAGCGCCACATTTAAGAGAAAATTTTTACAAAATGTTTTATAGATGGCATTTGGATCCGAAAAAGTTATCATATATGTACCCTAATCTACAATCTAAGTGTTGGAGATGTGAATGTATGGATGCTACTTATTTTCATGTATGGTGGACTTGTAGAAAAATCAAGGCCTTTTGGATAAAAATATGGTGGATACTTCAAAATATTTTGAAAAAACGTATTGAATTTTCACCACAGTTGTTTTTGTTAGGTATTATAAAAGATTGCACCACCATAGAGACGAACTTAATTTTGAACTTGATTACAGCAGCAAGATTGTTGGTGGGACAATATTGGAAGAAGCCAGAATTACCATCTATTGAAGAATGGACCTTGAAAGTTATAAATTTGGCAGAAATGGCCAAAATATCTGCATATTTGAAGGATCATTCAAATGAAAAATATATGGTGGACTGGAAAAAATGGATAGAGTATATACAAGGGAAATATCAATTTAAGAAATTGTATTTACTATATAGCTAAATTTTTATATGTTGGATTGAAAATATAGTTAAATTATTATTAGGATTTATATAATAGTTTTGTTTAGTTTAGTGGGTTTTCTTGTGTTTTACCCTGTATTCACTTTGGGAAGTCGGGGGGTGGGTGGGTAGGGGGGATGTAATGGTCTACTCAACTGCAATAATGGTAATATATAAGAACGATATATTTAATAGATATAAGAGGGGTTGCTCGGACAGTACCTCTGGACCACATCTGGAGGGGGTAGATTGAGGAGTGAAGGTGAAGGGAAGTAGGCAGGTAGGAGAGGAGGATGGAGTGTGAGGGAGGGAGAGAGAGGGTGGGGGGATTGTAGTAGGTAGGGAGGAAGAAAGAGGGGGATGTGGTGAAGGGGGTGCTGCCGAGCAACACCCATAGTTATATTAAGTATTTTAAAAGAATGTATGTTTTTTTTATGAGAGAAAGTTGTAAAAGATTGTATTAAGTTGAGTGGTATTCTATTTGTTTTTCTTTTTTGTTTATGATTATAAAATTAATAAAACTTTTTCAAAAAAAATACTTCACGTGATCTTGATTCTATCCCTCTGTTAATGCAGCCTAGCACTGTGTTGGCTTTTTGGCAGTTGCAGCACACTGCTGGCTCATATTTAAGTGATTGTCCACCAGGACTCCAAGATCCCTCTCACAGTTACTACTATTGAGCAGGTACCACCTATACTATACCCATACATTTGGTTTTTCTTGCCTAAATGTAGAACCTTACTTTTTTCACAACTGAATTTCATTTTGTTAGATAGCGCCCAATGCTCAAGTCTGTCCAGATCCTCCTGTATCTTAAGCCTATCTTCTGGAGTGTTGGCTATATTGTTTGAAATTCTCAAAGACTCATCAATCTTACTGGAGCATAATGTGACTCTATGGCTACATTTATTACCATTTACCAGATTGGTAATTGAGTTTACTGCTTTCTGGAAAAGAATAGGCTAGCCACGTCACCCATTTTTAAATTACTGCAATACGACTTATATGGGTCTACACAAGTTCCTAATATTGAAGTTACAGTGTCGTACTTAGACATGCCCAATGTTGAATCAACTGTGTGACCTACCTATTAGCTCCAGAGCCAGGTTCAAAGCTTTGCTTTCAGAAAAGGCCTAAACAACTTTGGATCAGAAACTGCCTTTCCAGAAACAGGCTGGGCAGTAGCTAAGATTATCAGATGCTCTCATAAGATTTTTGAGATTTTTGCTACAACTTCACATATACTTTCTCTGTAATAGTACCTACTTTCTAGAAAGTTTTGTACTGCAGCATTTAGAAGGTACCTACTATTATAAGTTTAGGTTTTTTAAAGAGTTATCTCTTCACATAGGCCTACCTTATCAAATTTTGTTCTGTATCAAGTATTTAAATATCAGATTTTTTATTCTCTGTATACTTCAAAATATATTAACATTCCAATTCAATACCTAAAGTTATTAAAGAAATATTCTACAACTTTCTAGAGCAGACTTGAACAATGTTTAGGGGCATGCAAAAGGAGATAAAACTGCCTGAGGCAGAGTCGAAATCTCCAGAAAATTTGAAACAGAACAATTGGGGGGGGGGAGAGGGAATTGAAATACATGCAGTACTTTTTTTTTAGTACTCTTACAGGTATATTTTGCTATGCATACTTTAACTAGATTTATCTGTAAAATAATAATCTTTTATTAACTGAAATTATGTTTTCTTACAAATGCAAACTATTATGCTGTATTTAAAGAAATGCATTCTGTGTGACAGATCACAGTCCAGGAGTTTCCCCTTGAGAATCAGTCCTGAAATCTATTTTGTTTATCCTTAATATTCTTCCCTTGTGTGCTTCATCCATGATTGTCCAATAATTATTTGCATTTGGTAATTATTGCTAGGCTTATTAGTGTGAGAAATTAATTCTCACCCAATGCTGATATTCAGATCTATTAGTCTTTTGAAGTCTTTGATGAATACACATAGTTTGCTATATTGAAATGTCTTATTAACGTTTCATCTTCAATATCCTTTGATCACCTCACTGTATATGGTTGATATGTTTCAGCTTGATGGTCTCTTTCATTCTTTTTTGTGTTTTCCTCCAGTCTACTGATTCCCAAATTATTCTAGTGTCCTCCACTGGAGCCTCAAGCTTTTGACTTATGTTCATTTGATTCTCTTCCATTTTATGACTCTCACAAAGAAAGCTGTATATTTTTGTTTCATAAGTATTCATAGGATCAGGGAGTTTCTTTTTTGTATATATTTTATTAATTTTGTAGGGTTAGGATTAGGGTTGGGTTTTTTTAAAATAACATTCTTAATATTTAGCAAACAGCATATTGTCTGGGTTCATGTATTTAAAAAACAAATAAGAGTTAATTTCTATATTATCATAATCAATATGTTAGTTAATCGCTCAATAATCTTCTTACTAGTATATAGTCCATGTTACATAGTATATATCATGTTCCTTTCTCTCTAACTCGCCATTGGTAAAAATTGTCCAATGTACAATGAGTCTTCTTTCTCTTTTATCTTTAATGTCAATCTGTCCATTTCTGCACAATCTAAAACTTTCTTAATAAGTTCTTCTCCCATTGGTAAGTTTTCATTTTTCCAATATTGGGCAAATACAATTCTTGCTGCAGTTAATACATGTAAAATTAGATATATACAATCTTTCTCATAGTTTCCTCTATTATGCCTAACAGAAACAGTTCTGGCTTAAAATCTATATGTTTTTTTTTAATCATTTTTTCCAACCATCTGTGTATTTTTGACCAATGTCCTTTAGCTTTAGGGCATGTCCACTAGATATGATAATAAGTACCTGATCTTTGTTTACATTTCCAACCCTTGTTTGATGTATTTTTAAACATTTTTGCTAATCTCACCAGTATTAAATGACATCTGTAAAACATTTTGTATGTTTTCTTTGTAAGCCACCGGCTTCATTAATTTAGCATTTCTTTCCCATAATCTTTGCCAGTTTTCTAATTCTATATTATGTCCAAAGTTCTTTGCCCATGTTATCATTGCTTCTTTTACTTGTTCCTCTTCCATCTTTAAGTTTAACAAATATTTATAGAGTTTCTTAATCAATTTTTCATCTGTTTTTAGCAGTATCTGGTCAAATTCTGTCTGTTCTTTACAAAATCCCGTTGTTTTAGCATCTTTTTCATATCTTGTTTGAATTTGAAAGTATGGCCACCATGATAGACCAATATCTTGTTCTTGTAAATCTTGTCAGTCTTTCAATTTCCCTTCATTCAAACTATCTTTATAGGTCACAACTTTCTCGTAATTGATTAAATTTGGGTAAGCAAATGCTTCCATTGTTGAAAGCCATTTTAATATAGATTTTTGCTTTTATTTTTTCCCATTCTAGAAGAAGTGCATTTCTTATAAAGTGTTTTGAAAGTATCTATGTATTTTTCTTCCCATACCACAGAAAGGCATGCCATCAAGTTGAAGGTATAATAGTCTTTTATCTCCACTCTTTTAGCCATGTTAATATAGTTGTTTGGTAGTATAGCGTCCAGTCCGGCAGTCCAAGTCCTCCACTTTTTCTTGTAACATTTTCAGTCTAATTCTAGCTTTCTTTTCGTGCCAGATAAATTTCAGTATTGTTTTATTTAGTTCATAAAAAAAGGTTTTTCCCAGTCTTTTTTTTTGAAAAATATTTTATTGGTTTTATGATTTCAACAATAGGTGCTTAAAACACATCGTGGTGATTGGGTAAACAAAAATTCCAAAATAAAAAACATATATAAACAGCTCAACTTAATACATTCACTTTCATCTTTCTATTTCCCTCACCCACACAAACAAAAAACAAAAACATATAAATTTAATAAATTCCATTTCTATCATAAATTTCTGTTAAACCTATTTTAAGACTTTGTCAATTTCATACCAAACTTTCCCTGATACATATACCATGATATTTATGAGATGTTACCATACATTCTTTTACGTTCATATATACAATACTTTTAATGAAATGAGATAAATACCTACATGTAACTTTTGGTGTTGCTCGCCCATTTCCCCCTTCACTGCACTCTTTCTTCTCTACCTTCTTTCTCCCTTTCTTCTCTTCCCTACTTCCCTCTCCCACCCCTCTCCTTCCCTTTCTCTCCACTTCTTCTTCTCCTCCAACCTTCCTACTTCCTTCTCCCCTCCTTCACTCTTTCCTCTCTCCTCTCCTTTCTTCTCATCCCTCTTCAGATGCAGTTCAGGGGTAATGTCCGAGCAACTCCTCTCTCCAAATTTCCCTATCTGTATTATACATTAATACTTCTATTTTGATCTTCTCAGTAAAAAAATTTTTAAATAAAAAATAAAAAAAGTTTGTTTTTTTTTTACTGATTTTTCCTATCTTTCCCCAAAAGCTTAGGACACAACATGGTGATCAGGATGTCCAATCATTCAAAGACAAAGTCATATAAATATAGCTCAAGTTGAATATGGTATTGCTTACTAAAATTTATACAATTACAAGTCATCAAACACATGCAATTATAATCTATATCCTGTTTTTAGGCTGTACTTATTACAGTTGTCATACTCCAACTACATTTTAGTAAATATATAATTGTGATTTCAGGTATCCTTAATACAAAATCATTCAATGAGACAGATTTTTTCCCGTTATCACAAATAGCTCTTCCTCTCTCTATATACAACATAGTTATCATATTTAAAATAATAATATAGGTCCAACAAATACAGTTCTATTTTTAAAAATATATTCTATCATTTCATCAATCTACATCTATAAAAAAAAATCTTTTTGAGGCCTTAACAAAGTTTATATCTTCAAATACTTGTCAACTATAATATCAGGAAATTCTCATCTTTCATTCCTAATTAAATCAGACGTATTCTCTTTCTCTATTACAACATAATTATCAAATTTAAAATTACTGTATAAGTCAAAAAATATAAAAATAAAAATAAAAAAAATACATTTCCATTTTTTTCCTTTTTTACTAGATATATTCAATCATTTCGTCAATTTACTTCTATAAGGTCTTTTTGTCCTCTAGAAAGATTTACTCCCTCAAATAATTATCAGCCATGGTAACAGTAAATTTACATCATTCGTCATTAAATCAGACACAATTTCTAAAGCCTTTTTAACCCGTCAAATAACATTTTGTGTCACATTTAAACCTGACTCTAGCTTTCTTTCTATGCCAATTTGGTTTCCATAGTAAGGCTTTTCAGTTATCAAACCTTAAGATTTGATTACGAGGATTCCTAACAGATTTAAACTGAACAAATTTTCTTTCCCTTTCCTCTTTATTGTAATTTCCGAAAAGTTGTGACTGGGTATCAATCTTTGTTATTTTTGGTAGTTGAGTTGAGTCAATTACAGTTATTTCTTGATCATCAAAATTGTCCATCAATTGTAGGTAACATGTAGCATTAGTTGATTCAGTGGTTTCCACATTTTCTCTTAATGCAGATTCACAATTACCCGTGTTTCCCCGATAGTAAGACACCCCCGATTGTAAGACGTATCGGGGTTTTCAGGGGGGTCGGCTAATATAAGCCGTACCCCGAAAGTAAGACATATTACTCCTGCCCACTTCCGCCTCCTGCTTAAAATACTTAAATACTTAAAATACTTAAATACTTAAAATACTTAAAATACTTAATATACTTAAAATAAAACTGACAATTGTTTTCCAATCAATATAAGCCGTACCCCGAAAGTAAGACATAGTGGGGCTTTTGGGGATAAAAAGAAAGTAAGACACTTCTTCCTTTCGGGGAAACACGGGTAGGTTGTAAGAATAGTGTCTCTGTCTCTTTAAGTTGTAAGTAGGTCTGTTCAGAATTATTCTGTTCATCTTCTATTATTACTTGTTCCATAACTTGATTCATTATTAAAGGGTCAATGTAAGATTCCAAGGTGGCATCTTTGGATTTTCTCCAAGATTTCCAATAACT
Source organism: Bothrops alternatus (assembly GCA_034064705.1). NCBI lineage: Eukaryota > Metazoa > Chordata > Lepidosauria > Squamata > Viperidae > Bothrops > Bothrops alternatus. The sequence goes on along the minus strand of JARGCV010000018.1, from coordinate 9,476,041 downwards.
TTAAAATCTTCTCTAACTTCTAATATTTTTTCCAGTATTAAATCATAGTCAAGATGTGGATAACTTTCAGCCATTTGGTGGTAGCTTTGCCTATTCCTTTATTAGAGACTACTTAAGAAAAATCCACAAATATCCGCCTCCAAAAGTCTAATAACCAGCTTCACCACCCAGCTGTCCAGTTATTTTTTCTTTTATTATCACATAAATCCAATCCTCTTCAAATAACAGGCAGAAATAGTTGAAGTTTTGCTTTTTCACTACCAGATGTCCTCAGTGGACTATAAAGTCTTTTTCTTCTTTTTTTTCCCTCCAAGTTAATCAAGAACAAAAAAGGTAAGTTTTATTTCTTTTTTAAAAAAAAATCAACAAAAACTGTCTTCTACATTATCAAATTAAGAAAGGAAAGTAACAATGTCTCTTTTTTCCTTCTTTTCCCCTGAAATTCACCCCACAGCAGTCAAATTGTTAAAAAAAAACACCACACACACAAAAATTAATCCTTTTCTTTTTAGCTCTTCTTTCCACATATAGGCAACCGCCGCTTTCTTAATAAGGGAAAATAGAAACTCTTTACAGGAAAAATCAGGATAGCGAGAGAAGGAAAGGTCTCACCCGGATTCACCACGGTGGTTCTTCATGCTTAGTTGTTCTTGTGACTTGTGGTTGGTGCGGCTAGGTGATCGGCTATTTTATGGCCGGTCTTCTGCTCTGTCGGCCCTCAGAGTCAGCTTGGACAGCTAGAGGAGCCGCCGCTCCTCTGCAGCCAAGTGCAGCCTCATCGACGGTAGTCCCGCCCTCCAGGCGCGACTTTCAACCCCCGCAGGGGTCTACCGGTGGAGGGAAACTAGCCGAATGAGGAGACACAAGTCTCCCCGTGCAGTTAAAGGCGCCGCGATCCGGAACCGGAAGTCCGGTTTTTCCCAGTCTTATAGGTATCGTTTGAAATAAAAAGACTATTTTTGGTAAGATATTCATTTTCACTGTTGCTATTCTCCCCAGCATTGAAAGTTATAAATTTTTCCACTTTTCCAGATCCAATTTTATTTGTTTTAACAATCTTACATAGTTGTCTTCTTTTATTGTTGCACATCTTGCTGTTAAATAAATTCCCAAATATTTAACTTTTTTGACTATTTGAAGGGGTTTTTTTGCTAGTTGGTTTTTTTTGTTTTTCTGTTAAATTTTTAGTTAGTCTTTTTTCTGTTTATTTTCAACCCTGCCACTTTTCCAAATTCTTCTATTTTCTCCATAAGCTTAACGCTTGTTTCAAGCAGTTCTTCTAATGTGAAAACCAAGTCATTTGCAAATGCTTGTAGTTTGTATTTTTCATCTTTTATCTCCAATCCTTTAATTTCTATATTTTGCTTGATATTTCTATTCAATATTTCCAGTGTTAATATAAATAACAGTGGAGATAGTGGACATCCCAGGATCAGGGAGTTTCTGATGGAGAAATCTGGCATTTTTTCTGGTTGTTTCCCTTAGTTATTTCATACTCAGATTAGTGCAGTCATCTTTTTGCAGATGCTCCTGACTTCTCTCTCCATCCTTTGAATCCGGAACACTACACTTGGGTATTTCTAAACGTTCCATTTTATACTTATGTTTAAACTACCAATGCTTTTGTTTAAGAGCTTCTGACTCATCAGTAGTTGCCTGCTTGTTTCTCTACAATCATCCTCTTCCTACATTTGAGCAAGGCCTTTTTAATATAGATTATAAATTCTGTACAGATATGGCTTCCCCTGGCCCCATGATGTTGGGGAAACTGGCCCCATGTTGATGGAAATGGCTTCCTTGTTCCTTTTATTTCTGAGAAAGTTTGATAACCCTTTAAAGGGGGTTTAAGACCTATTTACTGACTTGTGGGTGGGTATTGGTCTTTTTTTTCTACCTTATGGGCAGCAGTTTCTAGTTTAAAACCTGTTTTATATTAATTACCAAGAAAGCAACCATCTGAAATATTACAGGGTAATTCATCATTTAATACATAGCATTTTAGAAAAATGTATCAATCCTTTTTTTCAATTAATAAATTAACATTTTATGTTAGGGAAACATATTGCATTTTTATTTTATACCTTCGTGTCTCCACTCTTTTCCCATTTCATTAAAAGAAGCACTTTATTCAACAAATCAACTATAAATTCCTTATTCAATGATAAAAAGAAAGTAAACTCATTACTGCTTAAATTAGCATAAAGAAGTTCAAATAATGCCTTTATTGACTGGAAAGTAATTTGGGCTTCTCAAGTTTATAGCAATAATGGAGGCATAAGGGTATTTGAAGTCTTTAGCATAACAAATACAGAGGCTGCCTAACATTCCAACATCTTAGAAACTTCTGGAAGGTGTACGTAAGCTTGAACATATGCAGGAAAAGAGATTCCTCTTTTTGACAAAGTGTTTTAATCCAAAGACAACAATGGAAGATTTCACTTTCCAACTAAGTAGATAGCTTACTTACTTGACTGCCAATATATTATAAAAGGAAACAGAAAAATGGATATATTCTAAACATGCAAATTTCAGCAAGATTAATAAAAAATAAAAAACAGATTTAGAAAAAAAATTACAAATATTACTTTCAACTGGACAAAATATAACCCAAGATGTATATTTGTAAAATCCAAACAAAGCTAGAAGCTTAAAGTTACTAAAATTAGACTGAAAAGTATTATATATCAAAATTGACTCCAAATATATATAAGACATGCTCAAGATATGAATATTTATCACAAAAAGCATGTGGGCACTACTCACAAAGTCTTTGTACCTTAACTGGTAAGGCTACCAACCACAAGGGATTAATACACACACTCACATATAAATGCTCATGCATGATTCCTAAATCCAAATGAAAATAGCCAAAGAGAAACAGAGAAAGCAGGCAGAAACCAAAACACAAGGGACCTGCCTGATCGGTTTCCCCCAGAGGAGTGGCAATCCAGGTGGCATTCAGCACAGGTGCCTGGGTTGGCTCCGAGATATTGATATCCAGTGGGGCAGGGGGAACCGGATCGGCCCCACTGGATAGGAGCCGCTGTGCCTTGGAGAATTCCCTCTCCAGTGCCTGGTGCCCCCTCGAGGCCTCTCGCTCAGCTGCCCTAGAGGTCTTTTTGGAAGTAAGGTGCTTCGTCTTAGCTTTTTTCTTACCCCCTGTATCCAATTCTGTGGGTCTGCGCTTTGATTGCGCGGGGGGGGGCACCTGAGACCAAGGGAGCCATTGGCAAGGCACTGTCTGCCATTGTTACTAACCAAGCCTGCAAGAGGGTGGCTAGTGGAAAAGAATTTGAAATTGTGGTCGTAGGGTGGTAGTCAGGTCAGAGCGCAGCCGCCCCTCACAGTGACTACAGACTATAAGGCAGAGCAGTCGGGCAGACTATAAACCTGTCCGGTAGGCCTAGTGGCTAAAGGCCACGGCTAGGAATAGCAGGCGGCCTGTTAAAACCTTCACTCCTGCCGGGGCCTAGGGAACCAGGGCCCACGGGGTACTGCCTCCTCTCCCAGCTCTAGAAGGGACAATGAATTGCAGTCAGGCAATAGTCAACCACGCTGGTGGATAGGGCCCTTAGGTCCGGGAGCCTCCTTGTGGCCTATGCTGCCCCGAAGGGAGGCCTAGGGTCCGGCAGGGCCGGCCAGGAGACGCGGCCTGCTCGGAGGAAGACGGCCGTCGATGAGCCTCCGGGCACTGGAAGCGCGTTGGGAGGCTATCCCTGCTCGGGCCTGGCACCCCAGGCCAAGGCAGGTATAGTGACCGGTGAGACCTAGTAGGCCCTAATCCAAGATGGCGGCCTTCGGGATTTATGCAGAAGGCGGCCTCTGTAAACCATGCGGCCAAAATGGCGGCCGCGCTTTGGCTGTTTGCGAGGGGAAATCCCTCAGCCGAAGAAACAGCTCTAAAATGCCGTACGGGGTGAATCTGTGCTCCCCGCTACCCCCCCTCCGATCGGGCACTTGCGGTTTGTCTGGAGCGTTTCCAGCGACGACGGAGCCCCGTGCCTGGATCCGATGTCCTCTGGCTTCGATTGCTGCCGCTTGCCCTGTCGGAGCATCTGGGAGCGCAGGCAAGGCTGCCTGCAAATCCTGGAGCGGATCCGAGCTCCAAGGGGGGAATGGAGTCTCTTTGAATCAAAGTACCCAGCTCTGGAAGGGACGAAGTCCCTGCCACAGAGCCTGGTCTAAAGGACAACCAGTTGCCCCTTTGAAAGTAATTTGGAAAAATTCAATTAGAAACTGATTTAAATTAAGGTTGGAATCAATTCCAATGGAGCCAGGAAAAAGGTGTCTGCTCTGAGCCGAGACTAGGAAAAAACTGGGAGACACACCCAGGGGAAGGCGTGGCTAAAGCTTTTTTCCTAGTCTCTCTGAGCAGGAGGGCTGAAATAACCCATTCCAGTGGATTCTACATCCACCATGCTGGAGAAGATAGCAGATAGCATTGAACAAAAAAGTAATCAAAGCACTAACAAAGAATACTTTAAAATTACAAACTGGGAACCAGTTTTGCGTTGCAACAGAACGGACGCAGGAAGGAGGGCTCTGCCTTCCATGCCCAATTTTGCCCTGCTGGGGCCCTGAAAAGGGCCTAAAGTTGCCCCAAAGAGGCAATGAAGGAGGGGCGCCTTGTTGATTCTGGAGAGATGGCTATAAATACTTACTGAGCTTGGACTCTTAATCTCAAGAGCTAGTGGGAGAGAAAGAAAATTTTAACTTTTGAATACGTCTGGCTGCAGGTAGGTTAAACATTTTGAACACTTGGAACATTGTGGATTACAACCTTGCCTGACTGATAATTTTCAGGATACATGAGACAAAGGATTACTATAAAATTTTGCCATTAGGACTGGATTATAAAGGTTACATATAAAGACTAGAAAATTAGAGGAAACTTTGTTCCACTCTTACTGAGACTGTTGACACTACTAGAGGATTTCTAGGAATGATGCCTCAAGAAAAAACAAATACTTTCAGAAGGAAATATTCTCCATGCTACAGCTAATTCATCAAACAATTGTTGCATACAAAGAGGACATAAAAAGAAACCATAATGAGACTAAAAATAACCTAGATGATACCGTATAAATGACCAAATCTCCAGATTGAAGCTACAACTGGAAAGCTCCCAGATAACGACTACAAAGTATGAACAAATAAACCAGAAACCAGAGGATGAAGCAGAAGAAACAGACCTATAGATGGAGGAGATAGGAGAAGGGAAATATGGACTGCCATACACAAATAAAATACTGCAAGACCTACCTATAACAATGAAAATACAAAAGATCCCTTACTCCTTTCTCCAAAATGCACCTGATGACAAGGAAGAAAATTCTAGAAAATGGAACACAGAGTCAGCAGAGGAAATGTTTAGGGAATGTGGATGGGTGGAGTTCCCCGCCCAAAAATACTCTACCTAAATTGTCTTCTTTATGTCAAGCAGCTTTCACAAAAACAGCCTTCACAAAATTTTGGGGCGATTTAATTGCCTTGGCCCGTAAAGCTACTTGGCAAAGAAAGAAAGCGAGAGTTAGATTTAAAAAACAGAGGATTTGATCTATTAGAGGGGGGCACTACGGTATCTGTTTAATATACCTGTTTGAATATGATTAAAAGAATGGATGACCCTTAGATATAACTAGATTTTAATAATGGAAGATATGATTTAGAATTAAAACAGCATTTTTTTCTTATTTTGATATGGGAAATCTGAAAATAAGAGAACTGGTATGAATATTTTTAGCTATATAAATGTAATTAATATTGAGAAAATTATAAATGACAAAGATACTTTAAATATTGATGTTAAATAAAACTTTAATAAGAGCACGAAAAACAGGATATTGACTTATAAATTGATATTATTTGTATAATACTAGTAAAATATGATGAATATGTCTATATCTAATTTTGTATACATCAATAGTACCAAAAATTATAATTGTCTAATGAGGGGAAAATGGAAAAATATGGAGAAGAAAGAAGGATCAAGGAAAAAATACTGGATTATGTAGCACTGAATATATTTATATTGAAGAAGTTAATGTTGTTTACTAAGCTCTAAAGATTGTAATTTTTAAAAAAAATTAATAAAACTTATAAAAAAATAAAATTACAAACTGAACTCAAACCAGTTATATTAAACTGCTCAGCAATAGGGGCATTATAAGTATTATCTCATGAGAGATCAAGTTGAGACAAGTGAAAAAAATAGCCAAGATTATCTGAAAGTGGATTATAACCCAGATCTCTAAGTATGGCAGTTCCAATCAATCAATCTGAAGAATTTTCTTTATTCCAAGTTGTGTTTTGTTTCATTCATTCATTCCTAATTAAATTTATTGGCCACCCAACTCCAGCAGATCCTGGAAGGCATGCATAACTTGAAAAAAATCCTAAAAACAGCTAACGCTAAAGACTAAAACAACAATAAACAACAAATTCAACAAAACAGGGTCCATTAAACAAATGTGGACATCAACCTCAGGCACGGGACCAAAGACAAGTTTTCAAAGCTTTCTGGAAACCTAGGAGAGCTAGCACTGCCTTTACACTGTTTCAGACAGTAAAAGACACAATAGAGAAGGCACTATTTCCTAGGTTCCACAAGATGGCAATGTTTAATGGAAGTGACCTGAAGCACACTCACTTTGCTGAAATGTACTGGATGGGCAAGAAGTACTTGGAAACAAGTAGTTTCTCAAGATATCCAGGCCCTATGTCATACAGGGCTTTAGAAGTAAAAACCAACACCCTGAATTGCACTCAGAAGCCCACGCAGCTCACATAGCAGTGCTGACATATATCATACAGTGCCACTTGGGGTAGAGATGTACAGCTGGGTAACATCAGCATAGTGATTTTCTCATACCTTCAACTTCTGGATGACCTAAACCAGTGGCTTCATATAGATATTGAATATGAGAGGAGAGAGCATTGAGTCCTGAGGCACCCTGCATGAGAGGAGCTGCCGACATGATCTTTCTCTACCTGTCAGCACCAATTAGAACTGACCAGTAAGGAAGGCAGTGAACCACTAAAGCACAGTGACTCCCACTCCCTAACCCCCATAGCCAGTCCTGAAGGATACTGTGGTTGACATTATCAGTTACAATTTCATGTAAAGAGTCAACATAAATGTAATATAAACTGTATTAAAGGTACATTTAATTGCTAGAAATTGCTTGGAGAAATGCTGGAGAGTTGGGAAGCTGACAACAGTTCAGAGTTGACCCAACTTTCTTGGTAAACTTGAAATTCAGATACTATTCTATCCAATCATCATTTGGGCTTTTTTTTTTAAAAAAAAACAACCTTCATTTTATTTAAGAGAACTGAACAAAGAGAAAACAAAAAAACTGTCAAGAAAAGGACAACAATAAGTGTGCATATATGTGTGCCTTTGTGAGTGTATAGGCTTCTCATACATAGTGTATATGAGATGTAATACTTAAGAATAAATTTCAACAATGCAAAAGTACAATATTGATACTTTGAATAGGAAGTCATATAACATCCACGCAATGAACTAGTTCAGTGGTGGCGAACCTATGGCACGGGTGCCAGAGGCGGCACTCAGAGCCCTCTCTGTGGGCACGTGCACCGTCACACCAGTCCTAGGCCTTCAGCTGGGTTTTATAAAACCTTTTTGCTTTAGGTCTCCGTCGCCGTGTACAAAAAAAAAAAAAAGGTTCAATCAGTCAATTTCAACTTCTCGCAGGAAAAAAAAGATCTTGCAAAGTTGGAATTGATTGATTGAACTTTTTAGTCCCACCCAGTCTGCCGTTATCGCAGCCACGCCCACCCCAGGGGCCACGTCCAGTCAATGAGCCACACCCACCCGGCACTCAATGATGCATAAGTGGGTTTTGGGTTGCAGTTTGGGCACTCAGTCTCTACAAGGTTCACCATCACTGAACTAGTGATTGCTAGAAGAACCATCAAAACTATTATCATAGTACATACATCTTTTTATTTCATCAGAGACAGTAGCATATTGGTTGCTTCCAATAAGCAATAACCTCACTCCTGTCCCCAAATCCTTAAAAACTTTTCTATTCTGCCCCATATACAATATATATATTTGTACAGTATAAACAGATAGATGAATGGGAATACAGACCAACGGTGTGCAAAAAAATCATGCTTCAAGTTCAAAAGCTTCATTTGAAGTTCAGAGCAGGGCCTTCAAACAAGTTACATTCAGCCACTCCAGAAGTGCTTTGAGTTTGAGCTCAAACATCTTTTTTGAGTTCTGGATATTTCTGGCATGGTCAGAGCACTTGGTTATTGGGTCAAAGTGTTTTGGGGTTTGAAATTTTTTGTGCAATTCTAAATATAAGCATACACATTCAAACATTTCACCTCTTGATATCAATTTTCTTCTTTATCCAGTCAGAGATAAGAGTTTAGGCTACAGCTACAATTCTGGACATGTTTACAACTTTTGCATTACCTTATGAATATGGGATGAAAGCATTCTGTATTTCCTACATTAAAATGTGCATTGCCATATTGTTTAATTTTCAATTATTAACTATTAATCATGCAAGAGATTGGAAAAGAGAATATTGTTCCAGGATTGCCTTTTCTTAACTTTATAGAAATTAAAAGAAAATTTTAGCTATGAAAGCATAAAAAAAAACGCACTTCACAAGAAAATAGTCTAATTTTTTAAAATCACACAAATACTTTTCTTCCAATCCTAAGAAATAAGGTTTTTCGATATGAATAATGAAATTATATTGCTTTCAGAATTATTTCATGAGGCCAAACTTTTACTATGTAACATGGTAAACATCAGCACAGAGCTTCTTTATTTTGACTTTCATGTTAAAGTGTATAATTTGAAGGGATATATATGTTACAGTCTTGTAATTTAAAATCTAAAAGAGTAATGGGGGAGGGATATCCAAATAAAACGAGACAGCCTGTGTATTCCACTGAAATTATTTAAATAAGCTCAATGATTTTTTTAACTTCTTGGAAACAACAGATTAAAATCTTGTGCATTTTTATCTCAAATAATAACTAATGTTAACTTACCAGTTTAATTGCCACATATTCATTAGTATACAAATTTTTTCCTTAAAAAATGAAAAAAAAAACAGGAATGTTAGAATTTATACCTCTATATATAAGAAAATTCATCCTATTAGTCAAATTATCTTCAATGAAAGTATAAGCAAAAAAACTTAAACATATTTTAATAGCTTATGCAACAATGGCATGCATTAGTTTACAGATCAAAACACACTAATATAATTCAATCTTTTGGTTTATCTTATTATTTCAATGTCTGAACATTTTTTTAATATTCTTTTACTTATGCTGATAGTAGCTAACAATTTAATATATTCAAATGTTACCTTATAATTAAAAAATAGCACTGCACATCTTAAAACAATGTTTTTAATTTTCACCTTTCTTCCATAATACACAAAGGACCCTCTCTTCCCCTTTTCAGAGTTATGTGGGAGCTTGAAAATCTGAATATTAGGATTTGTACGAATGAGTGAGAGGGGAGCATAGATGAAGAGTTCTTCCATTATGTTAATGGAAGAACAAGCCACAGCAAATACTGTACATTATTAATATGTACAATATTATGCAAAAGTCTTAGGCCACCACTCACTGTTTTAATGACCATCCATAATTATTTTTCAGTCTCTGAAACAGAAAATATAGGAAATATGTACACAAAATTTAAACAAACACAGTTTTTAGAACAAAATGGCTTCTTCAGGCAAAATGTCAATATTTAGTGTGACCTCCCTTGGCTCTAAGTACATCTTGAACTCTTTTGGGAAGATTGTCCTGAGGTTTTCTGAGGTAATCTTCTGGTATATTATACCAGGCTTCTTTTAGCACTTCCCAGGGTTCTTCTTCAGATTTAGGTTGTCTTTTATTTCTTTCTCTGTCCAGTTGATCACATACTGCCTCTATAATATTCAGGTCTGGACTCTGTGGAGGCCAGTCCATGACTCTCAGTGCTTTATCTGCTGTTTTCCTTGCTAAATATGATTTAACTGTAGTAGCAGTATACTTGGGATTGTTATCATGCTGAAAAATAAACCCATTCCCAATCGGGTGTTTTCCAGAATGAATGGCATGATGCATTAAAACTTGTCTGTACTTTTCAGCATTCATGATACCCTCATTACAGACAATATCACCAATACCACTGGCAGAAATGAAGCTCCAGGACAGACCTTCCATCATGTTTCATTGAAGGCCACAAGCACTTATTTGTCCATTTCTCTCCAACTCTTCTTCTCACATATTACCAAAAATGTCAAATTTGGATTAATCACTCCATAACATTCTTTTCCACTGATCCTCAGTCCAGTTTTTGTGAGCTTTAGTATACCTTAGCCTTTTCACCTTGTTCTCCTTCTACAAAAGTGGTTTCTTGGCTGCTACTCTTCCATGAAACCATTCCCAATCAAGCTTCTCAAGACTGTAGAGGGGTCAACTTGGCATCCTGATGAAGCTGCTGGATGCTGAGTCAGGTTCTTGCTGGACCTCTCCCAGTTTCTCAAAGAAGAAACTCTGAGGAACTACTCATAAGAATTTGGAAGTTTCCTTGGCCTTCCAGTTCTTTTTCTGTCCTTGAACTCTTCTGATTTCTCAAATTTCTTTGTGACAGTTTGAATATCATATCTTCAATATCCAGTTTGTTTGTTGAAAGTGGCCTTGCAAAACTATGATTTTATGTCTGTCACATTCTGTGATCTTTGGCATTTTGACTGGAAGGGGCGTTGTCTTACCTGGACGCCTTTTCTCAGTACGGAGATGGAGAATCCACCAATGGGTTTTCTCTGTCTGCCTGCTCTTGAGACCAAGTAACCAAACTTGACACGCCCCCTGATGCTAGGAGATCCAGTCTTGACGAGGGCGAAAGTGGCTGATGCTAGGATGAGGTGTTGGCTCTCTACCCCCTAATACCGGCCTAACAGACCTGAAAGGTGGGTGTGGATTCTCCATCTCCGTACTGAGAAAAGGCGTTCAGGTAAGACAACACCCCTTCTCCAGTACAGGAGATGGAGAATCCACCAATGGAACATACCAAAGCCTCATTGTCCCAATGGGTGGGAAACAGATAAGGCCGGATCTACGTCCCTGTTGGAGAACCCTCCGACAAAAGGAGGTGTCCGCAGAAGTGAAGCAGTCAATCCTATAATGGCGTACAAATGGGGAGGGCGAGGACCATGTCGCAGCCCTGCAAATCTCCTCGATGGACGCCTGAGTGGCCCATGCCGCAGAGCTGCGAATGGAATGAGCTGTATATGACTGGGAGCCGGCAGGGAAGAAGACTGGTACGCCTCCGCAATACAAGCCCTGATCCACCTGCCTATAGTGGCAGCGGACACATCTGTCCCAGGGAAGCCGGGCGGAAGGAAATAAAGAGGGCCTCAGATCTGCGAAAGGCTTCCGTGTGCTTGATGTAATGCCGCAGGGCGCTGCGGACGTCCAGTGTGTGCCACTGCCGCTCCAAGTCATGGGAAGGATTGGGGCAAAAGTTAGTCAAAATGACTTCCTGTGCCCGATGGAAGAATGAGTTGACCTTGGGCATGACGGTGGGATCCAACCGAAGGACTACACGGCCTCAGTGGAAGATGCAAAGATCGTTCCTGACCGAAGAGCAGCCAGCTCGAAGATATGCCTGGCTGACGTGATGGCGATTAAGAATGCGACTTTGTGAGATAAGGCCCGCGATGGTATATTAGCAATGGGCTCAAAGGGCAGTTTCGTGAGTGTGCGAAGCAAGCGAGGCAGCTCCCAAGAGGGATACCTGTGTGCCACGGGAGGCCTAGTGTTGCATGCACCCTTGATGAATGTGTGTATCATAGGATGGTGAGCTAGAGGGACTGAATTCGCACAAGTGAGCAATGTTGATAGGGCCACCAGCCTACGAATGGTCACAGGGGCCAGGCCTCTGTCCAGACCGTTGAGAAGATAATCTACAATCTGAGGGATAGTTAATTTGTAAACATCCAGTTTCTGCCTTCCGCTCCAATGGCAAAAATTCTTCCAGGTGGAATCATAAATGCGATTGGTCGCCGGCCTACGAGAGGCCTGAATCATGGTGATTGCCCGTGGTGAGAACAACTCTTGTGTCATGATGCTGCGCTCAAGCACCAGGCGGCTAACTATAACCACTGAGGGTCCGGGTGTTGGAGGACCCCCTCGTGTAAGGATACGCGATGCGGGGGAATCTTCCACGGAGAAGAATGGGACAGATTCATTAGGTCAGCAAACCAGGGTCTCTGTGGCCAGTATGGGGCCACGAGGATCACTTCCGCCTGCTCCTGGAACAGTTTGCGGATGGTTGCCGGAATGAGCAGGGCGGAAGGCATAAAGTAGGCCCTCCGGCCACGGAGTCCGCAAGGCGTCTGTCCCCTCCGCCCCTGGGAAGTAATAGTGGGAGAAGTACCTGGGAAGTTGGGCATTGCTTGCCGACGCGAACAGGTGAAGGATCGGATGGCCGAACCTTTGGGATATCTCGGAGAAAAGATCCGGATGTAGTCCCATTCTGAGCGATCTATCATAAAGCAACTCAGAAAGTCTGCCTGCTGATTCTTGACCCCCGAGATATGTTCGGCCGAGGGAGGCCAGGTTGGACTCTGCCCAGGATCCCAGCAACCGGGCCTCGGACATAAGGGACTTGGACCTGGTGCCCCCCTGTCGGTTCATGTGGGCCTTGGACGCCATGTTGTCCATGAGGATCAATACGTGATGGCCTCTGATCTGGTGGCAGAATTGGCAAAGAGCTAAGTGAATGGCCCTGAGTTCCAGCCAATTGATATTATGCCTCAAGTCTGCACGGGACCAACGGCCCTGCTCAAACTGAGGCTGTAGGTGGGCTCCCCAGCCAAATAGGCTGGCGTCTGTCGTGATGGTGAGGCGGTCCGGCTCCTTGAAAGGTGACCATTTGGTTATCGCTTGTGAGAACCACCAGCGAAGAGACCTGAGGGTGTGGACCAGGAGCCTCACCTGCCGGCTGGATGCACTGGCGTTCAACCGCTGGAACAGTAGGAGGAACCATTGGAGCTCCTACAAGTGGAGTCTGGCCCAGGGAACTATGGCTATGCAGGAGACCATTTTCCCTAGAAGTTGGGAGAGTAAGACCAGTGGAATGGTGCGGTCCTTGTATATTCGGCGAGCTAGATGCTGACCAACCGCTCCTGGGAAAGATAGACTATGATGGCTCCCAGGTGCAGAAGCCTGGATGAGGGAACAATCTGGCTTTTTCGGAAGTTCACCAAGAACCTGTGCTGTTGGAGGACCTGAATAGTTAATTCCAGGTCCGACTGGGCTGCCTGGAAGGAGGACGCTTGGATCAAGATGTCGTCCAGGTACCACTGGACGCGTACCGGTACCTTCCGTAGATGGGCAGCCAGCACAGCCAGGATCTAGTCGCGCCAAGGATAGTCCGAACGGAAGGGCCTTGTATTGGAAGTGATGGCCCCTGCAACAGAACCTGAGGAACTGCCGGTGATCTGGATGGATGGGGATGTGGAGATACGCTTCCGTGAGGTCTATTGACGCCAGGAAGTCTCCCTGTCTGATGCCTCCCAGGATGGACTGGAGTGTGTGTATCTTGAATTTTTTGTATGTGATGTAATAATTCAGACTCTTGAGGTCTAGAATTGCCCTCCATCCCCCCAAGGTCTTGGGAACCACGAAGAGAATGGAGTAGAATCCCCTTCCTTTGTGATCAAGCGGTACCGGTTCTATGGCCTGAATTTCTAGTAGGTGTTGAATGGCCTCCTGCATGAGCCCCTTTTTGATTGGATCCTGCGAAGTGGAATAGGTGATGAAGCAACCCGGGGGACTGGCCAGAAACTCCAGGGACAGGCCAAACTGGATTGTTTGTAAGACCCAGGCATCCGTGGTTGTGAGTTCCCACTGATGGAAGAAGTAAGCAAGTCTTCCCCCTATGGAAAGTGTGGTATGAGAGTCACTTGGACCTCCTGTAGGGGGTCCTGCCCTCAAAATGGCCTCTTGTTTTGGTTCTGCTGCCTGGGTCAAAATCCCAATCTGTCATACAGACGGTCATATGGCCTGTCCTCCTGGACGTGTATGGACGGGAGGCTGCGTGGCTGCTGAACCTGTTGCCAGTCAAAAGGACTGCCTGCAGAAATAGGGAGTGGCACGCTTGTCGGGCCGTTTGGGAAGATGAGCCATGACCTTCCGCTTGTCCTTGTTTTCTACAAGGTACGGAGCCAGGGCCTCCCCAAAGAGATTGTTGCCCAGGTATGGGGCTGGTTGCGAGGCGTCAGCCTGCCAGTGTTTTAGCCATAGCATCCTTCTGGGTGTAACTTTGGAGGCTAGGGACCTGGAAGCAAAGTTTGCCAACTGTAGAGTCGCGTCTGCAGCGTACTCCATTGCCGCAACCATTTTGCTTAGGTCCTGGTGGGTCCGAATGTCCTTGGAAGGGATTTTGGCCTGGAGTTGGCGAAGCCATAAAAGGGTGGTTCGGACAAAAAAGGACGCGCAAGTGGCCATTTTAATTGCCCATGCAGCTGATTGATTGATCTTTCGAAAGGTTAATCCCATTTCCTGTCCTCCGCTTTAAGCGCCTCCGCTATGTCCCCAGAGACCGTGGTTTAGGACACCAGAGGGGTCCAGGCTTCGTCTACCTTGGGGACCTCCAGGGCCTCAGTTAGGTCTGTAGAGGTGCTAAACATCTTTTTGTCTGTCCCACCTACAGAGGGAAAGGAAGAAGGGGAGACCCATTGCTTCTTGATCCCTTTAAGAAATATAGAAGGACAGGGAACGTGGTGCTGGGCTGCCGCCGTTTCAAAGAATATCAGGTTAGGGTTGGAATCCGATGAGGCCTGTGGCTGAGGGAACTGATCGGACTCTATGTTCGCCATTGTGGTGGCCTTGTGGTGCAAGGGGATTGAACAGGCTTCCCGATGGAAATGGTTCTGGGGGAGGTTCCTCCTCCTCTGACAGGTTGAAATCTGGCTAGTCACCACCCTGCACAGATGAGTACCCGCTAACT
This sequence comes from Bothrops alternatus, assembly GCA_034064705.1. Lineage (NCBI taxonomy): Eukaryota > Metazoa > Chordata > Lepidosauria > Squamata > Viperidae > Bothrops > Bothrops alternatus. The sequence continues at coordinate 9,461,028 of JARGCV010000018.1, read as the reverse complement.
GAGGATGTGGGTTCCTGAAGGCATCCCCACTAGAGGAATATAAGGTGGAATAGCTGATGTGGGAATCTCCTGCCCGGGTGGGTAGTAGGACCATTCTGCAAGCGCACGGTCCATCCCCTTGCAGGGCCTCCAGGCGGCCATCGGAGAAAATGTCTCCGAGGTCTGGTCCCCTAAGTCCAGCAGCTATCGGAGTGAATGTGGCCTCAGAAACCAAACCTGAGGGTAGGATCGGTAGACTGGTTGCCGTGTGCTGAATTGGCATTGAAGGGGAACAATGTGTGGTAGAGGTTTCTGCCAGGGACCACACGTCCTGAGCAGAGGTTGAAGGACCTAAAGGAAGGCCGAATTCAGGGGCCACCAATTGATTCATCTCTGATCCTGCCAGTCTCTGCGCTCTGGAGAACTCCTTCTCCAGAGCCTGGTGCCTACAGCTAGCTTGCTTCTCTGCCAACTTGGAAGGGTTCTTGAGCGTGGCCTTAGCCTTGTTCTTGAGCTTGCCTGCTGCCTCCTGTTTGGAGGTTTTGTGCCAGCCGTAACTGGAGGACGGGGAGGCAGTGCTCATAGGTTGAGGCACCGTGGAGTCCTCCATCCTGGGTCGAACTAACTCAGGAACCTGAGGGGGAGCTCTGGAAGGCAAGCGGTTGGCAGGAAGAGTAATTGGAGCAAGTAACAAGGACTGCTCCCCTGACCACCTGACCAGGTAATAAGTCTCTCTGGGCCTAGGTCACGGTTGTTAAAATAAGACTGAAGGCACAGTTGGGACCCGCTATGGGCTCTGCCCAGAGGCCTTAGGTGGCCAAGGTACACCAGACGGCCCAATGAAAGGCGCAGAGGGCCTAAAAGGAAGGCCTGGCAGAGGCAGTGTGAGAGGAGTTTACATGGCGGCTCCAATCAAGATGGTGGCCTGAGAATTCAGACCTAGTCTGTGAATTACTGGGGCTGTAATTAATGGATGCAGATTTATGAGGCCTAGAAGACAATCACTGGAGCAGGGCAAAATAGTTTCTCAGATGTGCTGAAATAGCCACTAATTAGGGGATGCACAAATACCAAAATTAAGGCAAGGAGAATTCAACAATGGATCTCTGACCTGCTAATAGAATTGAAGATCTCTAAAACCTGAAAGCCAAACCTGACACGTCTTCAAGAGCTTGAGACCAAGTCAAGACTGGATCTCCTAACATCAGGGGGCGTGTCAGGTTTGGCTACTTGGTCTCAAGAGCAAGCAGACAGAGAAAACCCATTGGTGGATTCTCCATCTCCTGTACTGGAGAATGATGTGATTGAAAATAGTCTTATTGGCAAACTTCCAATGAATTACAGTCACACAACATGTATATGTATTGAATGTAATGCTCAAGCATGTCTTGCACAAACCTGGTGTTACAGACCTTTTGGCATTTTGGCATTAAATAGTAGGACACATATAGATGTTAGCAATGACAGCATGTAACATTGCATCCCATTTAGGTTTATGGGAACCAAGTGTCTGCTGTTGCTCAAGTTTAGGGGACATCACACTACATACCTGCCACTTTGGTCTATGGAAGCTGTTTTTTCTTGCTTTTTCCTGTTTCTGAATATTGCATAAAAATTCCTGTATTTTCTGGTTGTATTCTAATAAGGAGATTGCCACATAATTATATATGATCATTATACCATTGTTATTACAACAGATCTAATTGGTGGCCTAAAACGTTTGCACAGTACTGTATATTTTGTTATTGCCCCATGATTCTTTACCTAAACACAGGAATCAAGGTACTGACAAAAACTTGTTCATCTGAATTTCCAACTTTGATTTTGATTTTTTGTATCAACAATTAGAAATAGTTACCTCCATCTCACAGGTTAAGAGGCTGTAATTACTGCATGATACAATAACTGACCTCGTAGTACTGACTTTTAATCATGTAAACTCTCGTCCCCCTTAGCTTCACTAAATGATTATGGGTTATAATTATGAATAGAAAAGAAGAAGAAAACTGATCCCCAAACCCTTTTATTCTTGCTGATTTGAATTTTATATAACTCTATGTCAGTATTTAATTCACTTTTGTTTCCGTAAACTATAAAGCTAAGTTATAAAGTCCTGAGGAGGCGTTGCAGTCCTCAATATTTGAGATTACCCATAGCTTCTTTAAATAATGTATAGTAGTACATAGTACATAGCTATCTATTTCCTTGTTTGTGAACTGCTCATTCATATATCTAAAAACCTGAAGAAACTCAGAAATAGCATCCCTGTCATCAGTTCTGCATGATAATCTGGAGACATGAGGAGACAGTGCTAACTTCCTTCATTCCTCTGTTCTTCCCTCCCACTTCACCATTAAGAAAGCAACACCTCTGCCAGGTCCATGCAAGGCGCATGGCAATAACCTAGTCTTCCGAGATCCAAGATGTGCCATGACTGCACACAGCAGAGGACTCAGCAGGGGACCACCAGCTGGTCTATTTTGAGTCGTAATCCAAAACTCACATATGTTTGCCTTCTAGGGGGTGCTACCCCCATGGAACAAGCAGCTCCTTTGCAAGACCATATATGGCTGCTAGAAGGAGACAGTGAGTCGTGTCTGGCATATAGAGCACCAGCAGGCAGACTGGGGTGCCTGTGGGAATGTTGGGCAGATTGAGACTGAAGTGACCCAGTATGTGGCAGCAGGAGAAGACAGCCAAAAGGAAAAGAGATTGGGGCAAATTGACAAGTGGGCCGAGTTGAAGTGCGCTCTGTGCTTGTAAAAGCCAGGCCACAAGTGCCCAAATTTTGACTGCATGATTGTAGGCCACTGCAACGATTGTAACTTTGGGGATGGATATAACTATCATTTGTTTGGTGGTATCATAACTTGGAGTGGTTGTTAAGCAAAAACTAACTGCATAAAACACATAGCATCTCTACTAGGTCAAAATAGAAAGTTTTAGAATCAGGTTCAGTGTAAGGATTCAGCTATTTATATAAATGGTTGTCTAGGTAAGCAAGCAGGGAAGAAGATATAGAACATGGTAGAAACAAAACAAAAGCAGACCTTCGTAACACTTCAGACTGAAGGGAGAGAAGAAGCAGACCCAATGCAGTGCAATGAATTAGACAAGCAAAGGGGAGACCCTGGTTTAAATCTGTCCTTAGTCATGGAAATTCACTGGATCAGTTTGGGTCATACACTTGCTTTCAGCTCAACCCATCTGACAAAGTTGTTATGAAAAAAAAAAAGAAATCTCTGCTTTGCTTAGATAAAAAGTGAATACCAAATAAAAATACTAAATTCTTCTAGCATGTGATTTCTTAAAGCAGCTACATCTTTTCCAGAGATCATGTAACTACTCTTTGAAGCTGTAACACCAGGTCCAGTAGCACATTTGGTTCAGGAAGTTATAGAAAGGCACTACATTTAAGTCTGCATACACTGTATAGGATCTTTGTGCCCTCAAAGCCAAAGTACCTCTCTAAAAATTTTCCCCAAAGGTAGTAAATAATGGTTCCTTAGCGTTCCAAGCACACCAACCTTCTGCAAAACATTGTGGGGCTTGCAAACCTCTTTCATTAAGTAGCAAAAAAAAAATCTTTGCAGTAAGATTCCAATATCCCAGTTTTTGTTCAACAGAGATGCCATAAGGGCAATGGTCACAGATATGTGAAAACAATTAAATACAAGGGAGGAAACATAGACCAAAGCATCTTATTTCCTTAACTCTGCTTCTAAAGCAAGTTTATGTAATTCATAGTGTCTGATGAAAGTGTTAGAAACAAACTATATGGCAGTCCAACAAACTTGGCTGCTTGTCAAGTCGAAAGAAGCACAATCAAGGGCTGCTTGTCAAGTAGTATATGCAATATATATTGAGTTTTGTGCACTGTGAAGCTTTGTTTGTTGAATCATCATGGCAATAAAATCTTTCCACCAAAGATTCAATGAATGCAGGAAGATATTAAAAAAAAAACCTCTTGCTGGTGTTATTGCATATATCCAGTTTATATCCATTGGTAAGATTTGACAGAATGGAAGTAAAATTTAGGAATGAAAACATGAGAATAATTTCCATATGAGATAAATAAATATTATTATTCATATCATCTCTAACTTAGTTGAAGAATCTAAGAGGTTAAGGAGTTGTTCTGATCCATCATTTTGGCTCACAGACAAAAAAAAACCCTCCTACAAATAAATTAATACAGAAATTGTATCAAAGGAGGTAACTGGTTTGGTTTGGTTTCTGAAACCATTACTTGGATAATTATTTCCGAAGACTCTGATAAATGTGCCTGGCAGAATATCATGAACTTGAGATGTCTTTTAAATTGAATCCTGCCGTTGGGAAGTTTGAGATGAAAAGACAGAAGAAATTCAGATGACTTGTACACTACAGGAGTGTGTCAACATCAAGACTGGACCCTATTAAATTACTCAATTAAAAAAAGAAGAAAATCACTGAACAAATCCCTTTGTTATTCATATAAGAACAATTTCAAAAGAAAAATATTTTTTTAAAAAAGTTAGCTTTAGAGGGGCAAATATATTTTAATATGTATAACCTGAGATCAAATGACATAACTCTCATGACTGAAATATTGAAAACTTGAGGATACGGCTTGTTCAAAAGAACACAGCAATAGAAAGAATTGAAATCCTGCTCAGAAATCTAAGGGAGTAAAGATAGTGATGGTCTTGAGAACTTTAAATGCCATGCTAGGAGAAGATAATGCAGAGGATATTGAGAGTTCATAAAAAAAGAAGAAACTAAAATAAAATTGCAAATATTTTCAATAACAAAAAGATAGCAGAAGCAGTTTGTAAGAGTAGACAAAGGCTAAGAGACTAGACAAATAAAAGATTGGGGGAGGGGGAAGAAACAAACCAAAACAAAGACATATGTAAAAGATGGAAAGCAATTCAGGTCTCAAAGTAAATTACATAAAATTGGAATTATGGAGAAAATATTCAAAAACATTAAACATTAAAATGAATTCAGCGTGGAAAAGCTGCAGTGATTACAAAAGATCAGCACAGATCTTTTTCAAACTAATTATTATTTTCTTACGGATTAACTTTCAGTTCTAGGTATATTCTAAAAAATATACAGAGAAACTGTAACAGATTTAGAGAAGGGAAACAAGTATGATCATGGGATTAGAAATCTTAAAGTTGAGACTGAAGAAACAGGGCATGTTCCAACAGGAGAAAAACTGATGATGATGGTGGTGGTGGTGGTGATACAGAGAGATAGACAGATGAACATTTTTTCATCTACCTTAAGAAATCTTGCACAAAAGATTAGGTCATGTCCTAGATACAGAACATATAAAATGATCTAATGATCTGTAAAGTTACAGGAAGGCTGATTTGACAAGGGAAACAATTACTAAGGAATGTGATGAGTTCTACTTCACTGGATATATTCAGTCTTAGGAGATACCTTTATTAAGTAAGTCAATCTTACGAACATAAGGCTTCTACTTCATTTTTATAGGGAATGTTTGGAATTACTGTTTCTAAAAGGGGAACTGTCATAATGTCAGCCTACCAGGTAGACCAATCAGGAAACACAAGACAAATTAGTTCTACTTTACTGTAAAGCTATATTAACAGACTATTGTAAGCCTAAAAGTATAATGTTCTTGCTGTCACCTTTACAGTCCAAGACTTTCCCTCTGAGGGTTCCTCTAAACCTCTTGCTCTGCCTACTACGGTATGCAGCTGCAGGCAATCCTGTCTCTTATATGACTGTTCCCTAGGCACCATCTCTTTCCCCATCTCCCAAAGTCTTTCCCATATACCATTACTCATTAGGACAGAGGTCTCTAACCTTTCCGGGCTCGCGGACCAGAGGGAAGGAGAGCAGCTTCAAAACTGGTGCGCGCACACACGGGGCATGCACATTGGCGTGACTCCGTTTGTGCATGCGGCATGCGCTGGCACCGTGTGCATGCACGAATCGCCACGCACCCCCTGCGCATGCACAGATGGACTGCGCAACCCACCCAGGCTATCTGCCTTGTTCATGCATGTGCAAATGGGCCATGGACACCCGCCCCACACTAGCATCCCCTTTCGCGCCCTTTTAATCTTATAACAACCCTATGAGGTAGGTTGGACTAGAGACTGAAGTTCACTTGAATTCAATCAGTGATCTCCAAGCTTAGTTACAGGGCTTGAATCAAATGAAAGTCCTATAAATTATTACACTAAAATGGCTCTCGGCTTAGTACAAATTTGCTTTTTCACTATAGAGGCAAGAAAATAAGGACTGCAATAAGACAACAAAAGTTAAAAAAGAAAACAGAAATGAAAGGTTGAAAATGAATAGGAAGATAAATTTGCTTGGGCTCAAGCATGGAATCCAAAATTACATTTATTTGCAAAAGTATTTTTCTGAAAATTAGGATTCAAATTAAATTACTATCAGATTCTAAATCCACATCACAGTCCAATTGAATTCATCATTTCTTGATACATTACAAGGTTAACATGAGCTTGAATCTTCTAATAAAGTCAAACTGCTGGCCCATGGGCTGGATGCGTCATGGCAAAACCGCACCCACCCCATTGCTGGCAATGGGGAAAGAGTCATGATACGTGGCAACACGTCACAAGACATTGCAAGTTTGACACCCCTGATTTAGTATATATTTCTTCAAACACACCAGTTAAATATCACTGTTAGTGAAAATTGTTTGGGAATTATGGTTTAAGATTAAACAAGCAGTATTCTCATGTAGGTTGCCTGATCATGTCTGTTTTCCAGTGGGAAGAGCTAAAATTTATTCTATTATCTTTTTAACATTATACCAATATGTTTTATTGTGAAGTGTGATTCAGCTGACTATAATGGTTCAAGAGATTGTAGTTTAAAATCCCAAGTGAGTGTTATATGTGAATAACTCCAAAGACCTAAGATGCTGTTACATTATTATATATTATTTCCTTTCAAATGTTAATATTGGCAGAGCTAATTTTGAATGCACCAGCAAATGAAATTATTATTTAGACGCACAATGTCTTTACGAGTTTTTTACTGGAATGTTTAGCTGAAGAAAGGCTTACCTAATCGTAGCTCTCCAAAATTGCCACAACCAATTTTCTTTCCAACTCTGAAGTTAGGTCCAACCATTAACACACCAGAATTTGATGAGCTGCTACCTCGTGGATTGTGACTTGAGCGTCCACTAGGCCTTGCCATTCTATCATCCAGTTTGTCTTTGTCTTTTTTTTTATCCATATCAAGTTTATGGTACTCCACTTTGAATTTCTTCCCCCAATCAAGACAAGCCAAGTCAAATGGGGTAAAGTAGAAATGAAAACATCCTTAGTTAAGTGCTCCACTTAGTTAATGTGAGTTATGAAGCTGCTGCAGGCAGTCACTCTTTGCGTATTCATCCCATTCGCAAAGTGTTTTTCATTGGTAGCTATTAGAGCAAAATCTCAGTAGATCTTCTATCAGCACCATTTACTGCTTAAAGTGCTTCTGTAACAAAAGTAACCGTTTATTAAACAATTGTGTTGCATAAGCACAAAATTAAAATTTGTTAACCAATAAACATTTAATAAAAGCTATACTCAGGATACCAGATTACAATACCTGCGATGAAAAACAGTAATAAAGATACCGCAAATAATTATTCAGAATAATGCACACCAAACTGCAATCAAGAAGTTGAAGAAATCCACATGAGTACAAAACAACTATACACTGTAACATTTGCTGAATCGTAAACTTAATTTCAACCCAGTGTAATCCATATACAATAATGAAGCTGATCTGCCACCAACACAAGACTTACCTTGACTAAATGGAATGCTTGGGAAAAGATAAAAAAGTTGCAGATAATACTGGATTTACCAATGGAATTTCTGTTACTAGGCAAAGCATTCATTAAGTGCGATGTCATGTGGCCACATTGCTTAGTGACAACAATCCAGACACTCCCTGTTGCCATTGTTAAATGAACCCCATCAGTCATTAATTAAGAATTCCTCCCCCCAATTTTACCCGTGTGTTCTTTTTACTGAAATATGATGCAAAAGTGCTATAAGATAAATAAATCCCACTCCCAATCCAATCTATTCCCAACTTGATCACTCACAGTTCCAAATTTCAATTAAGGGACCACCTCCTCTGGAAGTCCCCCTGCTTGCCTGTCTCCCCCTCCCCCGCTATCTCTGCCTGGGCTGCCCGTCTCCTCAATGCTGCCATCTGCCCTTGTCACCTAATCCTATGATCATCCCCGCATCTACTGCAGTGCATGTCCTTACAGCACCAGCCAGGGCTTTTTTTGCAGTCTTTTGTGTTGGTACTGCAGAGTCTCACTAATGCTGTGGTCAGGGCTAAAAGGGTATCGTAAACAGTTGGACCTTGATAGGCCAAAATTTTGTTCATATGACTATGGACACACTGCAAAGAATTTTGAAGACTGTGGTCAATCCCTTCCTTCAGGGTCACTGTAATTGTGAATGTTCACTTAAGCAAGGACTTCATGTACTTTTAAATATCTGACCAGCCTTCTGATTGTCATCAGTAATCCTGTTCTTCCATCTCACTTTATTTCAGAAAGCAAAATAGGATTTACTGTGTCTCAATTTTCAAGGCTCCAATTCTTTACTGAAGTAAAGGTGATATTGCTCAACCACCCAACAATTGTCTCCTCTATAAATTGAATTCTTTGAAAGTTCTTTAAAACTTACAGAAACTGCCCAATATTTTAAGGTGAGGAATTAAAAATTAGGGCTTACCCCAAAAATTTTTACAGTTCCTTTTTCTTTGTTTTGTTTTGGAGCAGATTTTCAGTTATTTCCATTCTAAATAAGTAGTCCTCAGGTTACAACTACTCATTCAGAGACCATTCAAAGTTATGATATCATTGAGTGAGGGGGAATTATGATCAGCCCTTGAGGCTTGGCCATCACAGCCCCACAGTCTCATGCTTGCGATTTGGGTGCCTGGCAACCAGCTTTCACAACAGTTGCAGGACCCACAGTCAAGTAATCACTATGTGCAACCTTCCCTGCCAGTTTCTTACAAAGTCAATGGGCAAGTAAGAGGTTGCAGGTTGCCCCATCTCTGTCAAGACCAGGGAAATCAGGAGATTCAGGCAATTCAAATTAGTATAAAGATTTATTGCAAGATTAAGCTGTCTCTACAAGAATCTGACCAACTAATGCTCAGCAGAAGAAAGGCATTCAAAGTGGGCTGGACTTAGATCTCTTGGAGGTGCGCAGGGACTTGTGACTTATGACATGGTTAACCCCTCCCTTGGACTCAGCCTGATCATCTCCTACAGTCTCTTTTTCACTCACCCTCACTCCATAATGCCTGTCCACTTATGCTCTGTAGCACCCACCTACAGTATTCACTTGTAGCTTTCACCTGCCACATTGCTTGCCTGGGACTCCTGCCTCTTCCCACATTACAGTCACATGAACTCCTTGTTTAACATCCTGCATGATCCTGGGGTTATGACAGCAACCTGGATTGCCATCATTAAACAATGCAATTATGTGATGTCGTACTTTACAATTCCATCAATTAGCGACAGTAATTCGGGTTCCAATTGTTGTCATAATCTGAGGACTACCTGTATCTGTTAACCAAATCCCAATTCTCACTAGAGCTAAACTCATAGACTTAACAACGAAGCAGCACAATCTGATGACAGGCTCATCAAGATCAAAAGCAATGAGTCATCAAAAATATGAGTGCAGGTCAAAGTATTTCAGCAGAGGAAAAAGGAATTTCAGGAATTAAAAATGCTAAACAAATCTAACTTCTTCTCAGTGCCTTATGTTACTTTTAGCAATTTGTTATTTAATACTCTCACTGTTGTTTACTAGCTGGAAGGCTATCTCCTGAAGGTGTTCACTTTAATAATCTTTCCTAAACTCCCTGCAACTACACTTAATATCTAAGAGCCATTTCTTTGCCCTACTGCAAATAAGATAATTTATAAATCACACTTACCCAAGAAAATGTTCCACCTTTTTCATATTTTCTCATCACAAGTTATACAACTGTTTTATTTGTGCATGGCATCTGAAAATAAAAATTCATTTAACATTAGCAATAAACACAATTCAGTATTTTAATACACAAAATACTGTAATATACTTACTTCTTGGTGCAATTAATATTTTTACAATTTATCCTATCAAATATATTTGTATTCATGTAGGCTGATGGTGAAAAGTACACCAGCAATATATTTTGGCTGAAAATGTTATTGTGAACATACTTAAGGTTTTCTAATCTTTATGAATTTCTGCTCTTGTGTTCCTCCACAATAATGCATTTAAACCAGTGGTTCTCAACCTTGGGGTCGCGTGACCATTTCGCGGGGGTCGCCGGGCACCGCCGGCCGCCATTTTGTTTTTTTTATTTTTTTTTATTTTTTTTAATTTTTTTAAATTTTTTATTTTTTGGCGCGTGCGCGCAACGCACACGCAGATCCGCCATTGCGCTGAAAAATAAAATAAAAAAAATAAAAAAAATTTTTTTAAAAAATAAAAAAAAATAAAAAAACCCAAAATGGTGGACCGCGACGGGCGGATGCGCTCATGCGTGGCGCGTGCGACGGGCCAATCCGCACCTGCGCAGATCCGCCCGTCGCGGCCGCCATTTTTTTTTTAAATTTTTTTTTAAAAAATAAAAAACAAAATGGCGGCCCGCGACGGGCAAATGCACGCATGCGCGGTGCGTGCGATGGGCCGATCTGCGCATGCGCGGATCCGCCCATCGCGGCCGCCATTTTGTTTTTTCTGTTTTTTTAATTTTTTTTTAATTTTTTTCCCCGGCACGCGCACGCGCGCGCCCGGGTCGGGGTCGCGGCACACATGGGCGGGGCAAGTGGGGTCTGAACCTGAGAAAGGTTGAGAACCACTTATTTAAACCATCCTGGTTTTAACCACTTTCCTAGTCACCTTTGTTATCACTAAAACCAGCATTCATACCAGAGGACTGATAGGTAGCTAAAGTGAGAGAGGTTCAAAAAGCAGTAAATGGGATGGACAGCCAGGAAACTACAGGTCAGTTAGCTTAACAACATTTGAACACTCTTAAAAGATAATTATTATCGGTCACATATCTTGCTGATGAAGAATCAGTATAATTCTTGTAAAGACAAGATCTATACCTTTTTAGGCTTTCAGTGTTCACCAGAACTGTGTGATCCAGCATATTTCATTCTTTCAAAAGGAACGTGACTTAAAACTTATCAATTCAACTGGCTTTCTTATACATTGAGCATAAGAATCACTTCATGGAAAAGCAGGATTCTGGGAAGACACAACAGTTTTAAATATTTTCTATTTTCTTCTGGTAATCTAAGCTTTAAAAGCACTGTCTAGACTCTAGAGACATATTATGAACTGCTGTCTCAATTCAGTCTATACTCTATAGAAGTTCCAGATGACACACCTTCGGACTATATAGAAAACAGATATATGGGAACACCAGCAATGGAATGGGGCTTATCTGATATGGCAGACTGATGAATTGGTGCTCTAATTGTTTTGCTTGCTTTATGTAGGCTCCAAGAAGAAAATATTGACCCTCTTTAAAAATTTCACCAAGCAGCCTTGCAGAATTTTCTTGTATGGGTAATCCTTGGCTTACGTCCATTTATTCAGCAACCATTCAAAGTTAAAGCAATCCTGACATATGACTTGCTATATGTGACTTTTATTGTGGCTTCTCACTAGCAAAGTCAGAGGGAAAGTCACAGGAAATATCACAAGTCATTACTACCCAAGCACACATCCCCACCAATGTGTAGCCTCCACTGGGCTGCCTGGCCTTCTGCCAACTTTCCTAGGACTCCTGCTGCTTCCCACTTAACGACCTGTACGTCTTGGGGTTACGACAGCAACCACAATAGCCAGTATTAGTGTTACTAAGTGATGCGGTCACAACATCACACTTTTATTACTGCATCATTTAGTGACAGCAATTTTGGTCCCAATTGCCATTGTAGGCTGAGGGCTACCTGTATTTGTTATATGATTAACAATATTAGTTTCTTGATTTGAAATATAATAAAAGTGAATACAAATAATGTTTGTTTTAGCATAAATAATTATGCTGCCAATTGCATAGATATTTCATGCAACTAACATTTTAAACATATTATTATAATTCCATTTCACTTTGTGATGTCATAGGGCTGCTTACAATACAATCTGAATTGACTTGGTAACTTTGAGCAAAAACAGAAAATTTCAACAATGAAGTTTTTTGTTTTTTTTAAAAAAAGAATTATATAAAGAACTATATTGGGACCAGTGCCTTTTAATATAAATGAAGTGTGGGTAGGAATGGGTTGTTGCAGATTACGCTGTTTACAGTAGCGAAACCAAAATAACTACAAAGAGCTCAAACAGCTCTTTCAGCTCATGATATGCAACCAAAGGGCAAAGACAAATACAATTCAATGTAAGTACAAAGAGATATACAAGTAGGGAATAGGATAACCATATTACATATACTGAGGAAGCCCAAAGATGAAATGTCTAGTGTTATTTTACATGGTATATAATTTCTGGAAACTAAAATCAGAAGTATCTTTTCCCATTTTATGTAATTGGATACAGATTTGAGATTCTATATAAGTCACATGTATACTATCAAAATGACTGCAATTTGGAGTACCATTCGCTTAGAGCTAATATAATATCTGGCCAACCAGTCATGGATTATCTATGTCATAGGAAACAAAAACAGAAATGTACTCCTTCCTCAAATTAATCCCCATACTGAACACTTCTCAGTGTTTTCTATAACCTTCATTGTTTGGGAATATGGAGTGGGGAGAGGGAATTATGGCAACTTTTGTGGTTTGTGGTACTTTGCCCAGTTTAGGATGAAGAAATTATATTAAATACAATTATACAAAGCCTAAAGACCTTCAACATTTTTTCAGCTGGAGGTGGGGTAGAACATTAAATCTGACTGTTTAAACTTTGTCACTGTTGTCTTTGTTATATTAGTTGCTATGCTTTCAAATGCTCATTCTAACAATCTGAACATTCTAGAATAATGTATAACATTTGCAGTACAATCCTATGCTTGTCTGCTCAAAAGTTAACTCCAAAGTTATGACTATAAATGGATTGGATTGCATATTTTAAATTACATACATCATCAAGCCATGATTTAAAACCTTTTTATAACCCAAAGAATGCACTACTAAGAGAAATGAAAACATCACAGGGATTATTTGGGTGGACGAAGGGAAAAGATGCTGCCTGGGAAACAATTAGAAGGGGGGAGGGAGGGAGAGGGAGAGACTCCTCAATGGATTAATGGTTAGAGGAAATGTCAGGACCCCTTTAATTGATCAGGTGGTTAAAAATGCAAAGTTTGTACCTTCAAAGTTGTAAGTTTCTGCTAATGTAGCCTCATAATAAAGTAGAATTAGCTCATCTAGTCAGGTTTTCTCGCTGGTTTAAGATAGACATTGTTGGGTCTATCTGGTTTATGGCAGACATGTTTCCTCTCTGGGAGGGCTGACATTGTATGACTGCTGCAAGGCCAGGGAAAGAAGAACACGGGGTGTGATGAGTGAAAGGTGAAAGAAGCGTGTGATGTATGGGAACAAAGAAAGGTGAGGGAGGTTGAAGTCTTACCAAAGCAACTTGCAAGCTTCATTGCTGGCTTCCCTACCCACTTACTTTGCTTGTGGGAAGCTAGCAGGCAGGTCACAAATAGTGCTCGCATGATTATGGGATACTGCAGTGCAAACTGCTTGCCAAGTGTCCAAATTTTGTTCATGGAGTGCTGTAACGGCCAGAACTTTGGAGTACTCATTCTTTTATCCACTGCTGTCATAACTTCAGATAGTCACTGAACTAATGGTCATACATCAAGAGCTACCTGTACATAGCTTTGATTCATTTTCCTCAATAAATAAATGGACAAGTAGGTTTTGTATTCACTTAAATGGGTTGTTTAAGGACATGTGGAAAACATAATTTTTAGGTCATATTTATGCAGAACTATTGAAAATTCAAAAAGTTTCACAAATTTTTAAACACCACTGTACATCAATGCTACTTATGTTTGCAGTGTAGCCATTTTATATTAAGCTCATAGGTTAATAATACAAAAGTAAAAGTGCCATTATTACCTACATTATATGGAACAAATGCCAGTGAAATAGGACAGGGGAAGCTCTTATAATTTTAACCAACTTCAGCTTTATTATAAAACTCCAGAAAAACTCTCTCTGAAAATCTATAGAATTAACACTTAAACCTCAATAGGTTATGTATATAGATAATACTTCATATTCTCTAGTATATATAGTCCATATAATTGCTCATATTTCTTCTAAGAAACATTTTTAAGTTTAGTTTTCCCTCCCAGGTTGTTATGATCCTAACCAGTCTTTTAACTTGGGATAGGCTATTAGAATTAGCAGTCAAAATGCAAAGACATCATCATTCTCTCTTTTTTCCTCAACTGATTTTTTTACAGTACAAAAGGTTTTAAAAACAGTAAAAACTACTGGCCTCTATGTAAAATTGTATGAATCAGGCAGGGCAATTCCCCAATAAAAGTTTCATTGGAAGAGTTCATTTTGGTCAGGGAAGTAAAATTACTTCAGTTTAAGAAGACACTTTAGTTACTCAACAGCACTTTTTGCTGTTTACATTAAAAGAACTTATATAAAGAAAAAGGAGTAAATCTTTTTAAAAAGTTATTCTCTAATTGCTTTAAATATAAAAACTGTGGAATAAATCCCACAGCTCCCTCCAGGAACAAATGTATTCAGAAACTGCATAACTTTTTTTTTAGTTGGGAAGTAATGATATACTGAGATCTCCCAATAGAATGGTAGTTGAACATTATTATTTTTTTCCTTACAAAACATATTAGCGTGGTGCACAATCTTAAGAACAGTTATAACACTATCTCAAGGGGTGGGAAAACTGGTAACCAAAATATAACATTATCTGAGGTTGATCCGAGAAACAGAATGGGGCGGGTTTTGAAGTTCAATGGTTTTCTTTGAAGTGTACAGTAACTTTCATGTGTTTTCACTTCAAAATTAAAAGAAACTTTATAAGGATTTGTTATGGTCACTCATAGCTTCAGGGGCTATAGGCTGTCATCCTGTTTTATTTAAACTATTGCTATTGCAGCAACAAAAATTAGAATGATGTGAGATGACCCCCAATCCTGCAACCACACAACACTGAAGATATGAACAGCTTTTTGAAACATTTTTTTTTCAAATATATTTATTTGCATGTATTTTTAAAAGATCACATATAACATGTTATTTTCAAAGAAACTGAAACAAAAAACAAACTATATTACAATGAAGCAATACAAAAGCTAAATTAATTATGGTTTATAGATTCATTTTAAGATTATTATAATCTTAACTCTCAAGGATATGCAACCTGGCATCCTTCAGATATTTCGGATTTCAACTCTCATGAATCCCAACTACAATGAGATAGTAGGATTATGAGAATACTAGCCCACATTAGGAGGATAACTTTATGACCAAGAAAAAGTAGTCTGAACTACATTCTCTGGTTATTTTTTATTGTGTTTCTGATTCTATAACAACTGAGTGCCTCCAACAAATAGGTTTTCTTGGGGAGGAAGTATTTGAGCATTTATCATTTTTTAAATCAGAGATGGGGAATCAATATACTTCCTAGATAATATTAACAATTTCCACCAGGAATGATGGGATCTGGAGTTGGCATACCTGAGCTTGAATATTCCCCATTCTTCTTCTACGTTAGGATGAACTTCTTGAATTAGGACTGATAATCAGATTGGCAAACAGAAAGGTTGTGTCTTAGTTAAATGGAAAACACTGTATTATTACTGTTTTACTTACAATAAAGGGGTCAATCATTATTTCTCAGCCTAATTTCACACATTTATTCATTTGCTTATTATCAAATGTATAACTGAACATTTCTAGAAACTCAGTACAATACACTATAAAATCAGACAATTTTTAACACGAACTCCCAACAGCATCAAATAAAACAATGTAAAACATATATAAAAGCCAAATCAACATCAAACATCATAAATTCTCTGGGAATAAGGAATGTTTATTTATAGAAACAGCTTTTTATTTTTATTTTTTAAAAAATATCCAATAGAAATGGACCTAATCATTTCTAGCAAGCCATCCATTTTTCAGTTGCTCTTGCTATAAGCCCATAGATGATAAACAGAGACCCCAGTTAATGAGATAAAGTTATTTAGGTAAACAAGACAAATATGTAAAGGGTTTTATTTGGCTCAGGCCTCAATGGGAAGCTAGTGCAACTGAGCCAGAGTAAGTACTACATGCTTTCAATGGAGAATGCAAGGCAGAAATCTCACCACAGGATTCCTAAATCATTGCAGTTTCAAAGCCATCACCCATGTAAAGTGCTTTACAGCAAACTATTCATAAGGTAATGAATGAGTTCGTTTAGCCCTAACCGAGAAATATGAATGCAGTAGAAAAAAAGAATTCTTCACCACCAGTCACCTGAACAATCAGACTAGCGAGGGGGTGGGTCTTTGTCAACAAGTACCCCTAGTCCATCCATGAGCCTTTTTCAGTGAGTTTTAAATCTCCTCTGCATTGAGATTAAATAAATTGGTGCAACCAAATAAGAACTGAGTTATTGTTATGTGTTAATTATTCATATTACTTATTCAAAAGATCAAATGAAACTAAGTCATGTTTAATGTTCTGTAAATCCTGCCATATTTTAAATATGTATATTTTTTCAGTTTTGCTTCTTATAATTTATTAGTCCATACTCAGAAAAAAGCAACATGTATCCAGAAATTTAATCAAGCATGGAAATAGGTTCTTCAAATTTTATATTAGGCAATTTTTCACCTAGTATCAAATTTCTCTTTGAATTCCAGGATTTCAATTCCTAGAATTCCCAGTCAGCTGGCTAATTTTCAAGCTTGATTAAATTTCTGTTTAGCCTTGTTAAAACATAGTTGACAGGGGAATTCTGGGAGTTGAAGTCCAGACATCATAAAGTTGCCCAGGTTGAGAGCCATCACTAAACACCCACATTCTAAAAAGCATAGAATACCCTAACAAGACTGAATTGTGTATTTTTCATACACATTTGTTAAAATCATTCTATTCTTGAGCAACTTAAGAATATTCTACTTTCCACTACCTGAACATTCAAAATTAAAAACAAAATTCAGAACTCCATAGAATAGTTTGTTTAGCACTGTCTATTATGTAAACCATGTTTTGTAAACAATCAAAATCTTTGTTAAACTTTTTCATATAGCAAGGAGCAAAGTATTAATACGTATACTGTTATACACTAACTTTCCAAGAACACAATTTAGCAATAGACATGATGCAAGATCCTCTGAAGTTATTTCATACAAATATTTTAATAAGTTAATCAGAGTATTATCCCTGATCTAATGTACAAGTACAGTATATTTGTGAAACTGTGAGTTTTCATAATCTAAACCTGAGAACAGTATTTTGTGAACACATTGAGTCATCTATTAAAACATGAAAACAGTTTTAGATTGTATCATATATCCAAATCTTGAAAGAAATGGTATCAAATTATAAAGATAAAGGTATATAGTAATAGGAAGTCTAATAAAGAGCTATTAATATTACTGTGCGACCTGCTATTATACATTAATCCAAACTTTAGTCTTAACACAATTCCTAATAGCTTTACAAAAGAAAGACAACTTTTCAGAGTGCAATGTTTTTATGGATTCTTTGAAGAAGAGATTGAATTGTTCAAAATGAATTTGAATAGGCTAAAAATATGATATACACAAAAGCCTTTATAACAACTTACAAGTAAAAGTAATTACCAACTTTGAAAGATAATTGGGTTTCTACCCATTATATAATTTTGAATTATTATAATTTGATACCTTGATATAATACAAAAATTGCATAGAAGACCAGTAAAATGCACAAAAAGTAAATAAGAGTGTTCACTCTTAAGATAATTCAATGCTCATTGTAAATACTTTTTCCCAGTTGAACAATTCATATAAGTCATATAACTGCAGCTTAATAAACCCATTTTTGAAGGACAAAGATAGGAGTAAGCCTCCAGAAAGAGACCTTCAATGTTTTGCGATGTTGCCATCAGTTTTTTGAAACTCTTGAAGAAGGTCTAACAATAACAGATCTTTACAGAAAGCTTTTTTGGTTTTTCAACACAAGCATCAGTGAGTGATCCAAAGTAATCGCCTTGCTTTGTATCCTGGGTGATTGAGAAAGGGAGACCCGATACAACCAAGCAAAAAAACAACAACACTGGTTTCTTACCATGATAATAAATCTCATCTGCGGAGGATGGTCCCTCATTGGAAAAGGATCAGGCTGCTAATTGTCTTCTGTTTTCGGGATGGAGGAGCAGCCAAACTGGAAAGCCTTCTTCTCACCTCCCCAATCATCACAACGCATTAACACTCCTTCGCAAGGAACAGCAGATGCGTGCGCGTGTGAGAGAGACTTCAACCCTCATGTATTATGCACACATAATCCTTTCCACTGTACGCGCGCTGGAAAAAAAAAACCCGAAAGAAAAACCACGCATACACAACACGCTCCCATCCATGGCACGGCAACAGAGGAATTTTCAGAGCAACCTCACGCCTGTTCCGATCAGAAGCTGCGCTTTACCCTTCGCGGCGCGAACCCCCAAGCTTTCCAGCGGAGCCCACGCAACAAGGAACATAAACACCTACAATCCGCCGCAGGGTTACGGTTGCCTTTTCCACAAAAAAGCAGCAACAAGCCTCACAACTAAGAGGCGGGCCCCGATCCTTCGCCTCTTCCGCCCAGACAACCCCCCCCTCCGCCTTTGCCACCTTCTCCATTGTACACCGTTCAAGGAGAGCCATCCCTCCCCGCCGCCGCCTTTCCCGCCTCCCTCCCTCCGGAGCCCTCTCCATCCCCCCCCGCCGCCGCCACCGCCTCCCCCCCCCCACCTTTTGGCCACGGCGCGCTCAAGAAGCGACTCTACCTTGGAAGAGCCACTGCGGCCGACTCCGGCCTTGCCCTTCTCTCGCGCCGTGGCAGGGAGGTGCAGGTGCGTCTCAGGCTCGGGGGCAGCAGGAATCGGGAAAAGGAAGAAGGGAAGGTGGCGCTGCTGCTGCTGCTGCTGCTGCTGCGGTTACGGGGGAGGGTGGGAAAAAGAGGGAAGGGGAGGAGTCTGCGCTGCCCCTGGCCGGCGCGAGGAGGCAGCGAGGCGAGGGAAGGCTTTGGGGACCGAGTCCCGGGGACTGTGAGCGGCTGGGCTGTCGTCCTTCTGGTTTCCTCTCCTCCGTCCCTCTGGCCAGCGGGGGGGAAAAGGAGCCCCGCGAAACCTGGACGGAGATTCCGATTCAGCAAAGACCCGGCTTATACGGAACTCTTTCCGGGACTGGTTGCGGCGATTTGATGCAACGGAGCTTGCTCGCTGGCTCTTCTCGCTCCGCCTCACGAACCCCAGGAGCGGTAGCTATCCGGGCCGCAGGCCTGAAGTGGAGAGGCGGAGCCTCTTGGAAGGGGTGGAGCCGCGCCCACGAGCGAGCCGACCATGAGGACTGTTTTTTTTTTAAAAAACGGATTCAATCAGGAAAGTGGGCGGAGCTAAGAGTGGTGATGACTCACGCCGAGGGAAAGAGGGAGGAGCCTCGGGAACGCGTGGGGACGGAGGGAGGTTGGTGGGAAAACGCGCCAGGGAGAGCTAGCCACTCGTTAGAGGTTTGGCGAGTCCGCCTTCCTTTTTCCCTTGAAAGACAAATATTCTGGCCAATCAACAAGAAGAGGCAGGCTGAGCGAAAGGGGGAGGTTTCCGTCTTTTGCAAGCCATGTTTGTATACCTGCCGGGAAGAAAGAGGGACCTGTGGGTTGGTGGTGGTTTTTCTTTTTTTTTTACCCGCGTAATGATTGGATTGGAGGCATGGTTGGCGGGTCTGTCCTGCCTTTATCCGAAAGGGGTAACCTGTCAAGGGATTACAGTTTTATAAGGCATCCCTGGTTGCATTGACTGCAGAAATCAGTTCCTCTGATTAAATGGAGTTTACTCCGAAGTGAGCGGACGGAGGATTGTATTTGATGGGGCACAATGGCTTTTTCGGTAACCTCTAGTCTTCCCGGTGGACAGTTGAATAGGGGATTTGCCAGGTGGCTCTCTTCCGGAAGGGATTGTCACTTTCCCCAGCGGTAAGTGCTAAGATGGTTTAGTGTATAGTAATTCTGGACATATTAGCTTTTTATTGTTTGTTTTTTATCCAGAATAAAGGCAATTTAAACCCCGGATATTCCATTAATCAAGACCAGAGTTTGATGTATTTGTTAGTCCAAGGCTTTAAAAACAGAATTAAAAATTTTTTCTCTAATAGCAAGATAAGAAATTGAATGATTGATTGATGGATATAGGATTAGAATTGCACCTAAAGTGGAGTAGATGGATGCTTCAATCATAAGATTGGAAAAATAGGGGTAGAGGAAGGAATCAGAGCTCAGACAGTATCTTATCTTGCTTATTTATCAGGCCTGTAGTACATTCTCTATCCCCAACAACACTGTAAATGAAAAAGATTGTCTTAATCAAAGCCTTTAAGAAACATTAGACAATTGGTGAGCTAAAAACGCTTAAAAGAGAATCATTGAGCAATTGTTTTATGCTGTGTTCTAACTACTGTTGTTGTGCTGCTGCCAGAACTTGCTTTCCAACTAGTGATCAAATAAAAGCCACAATTTCTTTAACTGTTTCTATTGTTATTGTAATTGACAAAAATATGGGAATCTTGGATACTTGGATTCACATACTGCCTTAAGCCAGTGGGACTTTTTAAATTTGTCAGAAGATTAATAATAATAATAATAATAATAACAACAACAACTTTATTATCACTTTGAATGTACACCAATTGGCATACATCAAAATGAAATTTCATTGCATACAGCTCTCAAAGGGTCACTACCTCTGACATACACTCCTTGTTCGTGGCCAGCTCAAGTTTCAGATCGTCCATTTTATCTTGTGAAAATTGTGAAAATTCAGCCAATTGTCATTTATTGAAAAAAAAGCGGGACTTAGCCTGCTGTATAAACTTGGTAGCTTTTACAGCTGCTCTTTTATTAGACCTTAATTATGCTTTTTCCTATGTCATGTCCCATAGTAGTGCATTATATTTTATAGTTAGTTGTAAGCCGTCCAGAGTCATTGAGTGAGTTGGGAGGCTGTATAAATTTGTTTAATAATAGTTATTTTCTAGAAAACATGACATGAAAATATGCATTTAAACAGAGAATTGTCTTCTGATAATTGATTCCTGAACACACCATGGAACAAGACAGCACTTTCACCCACACACAATTTCCATCTATCCCAGCTAAGAGTACATTGGGTCTGGACCTCTCCATAAAAAGATAGTAAGAATGGATTTATGGCTGTTTGTGAGATTGATCTCCAGGATTCTTGAAAAACCGGTTGGGTGACTTTGGGCTAGTCACTCTGTCTCAGCCCAGTTCACTTCACAGGGTTGTTGTTATGGGAAAAATACTGTAGGAGGAGGAGTGGTACATTCATTACCTTGAGTTGTATATGAAAAAGGATTTTAAAAAAACCTCTTGAATCAAAACAATTGCCTCAATTAACTTTGGGAACTTTCAATTATTTCAAATCACTGATTGTGGTTTGACTCCCTGAATTCCCTAAAAAAGTCTTTAGCAATTCAGTTTATGATAATAGGTAAGATATATTTTTATATAGGTAATAGGTGGGAATAGACACCTAATTTCTGGCTTTATTTTAAGAAGTTCCTTTTTTTACTAAATTGTGCCTCAAATTGGCCATTATGACATACATGGTTGGACTACATGGTTTTTTTTTTATCCTGAACATCAAGGATTGTTGCTAACACTATAAAGTTTAGACATAATAGCTCATTGATGTTTAGAAACTGTTCTGTCATCAGTGGAAGAAATCAGAGCAATTTTTCAACAGGTGAAATTGATCTGATCAAATTGGATATAATCAGTGTCAGTTTCCTTTTTTCATATCAATACTCAAGCCTGCTGAAGACAATAACTTTCTGAAAAAAATAAGTACAGTAATAGTTATATTTTATTGCAATGTCCTTGGTTACAACAGATGCATTCTCTTGCAACTGGCCTTATGAATTCTCCACATAAAGCTCCTATCCTTTGACCTAGGCCCTAGGGAATTGGATGCTTAATGTGCCAGAGATTCCCATTCCATTCTGGACCATCCCATTGATTGCTGGATTTGACCATTGTCTGAAAGGAAGCATGTAGCTGCCATGTCCCTTGATTCAGTTTAGCATTTAATGTTTCCCTTATTTGTTAACTTCTTGATAAAAGAATAGTGAACTCTGGAATACTGTATGTGAGAACTGGGTTCCTGATATAACTATGGAACTTACTGATGCTTTCTGTGCACATAAATTATGAAACCACTGTTGTTCAATGGATTGGTGCATTCAACCAGAATTATTTTAGCTCTCCTGATTATAGCACTGAGTGTTAGTATGTTATGTACTATTTCTTTGTTTTCTGTTTTGCAAATTAAAGCACATAGCAGTTAGAAAATTATATTACGGTAGCATTACCCTGGGACAACAGTTGCTAGGGTAATATGTAAGCATCTAACCATAGCTAATTAAGCATATTGCATAGATAAGATATGTCAAACACAAGGCCCGCGGGCCGGATGCGGCCCAGGGAGGGCCAAGATTTGGCCCCAGGGGCTGTCCCAGAAATAGCAAGGGACCGGCCCTTGCTGCCCCAGCCCTGGCCCACCGCAATCCAGCCAAGCACTTTGGAGCACGCGCAGGAAACAGCAAACGCTCAGGGGCGTAACCCTGTCACGCCTGGCCATGCCCCACTTTGCTGGGCTTCTCGTGTGGCTCTGCTTTGCCAGGCCAGAAAGTGTGAGAAGGAAAAGAAAGCAGGAAGGGTTACTCTGTGTGTGTGTGTGTGTGTGTGTGTGTGTGTGTGTGTGTGTGTGTGTGTGTGTGTGAGAGAGAGAGAGAGAGAGAGAGAGAGAGAGAGAGAGAGAGAGAGAGAGAGAGAGAGAGAGAGAGAGAGAGAGGCAGAGGGGGGGGAGAGAGAGCCAGGACTGAGGTGTTACAAAAAAGGAGAGCTTCCCCCATTCTTCCACCCCTTTTTTTTAACTTCCTCCTACTTGGTTCAGGTGCAGCTGAGGAAAAGGACAAGGAGGAGAAAACAGGAAGCTGTGTGTGTGTGTGTGTGTGTGTGTGTGTGAGAGAGAGAGAGAGAGAGAGAGAGAGAGAGGCAGGAGGGGAAGAGGAGGACGAAGCTGAGGTTTTACAAAAAAGGAGAGCTTCCACCTTTCTCCCCCCTCCTTCTCTTTTTTATTAACCTCTGTGTGTGTGTGTGTGTGTGTGTGTGTGTGTGTGTGAGAGAGAGAGAGAGAGAGAGAGAGAGAGAGAGAGAGAGAGAGAGCCAGCAGGGAGTTGCAGAGTAAGTAAACTTACAAAAAGAGGATCTCTCTGTCTCTCATATACATACACACATACAGGGGAAGGTGGTGTGCAGGCAGGCGAGAGAGCAAACTTGCAGATTAGCTTTGTGGTCTATTCTTGCCTCCTCCCCTCCCTAAAATCCAGGCAATAATAAAACTCTTTAGATTGAATGGGAAGTTAGGAATTGGTGTGAGTTGAAATTAAAAGACCGAGTCAACTCCCCCCCCCAATTATCTTGTCCCTTCATCTGCTCTTTTATAATTTAATCCAGCCTTACCCAAACTAATATATTTTGGGTGTCATGAACCACAGTTCCATCATCCTGTGGCTATGCTGGCTGGAAATGCAATGCCTTATTTTCTCTGCAGTATGTGCCTAGGAGGCAGTAGGTCTGTGGGATTTAGATGTATTTAAACATTTGTTTTTTCTGCCTAATTTATTAAATCAACATCTAATTTGAAATTAAAAGTTTCTGAGAAATCCAGGGTGGTTTACAAGAAAACTCTCAGCTATTATAAAGCATCACTAGCACTGCTTAAAACTATATTAAAAGTGTGTATTTTAAGAAAGAAAAATAGTAGTAATTTACTTAGCACTGTTTGACCATAAAATGTGTTGTTTTACATATGCTTGGCTGAACAGTGTGTTTGGAGTTGCCTCTAAACGGGTGAGGGTTGCACTGTTCATATTTTCCTTGGGAGAAAATTCTATAATGGGGGTGCTGTCTCTGAAAAGGCTCTGCTTGTGGCCACTGTTCTATAAAACAAACCAGGGGGACCATCTGGTCTAAATGGATGGTAAACATAGATGATTAGGGGGCTGGAGGCTAAAACATATGACAAATGTTTGTGGGAATTGGGTATGTCTAGCTTAGTGAAAAGGACTAGAGGTGGTGACATGATAGCAGAGTTCCAATATTTGATGTGCTAATTTCATGGAAACTAATCAAGAAGAAAACCAGCCTAGAACTAAGGACTTGTGAAAACAACTAACCAGTGAAAAGTCTTGCCTTCATAAGTTGTGGATGCTCCATCACTGGAGACTTTTAGGTAGAGATTGGATATTCCATTGTCTGGAATGGTATATGTCCCCTGTTTGAGCAGGAGCTTGGACTAAAGACCTCAAAGGTCTCTTCCAACTCTTATTCTTTGAGAGAAAGCCAGGTTTCCTCGCATGGAGAGGGAGTGGGCCTCCCTCTGACTCACGCATCTGTCCTCCTGCACTCACCATGAGTAACCTGGCCAAGGAGAGTGAGCACAGCAGCAGCAGCATTGAGGAGGAGGTAAGTGCAGCTGGATGCCCCCTTGGGGAAGTGCGGCTAGGCTAGGCAGGGCTGTGGGGTCCTGGTGTCGTGGGAGCTCAAGTGCCGGGCTGGGCTCTTGACCTCCATTGCCCAGGGCTCTGGGCAGTCCATGCCACTGTCCAGGGGCCCCATGCACAGCCTGAGGCTCAGTGAGGCTCCTCCAGTGGACCATGCCCTAGTGCTTGCCTCCTGTCCCAGCCACCCTTCCCCACCCTCGGATGCGCCCCAGTCCTGCCCAGACCCGCACAGGTGCCCCTGATGTGAGTGACATGGAGCTGGCCACGCCCACCCAGTAGGCCATGCCCATGCCAGCTATGCCCCACCCAGTAGGCCATGCCCATGCCAGCCATACCTACCCAGCCCCCCAATGGCAACCACGATGCTGATGCGGCCCTTAATGAAATTGAGTTTGACACCCTTGGCATAGATGGAAAAGATAGCTGAGGCCATTTCTTTTAAATCCCTTTGCTGAAATGTAAAGATTCAAAAGATACATTTTATGCTTATTTTTAAAATAAGCCATCTCATCTAGGAAAAAGTTCATTTTGACAGTGGTTTGCTTTCCAAGCTTGTTTCAATATAGTTTCTGAACATTTCATTACCAAACTAGGTAACATAATCAACAGGATTTTCTTGTCCTATTCTCCTTAGCTTACAAGTGTCTTGTGTGCCAGTGTGGTCACTTGGTCGTGCAATTGGTTGTTTATTAGGAGATATATTAGATCAAATGGCTTGGACTACCAAGACATGACACTTATCAGCTAAGGAGAATAGGACAAGAAAATCCTGCTGAAGATGTTACCTAGTTTGGTAACAAAAAGTTCAGAAACTATATTGAAACAAGTTTAGAGAGCAAACCACTGCTAAAATCTAAAAACCGAGCTACAAGTATTTCCTGTTATTTAGAAGTTAATTTTGTTTAGTTTTTCTCCCCAAGTAGCAAAGATAATCAATATTAGGAAAAAAAATAGGATTTTGTTTTTTTAAATTCTGCTATTTACTTTATAGTATTTTTGAGAGCTTTTATCCCTATAAAACAGTGGTTCTCAACCTGTGGGTCACGACCCCATTTGGGGTCGAACGACCATTTCACGGGGGTCGCCAAACAACGCAGTCCGCCATTCCCCCCCCTTTTCCTTAGTTATGCTACTCCCGCTTATTCTATTGGCTTTTGAAAGCCAATAGAATAGAGTCTATTCAAGAGACTCTATTCTATTGGCGTTCGAAAGCCAATATAAACTAAGGAAGTTTCGGTTTCGGAGCACGTGGCAGAAAGCGAGACAGAGAACAAGCAGCAGAAAGCAAGAGAGAACAAGCAAAAACAGTAAGTTTTGTCTCTGGCCTGCTGCTGAGCTTCCTCTGCTTGGTCACCGGACACCCCAGCAGCCCCAGAACACCCTGCCCTCATTTTGTGCAATTTCGCAACCGGCCCACTGGCTACAAAACACCTCGTGGCCGCCGGCATTGTGTTGTGAGCCGCCCTGAGTTCTCCGGAATAGGGCGGCATAGAAATCGAATAAATAATAATAATAATAATAATAATAATAATAATAATAATTCCCGTAAGGCTCCTCCCCAGCCCACTGGCTCAGCCTCCTCCAGTCCGTCCTTCCTCATCTGTCCCGCATGGTGACCCAGCTGGTAGTTTTGGTGGCGTGGTCGATATAGTTGCAAGCTTCCTCCCAGCCTTTGGACAAAGGCAGCTTCTGCCGGGGCATTTTTCCCGGCAGCAGGCGCAGCAGCAAAGAGACGGACCGAGGCCAGAGGTGAGCCAGGCTGGCTGCCTGCCGTCTGTCCTGCTCCCCTCCTCATCTGTTTGGCTGAGGGTGTGGGGGGGTGGCTGGGAACTGCTGCCTGCCGTCCTGCTCCCCTCCCCATCTTTTTGGCTGAGGACTTGGGGGGTGGCTGGGAGCCTCTGCCTTGCGTCCTGCTTGCCCTCGCCGCCCGTTCTGCTGAAGATGCGGGGGGCGGCTGAGAACTGCTGCCTGCTGTCCTGCTCCCCTCCCCATCTGTTTAGCTGAGGACGTGGGGGTGGTGGCTGGGAACTGCTGCCTGCCATCCTGCTCCCTTCCCCATCTTTTTGGCTGAGGACGTGGGGGGGCGGCTGGGAGCCGCTGCCTTCCGTCCTGCTCACCCTCGCCGCCCGTTCTGCTGAAGATGCGGGGAGGCTGGGAACTGCTGTCTCCCATCCTGCTCCCCCTCCCTGTCCGTTTGGCACTGTCTGCCTTTCGCTCTCTCTCTCTCTCTCCACCTGGAGGGAGAGGGAGAGAGAGAGAAAGAGGAAAAAGAGAAAGAGGAAAGGAAGAGAAAGAGGAAGAGAGAGAGAGAGAGAGGAAAAAGAGAAAGAGGAAAGAGAAAAAGGAAAGAGGGAGAGAGAGAAAGAGGGAGAGGAAAGAGAAAGAAAGAGGGGGAGAGGAAAGAGAAAAAGGGGAAAGAGAAAAAAGATTGAGAAAAGAGGAAAGAGAAAGAGAGGAAAGAAAGAGAAAGTTAGAGGAAAGAGAAAGAAAGAGAAATAAGAGAAAGAGGAAAGAGAAAGAAAAGAAGAAAGAGAAAGAGGAAAGAAAGTTAGAGGAAAAAGAGAAAGGAAAGAGGGAAAAAGAAAGGGAAAGAGAAAGAGAAAGAAAGAGAGGGGGAGAGGAAAGAGAAAAAGAGGAAAGAGAAAAAAGATTGAGAAAAGAGGAAAGAAAGAGAAAGTTAGAGGAAAGAAAGAAAGAGAAATAAGAGAAAGAGGAAAGAAAAAGAAAAGAAAGAGGAAAAAGGAAAAAGGAAAGAGAAGAGAGAGAGGAAAGAGAAAGAGGAAAGAGAAATAAAGGAAAGAGAAAGAGGAAAGAGAGAAAGTTAGAAGAAAGAGAGAAAGAGAAATAAGAGAAAGGAAAGAGAAAGGAAAAAAGGAAAGAGAAGAAAAAGGAAAGAGAAAGAAAGAGAGAGAGGAAAGAGAAAGGGGGACAGGAAAGAAAAAAGATTGAGAAAAGAGAGAAAGAGGAAAGAAAGAAGAGAAAGAGAGGAAAGAGGATAAAAGTGACAGAAAGAGAAAGTTAGAGGAAAGATGGAAAGAAAGAGAGAGAGAGGAAAGTGACAGAAAGACCCTTTTGACATCTAAAATGAAGATAACACTGCATATATCCTTTTTTTACCTTTATTTTATATATATACACACACAAAGACACACACACATACACACACATTAAAGGTAAAAAAGGATATCTGCAGTGTTATCTTCATTTTAGATATCAAAAGTGTTTTGCAGCTCCCAGTGTTTTGTTTTCGGTGGGAAACGGGTCCAAGTGGCTCTTTGAGTGTTTTGGGTTGCCTACCCCTGGGGTGGGTGGACTCCCATGTGCTATTAACTTTGTTAGCAAATGGGAGGGGGGGTTGAACAAAGTTGCTTCATTTATTCATTCATTTATTGCACAATAAAATTATTTGAAACCAACATTTTGCGCTATTCTAATGCACAACTGCACAAATATGCATGTAATCTCTGAAGAGGCTATCACATCTGGGCTACAAAAATTTTGTTGAAGCATTCTTGTTTGCTGATATTTATTTCCTTTTATAAACTGCTTTGATTCTTCCATTTATTGTTTAAAGTGGTTTAATACTTCCATTTATTTCCTTTTATTCCCTTAAAACTAGTTTGAATCTTCCATTTGTTGCCATTTATTGTCTTAAAACTGATTTAATTGTTTTATTTCTGATCCACGAAACCTATAACCTCCATGCCATTTCTCACTCTTCTTATTCCTTTCTGCTTTGCTTTTTATTCCCTCTCTTTCATATACTTTCTTTTATCTTCACTGAAAGAAAATCCCCACTATAATTTATGGTTCAAATGAAAGCAGCCTGTTCTTATTTATTATTTACTAACTTTCTGTAAATTTTGGTCCCACATTTAAAGGCAGGGTAAACATGCATTAAAATACATGCGGCGGCGGCACAGCATTAATGGTGGCCGGGACTGTCTTTCTTGCCACGCCCACTTGGTGGCCACGCCCACTTGGCCACACCCACTTGGTGGCCATACCCACTTGGCCACGCCCCCGGCACCCGGCGATGTAGAAACAAAAATAATTTTATGGTTCGGGGTCACCACAACATGAGGAACTGTATTATGAGGTCGTGGCATTAGAAAGGTTGAGAACCATTGCTATAAAATATGTTATTTTTATTAAAAAATATATTGCACCTGCATTTTTGCTGAATTATTATGTTGTAATGTCTATGTGTTTTAAACAGTACTTAGCATGCAATTCTATTTGTTCCTGATTCTGGTGTTTTATTACATTTTTAGCTTTTCAGAATATCCAGAGTTGTTATTAATTTATGTAACTCGGACAAACACAACTTAAACCATTAAAGAGGTCATCCTTCTAAATAGTAAAATGGCAGATTCAGTCTGATACTAACTAGATTTTAACAGAGCGTTTTAATTATCTCATTCAGCTTGTGCCCCAGGGGTTGATTCAGTTTATATAGAATTGTAGGTAAATATTCTGTATTGATAACCTACCTTGAATGTAACAGGACATCTTTTTTGTTTAATTCAAGGTGTGAGCATGTTTTAAAACACAATTTAAGATTTAATTAATGAAATTCATTCAGCTTCCTAGAGAGAAGGAGAAATGTCTCTCCTGTCTTCCTCCTTGCTTTATTCAGTGCCTGCCACTAATATTGTATGTAACCAACTAGTAGGAGTCAAACAGGTGACTGAATTGAAAGAGAGTGGTCCTGAATAGTTTATATGGCAAAACAAAGATGAGAAAAAACATGAAGATAAGTAAAAAGAGGTCAGTGCCAAAGTGTCAGGAGCATCTACGAAAGATAGGTTTTAATTCCTGCTGAAAGTAATTAAAACCATTCTGTTGGCCTTGTTGCTAACTAAATGCTATTTCAAAATTCCATCATGAATCTTCATAGTGTCTCTCATATCAAAATGTATTTTTTAAAAACTGCATTTCCATGTCAATTTCAGTTTATTATTTCACATGCTCACAAGCTCTGGTACCAAAATCCATTTGTTGAAGATGATTGGGAAATGGCCACCATCCAGTATGCTGTTAAGCACATTAACTCCCATTGTGTTCTTTTTATTTCAATGGAACTTAAGCATTCTTAATTGTACGTTGGATTGTTCCCTCTTCCTGGGTCCTGTTCAAAAACTGTAATAAACATTTTACTCTCAGTCAGTGCAGAGTATAAAATGAAGAACAAGTAGAGATCTTGGTTTGCATAGTCTTCAGTCAATCCCATTTCTTTAGATAAACATTTCATGATAAATCCTGAGATCAAAATAAATAAAATTATGATGCTATGAACTGAGTTTGCATCATCAACACCAAATATGTTGTTACGTTTCTGTAAAAAAAAGATAGTATATTTTTGACTCTAAGAATTATTCAAACCAAATATTGGTTATATATCTCTTAAAAGAAATAAAAGGCTTCCATACCCAATGAATCAGTGTGATATAGTGATTAAGGTGTTGGACCACAAGTAAGGCCTGAGTTTTGTCTGCTCTTTCATCATCCACATTTTGTAATGCACTTTGCATCAAGGTATTGTATATCTGAATACAAAAAACTGTTATTTACCTATTGCTGGAAGTAATGTATTTATGGGGTTCTGATTTTTCCTCAAATTTATTTGTAACCAGTAACCTTCTAAATCAATCTCAAATTCTTTGATGTTTGTCTTAAAAGTTGTCAATTACCTAAAATTGAAGTAAACTATATACTGCATATATTATCTCTTCAATGTGGGCATTTCATGGAACAATTGTGTTCACTGTGATTTTGTTAAATTAAGATTTGTTCTAAGTAAATTTAATTGTATCTTTCTCAGATATGACTAAATAATAATAGCCAGAATGATCCCTGCTAAGAGGATATTTCTACTGAGGTTAATTTTAGATTCTACCTTTAGTAAACTAATTATTTGTATTTCTATACACTGTATTTAACCTGTACTTTGTAAAATACATCAGATAATTGATCAAAGCAATTAGTATTCTTCAAAGTTTCTTATATTTAGGTCAATACAGTATAAAGTAGAAATGTTCTTTTTGTGGCTGTATTTGGAATTTCAAGCCATCTTGTAATACCTTACAGTAGGCATGTCCAACCCATGGCCCAGTTGCTGCATTCAGCCCTAGATAGCCAGTAATGCAACCCCACAAGATCATAAATGTTTAATATTGATTTATATATTTTGTATACTATATATTTTATATGTGGCCCAAGACAATTCCTCTTCACACAAAGAAGCTCAGGCAAACCAAAAGATTGGGCATACATGCCTTATAGTATTGCTTTTTGTGTGTAGTCAATGTTGACTCCTGGCAACTTCAGTTTTATTCACAGTGCAATTATTACACTGAAATATACTATTTGCATCATGGCAATCTGTATAAAGGTGGCTAGTGGTTCCTTCTCTGTGCATTATTTTGGCTATCATTAAAATAAGTACTTGGGATCTTTTCCTATCTCCAAACAAATGACTTTGTGCCACATTTCAATTTAATATCAGTTGACTTCATGGTAGAAACAAAGATATGAATGACCTGACTAGCAATTCCCAAAGAGATGATATTTTCCTTTGCATCAATAGCAGATATCTGGTTTCTCATTGTTATTTTGTACCCTCTATAGTAAAACTATATTCTTTTAGACCAGCGGTCCCCAACCTTTGCGGCTTGGAGGTCCCTGGGGGGGAGAGGTGAATTGGGCCACACGAGAGGTGGGCTAGCATGCATATGCCCCTGCACAGTTCAACTTACACAAGTTGAGCTGTGCACATGCGAGCAGGCCCACCACTTGCAAGACCCATTTCCAAATATGCCATGGCCCAGTACTAGGCCGCAGCCCAGGAATTTGGGACCCCTGTCTTACACCATATAGTCCATTGTGAACTGTTCCTCTGGTTGGTCAGATGTGAAAAAAGTCAGCTACAGTGTTCTTCCATCACTTCATCATTTTATGTAATAAGTGAGACTGTGAGTTTTACTGATATATGTACAAGTTTAATAAATAAGCTTTTAATAAAGATTTGGTTCAATTTATCATTTCATTCTTGATTGAGATAATATCATGGTCATCTATATACTATTAAAACTCTCAATCTAACTTTCAATTGGGCAACTATTATTGAACCAAGATAATTCAAACTTATAGGATTCTGGGACTTATAACTCCCATGGAATGAAATTTGGAAAAATTGTGATCACT
The DNA here is from genome assembly GCA_034064705.1 of Bothrops alternatus. Taxonomy (NCBI): domain Eukaryota; kingdom Metazoa; phylum Chordata; class Lepidosauria; order Squamata; family Viperidae; genus Bothrops; species Bothrops alternatus. Next base: position 9,429,030 of record JARGCV010000018.1, on the reverse strand, counting down.
TTAGTGTTGCTCCACTGGTGTTGCTTCATCACCACAACTGATCAGCTGCATCGTATAATTCTCATTTCCAACATTCCCTGAAACCTTCCCAATATGCTTGTGGGAAGCTTTCAGAGAGAAAGTCAATGGAAAAGCCAACAGGGAAGATTGCAAGTTGCTGGGGTAAGTCTTTCCCACCCATGCCCCTCATCCAAGGTCTCTACATTCACTCCAGTCACCTGCACAACCCCTCAATCCCTCCCCCACTCAACAGCAGCTATTCACCTGCCTGATGGCTTGGACTTGCTAGTTCCTGCTGGCTTTATGATCCTCATTTAAGTCAATGGGAATGCCAGCAGGAAGTCTAAACACGATGTGGCAAAAGGAAGAGGGGGGGAAAGGAAGGAATAGAGAGGAGAGAAGGGAGAGATGAAGATTTCCAATGCTCCCAGTTTCCCACTGGGATACTCAATGGAGAAGCCAATAGAAAGCAAGAAGTCCTGTTATCACGTTTTTTCCCCTATCTGTGGTCACTCTTTTTCTGATTAGTTAAAGAAATAGCTCTGAAGTGATGACCCAATGGGTCCAGTTATTTAAATGGCACAGGGACTGATTACTTCAGGGAAGACCTCTCTTCCATTGACTCTAGCTGGTTGATTCTGTTTGTCAGGGTTGGCATGCTCCGGGTTGCTTCACTTAAACAGTGCAGCCTGTGAAATACACCTGCCCTCTGGAATGAGATTCCCTGCAAGACCTAGATGACTCTTGTTCTTCTGATGTTTCGAAGGACCCCGAAGATCTGGCTTTTCTCCCAGGCCTTTAATGAGCATGACTGAAGCCCTCTTGGATTGTGTAGATCTGTTTCTTTTTTGTTCTTGTTATCTTGTTGTATTTTACCTGTTACAGTGTATGTGTGTGTATATACATAAATATATACACTGTTTAATATTTTTTACTTGTAAACCACTTAGAATTGTTGGGAGTCAGGCAGTATATAAATTTAATAAATATTTTAAATTAAATATATCAGGATTTTTATGAAAAAGTAAAATTAGACACTTGGGATAAAGTTTATAATCGTCCTTTCCTGCAAAACTTTTGTTTGCATGATTCTAAGAACCTCACAGGGCCTCTAATCAATAACCAACACCCCTCTGCCCGAGTTCAAACCATGCAGACTACAAATTCCATAACGTAATGTCTCATTGGATCTATTGCACTGAATAAACTTTGCAAAGACATGGGGTAAAGCATCTGCAGAAAACCAGATTAGCATTTCAGTATTAGTGCTGCAAAGTCTGGAGAACCTCATCACAAAGCATGTAGAAGGATGAATAGGTTGCTGGAAGCTACAGAAATAGCTGATAAGACCAAGTTTTCCATGTTCTGTTCGTCATCAAGATCATCCAAGATGACCAAATTAATCTCAGTTCCATATCTCATCTGAAAGTGATTTGAAGCCCTAGTTAAGACCCTACCCACTCAGTCCTGCCGTGGGGTGAGCCACACACATAAAAATCAAGCTGGGGGTGTGAAGCTGTCCCATGTGCCCCCGCTTACCTCAGGACTGCTGCAGCCAGGCCTCCCATGCCCCAACATCTGTCACGCCACCACCCAACTTCTGCAACCGCTCACAGGCTGTGGTGCATTGTGCTGGTGCTGCTGCTCGCACATGCCATGTGATGTCCTGCCGCGATCAGCAACACCAGCGCAACGTGCCCTGCTGCCTGCGAGTGGCTGCAGAAGTGAGGCAGTGGCGCAACAGGTGTCAGGGTGTGGAATGCCTGGCTGCAGCGATCCTGAGGTAAGCAGATAAGACATCCTCTGAAAATAAGACCTAATGCCTCTTTTGGAGGCAAAAAAACTATAAGACCAGGTCTTATTTTCAGGGAAATACAGTAGGTCTACATAATTAGTAGTATCCTTGTGTATCCTAGAAAGTGTAAGGCAAAGTTCATGTAATAAAAGTTTATTAATGATTTTTTTAAACAAGAACAACTTTCTCCCCTAAAATTGTGTTTCTCACTTCCATGGGATAACTCCTCTTTGGGATTGTCTTATGGAACAAGAAAGGCAGAGGAAAACAACTGATAGTCTTTACGGATTCATATGCCTATCAAGATTTCCAAGTCAAACAGAATCCTAAACAACACCCAGATGACTTCCCCTGATATTGGAACCAAAATGATTGTGGATTATTGTCCTCAAAAAATTAAGGGTGTCCAGTGTATAAAGTTATTTCAAATGAATGTTGGAAATGTAAAGAAGAGACTTTTTATCATTTATGGTGGACATGTGCTAACACAAAGAAATATTGAAGTAGGATTCATATATTAATGCAGAAAAATTCTTAAAGTGAACATAAAGATTAAACCAGAAACTTTTCTTTTGGGTCTAATGGAAAGAGAACTGGAAAAAAAATTTGGAACTCTGATTTTATATATGGTGACAATAGCAAAATTGCTCTATGCACAAAAGTGGAAGGATGCCTTGATTCCTACCATGGACAAATGATTACAAAAGCTGATGGAATTAGCAGAGATGGCCAAATTGACTGTTGTTAAAAGGCTGATGATAAAAGAAAAGAACACAAGTACTTTTGTTTCTAGTTGGAAACCATTTCTGGACTTTGTACTTGAGGTGGAAAAAAATGAAATTATGATTTAGGGTTTTAATGATTAGACTGATTCGACCATATAAAACTGGCAAGTGCATACTACTATAGAAGTGTAAAAAGTTGAGATTTGGTTTTAATGACTGATTTTACTGCAACAGAGAGACTTGGAAGTCAATGCCTTTTGTTTTTTCTCCTCCCTTTGTTCCACCTTTTTTGTTTTCCCTTTTTTCTACTGTTGTCCCCTACTATTTGCTTTTGTATTTTCACATTTTATGTTATAAATAAATAAAACTAATAAAAAAATTAAGCATCTCTTATACCCCCCATTCCATTTATATGCTACCCATGGAAGCTATTTTAAGAATAACAATCTTGTGAAATAGGTTGTGCTTAGTGACTGAGTCAACAGAATGATTTGCGTGGCTGAACATGGTTTTAAGGCTAGGCCACCTTGTTTCTACTCTTACTCTTCAATGATTACATTAGACTGATTTACAGAAGAACATTACCAATCTGAGAATCCAGTAATGACAAAACACCATTGGTTTTAAATTTTCTTCATTGCTGTAGGCTATATATCTTTTTTTTTACTCTTCTTTCTTTTATTAACAACATCCAATTTTGTTCTGTAAATTAATCTGTAGTGCCCTGAATCTACTGAAAATTGCCAAATACTGTAATGAATATCTGTAGCACACTTATTTTATTCAGCTGGAATTCATATCAGATTAAATTGATCAGATTAAATCATAGAACTGCAAGCAAAAATGGATTAGAAAATATATTATTTTAAAAAAAATCTCTTGAGGCTACATTTCCATGCATTGTTACCTGAGAGTAAATCCTAGTAAGGTTTTTTTTTCAATAGATGCATAATTACAGCATTAATGTTGCTATAGCAATATTATGTAAGCAGTGTCTTTGTTTTTATTAGTCTGATGATATTTTTGCTTCATTTTTTGTTACATAGAAAACAGCATAGTTAGGATAAATTGTCCATCTAACAAACTGGTTTTCCACATTTTTGCTGAAAATATCTTTAAAGAGCCTATTTTGTTTTTACAAACAATCCAAAGCTCATAAGAAACTTATGTGCTACATAAATCACTATACAAATCATTTTCAGAACACTTCTTAGTGTATTTCCTTCCTAGAAATGAAATACTTCCAATTATACATAATTTGGCATCTGTCATTTCTACTACTGCTGATTTTTAAAATGCTCCATAGAGAAAAATTCCTGACTGAAATATTTTAAAACAGGTATAAGAATGGATAAATGCAGTTCAAACAATATATTCACTATTTCTACCTAGAAAGCTATTTCTGTTATAAAATATTAATATAATTTTGAAATGGCAACCAGATTTGACTAAAACTATCCCTAAATGTAGCATTCTTCTGAGCTTTTTGCTCTTGTATTTGCTGTATTTTAAGCTTGCTTTTTCTGCAACTAACAATAAGAACATAATTAATTTCTTGTGCTACACTGGTTTATAAAGCTGACCAGTAAACCAGTAGCATAATTATGAATAATAAGTGAGAGATTTTCACAATTTCCTAAAACATTTTTTATCAGAATGAATAACCAAATGATCATGCTCTCCAAAAATGGTTATACAACTCCCCCAAAACAATGAAGGAAGAATGCAATTTATGAAATGCAGCTTTATAAAAAGGTAATGTTATCTTTTATGCTTAATTCTCTGATGACTTGCCAAAATAGATTTTAAAAGAATGTTACGCCACAAAGAATTTTAAGTAGAAGATCCTATCTCAAAGTATTTTTCCAGAATGTTTGAGCCTGTCATGTTTGAAATACAGTAGTAATAAATTTTCCATATATTATACATTGGTGTCAGAAGCACTGAAGAATTTCTGTGGTGAAAAGATTAACTGGTGACATCGCCATTGCTCCTTTCGTATCCCCGTTAATGAGCCCACTGAAGTGGTACCTATTTATCTACTCACACTTGCATGCTTTTGAACTGCTAGATGAGCAGGAGCTGAAGCAAATGATGGTAGTTCACCCCATCATAAAACAGCAATCAGGCTTCAAATGTGAGCTTGCAGATTATCAACCCAGTGTCCTCACCAGGTGAGTCACTGCACTCCTATAAAATTTTCACCATGTTACACAAGGTAGATCTATATCATTCTGATGTTATAAATCATTAATCTGGTAATCTTAATAAAAAATCTAACTTGGCTTATGTATATGTTGTAAGCTGCTCCGAGTCTCCGGAGAGGAGCGGCATACAAGTCGAATAAATAAATAAATAAATCATATTGAAACGGATAGTTAAATCTTCAATATATATAATGAAGATTTTTAATTATAATAAAAACAAATACAATCTATATTCAGAAAAATAAGGGAAAGTAAAAAAGTGAAAAATACAAAGTAAGATTAAAAAGAAAGAAAAAGAAACAAATACAGTGACTTCCAATCTTGACAACAAATATAAACAAGAAAATAAATATATTTTGTTTCCATAATCTGTCTTTTACCCAATCTGTTCACGATTGAAAATCCTTCAGAACTTGCAAACTTCGTATTCACTGAGTGAGCCTTTCTTCTATCAGTTTAAGAAGAAAAATATTTGTTGCCAGTTTTGTAGCATTTTATCTTAAGTAAAAATTGCAAAGGGGAACAATAGTGTGGTTTTAGCTTTTAAATACTAAGAACTTGGATGAAATTGATTTTTAAAAAGATAAAGAAGTCAACTAAAAATACCCTTTCCTGTGGGAAGAGTGATTGCACTTATAAATTGCTGATAAGAAGGCTTTGAAGGTTACCCATTAGAAAACACCAGATGGCCTCCTTAACGAAAATTTACAACTGATGGACTCAAGAATTATTTGAGTTAATTAATTTTATTATAACCAAAATTTTTTGAAAACAATCAAGTTCCTTTGAATAAAATTGAATGTTTTCTGTTTATTTATCTTGAAGCCTGTTAAAGTTCCAAAGTCATTTAACTGTTTCATCAAGTATTCTATACCAGTTTTTGGGTCTCGTAGAAATATAACTAAATCATCAGCAAAAGCCCTCAATTTATAAACTTTCTAATTTCTATGCTTGTTATTTCCTCCTCATGTCTAATATTTCTATTCAAGATTTCCAATATTAATATAAACAACACAGGAGATATGGGACATCCTAGTCTCATGCTCTTTTGAATTTCACATGGTTTATTTAAGTCTCCATTAATAATAGTTGCTTGTTATGAAATTTAAATCACTGTAACCCCTTGAATAAATTTCTGTCTGAAGTTTGTATCTTCCAAGACTTTAAACATAAAGACCCAATTTAAATTGTCAGAGGCTTTCTCCACATCCAGAAATATTAAAGCTGTTTTCTCATTGTATTGTAAATATTCGATAACATTCAAAACTCTTCTCACATTACATATTGTCATATTGTCCTTTTATCAAAAAGACCAGATTGGTCTTCATGAATATAAAACTAAAACCTTCTTCAATCTTTCTGCCAAAATTTCAGTAAAAAGTTTGTATTCATTATTTAGTAATGAAATTGGTCAAGGCATCTTGGCCCTCCTTTGGTAATAGTGCTATGTCGGCTCCTTTCCAAGTTTGAGACATCTTAGGTCCGTATGGTTCACCATCCATTATATCTTTTAATGGCTGTAGGAATTGGTCTCAAAACATTTATAGTATTGACTTATGGGACTGTCTGAACCCTGAGCTTCGCCTGTTTTGTTTTTTTTAATAGCATCTAATACAGGTAATCCTTGACTTACACAGTTTGTTTAGTGACCGTTCAAAGTTACAACGGCACTGAAAAGAAATATGACCGTTTTTCACGATTGCAGCATGGCCATGATCACATGATCAAATTTCAGGCTCTTGGCTCCTGAATCATACTTATGACTGTTGCAGTGCCCCAGGATCACGTGATTCCTCTTTTGCAACCTTGTGACAAGCAAAGTCAATGGAGAAGCCAGATTCGCTTAACAACCAGGTTATTATTAAGTGATTCACTTAACAAAAGTGTCAAGAAAGGTCGTAAAATAGGGCAAAACTCAACAAATGTCTTACTTAGCAACCCAAATTTTGGGTTCATTGGGTTTATTTGGGTTCATTGGGTTGTAAATTGAGGACTAACTATTTCAAAGGTGGTTTACTGGTTCATTTGTAAGTTGTCTCTAAGCTTGTACGAGACTAAGTAAATATTGTCTTTGTAGATATTTTTTTGCATGTCTAGTTCCTGTTTCTTATAAACATTGGAATAAAAGTTATAAAAAGAATTTTTAATGAGGTCATTTTTATTACCATGTCACTTTCTTGGATTTTCTCTATCACTTTCTTTTCTGTTTCTTTTCTCAAATTGTATGCCAGCCGTCTTCCTGATTAATTGCACATTAAAAATGTTTCTGTTTCACATTTCTCAGACTGTTAAGATAGATAATTGTTGGTAGAACAATTTGATGTAAGATTTTAGAAAACATTGGTACCTTTTGCAGTTTGATTTCTTTATTTCTAATTTCATCCAGTATTTTTTGCAGATTTTCCTGGATTTCTTGTTGTCTAAATGGTTATATTGTATAACGTAACCTCTTTATTAGCATCTGAAACAGTCATTAAATTTGTTCCTTTTCCAAACTATTGCCAAAATATTCATTTTTACAGTATTTTATAATTGACTCCCATTGTAAAATATTCACTTAATCTCGATCTGTAATTAAAAATATTTTTTCTGACTATCAAAAGAATTAGATTATGATATGACAAAATTAGGCAAAATATCAACGTTTAAATTTTATTTGTGAAGTTTTTAGAAATCTATATCATATCAATTCTTTGAGAATGGTTTATGTTACTCTGAAAAGAAAACATTATCTGACAAATCCATTGTTGGCCTCCCTTTCACTCAAAACAATTGCATGGATTGTTTCAGGAAATCAGGCAAAAAATAATTTCATGTTTATGAATGAAACAAAATCATAAAGATGTACAAGAGTATTTTCACATGTTTAATCAATATACCTATCAAGGAACTACAAACTCAGATAAACAATCTAACAGTAAACAGCATAATCACAAGACTACGAAGGCCACTCCCATCAAAGCTGACAGCGCAAACCAGTCAGTGGTCAGTGCAAGATTTCCTTAGAGACATCTGAGCTTGGATGTCTACAAGGAAATATCCAAACTCAAAAAGCACCAAATAATCCCACAAATCTGAGATTTTTACATCATACACTAATCTTTCATGGTAGTCTTTGGCCTTCTTTAACGTATATTTCAAAGGCAAAAACTTGAAATCAGTATGGAATTAAAAGCAATCATACTCATCAACAAGATGAATACAAATGTCCCCTCTTAAATTTTGGTAATGCTCAATCTTATAATGCATTGTCGAAGGTTTTGTTTCTTTTATGACCATGTCTAAAATGAAAACAGACACCCTTGTTACAGAGCATGTGAAAGAAGATGCAATAGAACAGTGGTTCTCAACCTTTCTAATGCCGCGACCCCTTAATACAGTTCCTCATGTTGTGGTGACCCCCCAACCATAAAATTATTTTCGTTGCTACTTCATAACTGTAATTTTGCTACTGTTTGGAATCGTAATGTAAATATCTGATATGCAGGGTGTATTTTCATTGTTACGAATTGAACATAATGAAAGCATAGTGATGAATTACAAAAACAATATAGCAATGCTCACTGGAGAAGCTTACTCTTCCTTGCTCAAAAATGTTGGGAGGGAGGGAAGAGGAAGGAAGAAAGGAAGATTGAAGGGGAAAGGAAGGAGATGGAGAAGAAAGGAGATTGAAGGGGGAAGGAAAGAAGGAAGGAAGGAGAGGGAGATTGGAGATGGAAGGAAGGAAGGAAGGAAGATTGAAGGAGAAAGGAAGGAGATGGAGAAGGAAGGAGATTGAAGGGGGGAGGAAGGAAGGAGAGAGATTTAGGGGGAAGGGATGGAGATGGAAGGAAGATTGAAGGGGAAAGGAAGGAGAAGAAAAGGAAGGAGATTGAAGGAGGAAGGAAGGAGGGAAGATTGAAGGGGAAGGGAAGGAGATGGATGGATGGATGGAAGGAAGGAAGATTGAAGGGGAAAGGAAGGAGATTAAAGGAGGAAGGAAGGAAGGAAGGAGAGATTGAAGGGGAAGGGAAGGAGATGGACGGATGGAAGGAAGATTGAAGGGGAAAGGAAGGAGATGGAGAAGGAAGGAGATTGAAGGGGGAAGGGAGGAAGGAAGGAGAGATTGAAGGGGAAGGGAAGGAGAAGGAAGAAAGGAAGGAAGGAAGGAAGGAAGGAAGGAAGGAAGGAAGGAAGGAAGGAAGGAAGGAAAAGGTGCTTTATAACGCCTGAAGGGGAAAGATATTTTAACCCCCGGTGGCTGATTGAGGAAGCCAGGTCCGTCACACCGATTTCCAAATAAGCCTGATTGGGGAGGCAGGAGTGTAAATGATGTATCAAAGGATGCTTCCTGTTGCCCCTTCCCCTCCCTTTTTGGCTACCACCGGGGAAAACGCATAGGCGCATGCGTGCAGGGGTAAGAAAGCACAAACGCCCAGATTGAAACTGGTGCCAACGTTTCCAAACTAAATGCTCCGAGCCACTCGAATGATTTCTCTTCCCTTCCGGCCATTTTTTTTGTCCCCCATATGTGAGCAGAGCCACCGCCGGCCTGCCCCCGTAGCCAAGGGTCCCGGACCAGGGCCTTTCCAAACTCTGGTGCTGCTTGCGGCGGGGGTCGGGGTGGGGGAGAGGGATCCTTTCTTACAGCCCCAAAACGAGTTTTCTCCTTTGATTTTGGGGCCCCGTTGCCAGCTCGCGGGAGTGGATCAAGGCTCTATAATCTGCCTTGATCGATAGAAAGCCCGGAGGCAGAAGGAAGGAAGGATTGATCTTTGGAGAGTCATGTTTTCCCAAATGGTGATGAACTGCAACTCCCAGCATTCCCCACTCTTCCACAGTGCTTTTTAGGGCTGCTGGGGATAGTAGTCTGGAGCCCCCCATCCTCATCCCGGCACCTCTTGCACTCTACCAGCCGCCACCCCCAGGACCTGCCCGCTCCTCCAGCCTCCCGAGCGCCATCACAGCGGCGGGATCGTGGGAGCCCCTTTCCACGCTGCGCAGCCCTTCACCGCCAAACCCTTCCCCAACTCGTCACATGCGAGAGGGGTGCGGCCGGAGCGCCAACTCCTGCTCGGAAGGGGCCACTTCTCCTCTCCCAGCCTGTCCGGCTGGCCTTCGACGCACATGTGGGCATCGCCCTCTTTTCTGCTGCCTGGCCGCTTCCGAGGCCCAGAGCCCGGCAAGCTGGGAAGGAGCCGCTCCTGCCCGCCAGCCCCAGGGCTACGCCGGGCGCCAGAGGGCCGAGGCGTCTTCTGACGGTGAGGGAGATAGGCCGGGTGGTGCGGGGGGAAGCTCCGGAACAGAGGGCAGCCAGGGGCGGAGCGCAGCTGGACACCCAGGAGGCGGGCAGGCCGAGGCGGCGGCAATTTTCATGGGCCAGGCGCTCCAGGGCGGCCATGTAGGCACACAGGGTGAGGCAGCGGCGGCGCAGGTCCAGCACCGGCTAGGCCAACAGCTGGCCCGGCCCAAGGAAGGTCAGCTACGCGCGCCACCTTCGCACCCAGTGCCTGCCTCTGCCCTGCCAGCACCACCTCTGCCGCCACCTTTCCCATGCAGCCCCGCTTTTCAAGCAGGCCCCACGACTCCCACAGCAGCCGCTGCAATGCACACCGATGGTGCACGAGGTGAGCACGAGGCAGGCGAGCACATGTTTTCCGTACTTTAGTGCCAGGCTCTCCATGCTGCAGCGTGACCCTGGAGAGCCTGGCTGACACGGTGAGCACGAGGCAGGAGTGCACATGGACTCCGCTTTTTCGGCAGGGCAGAATTAAGTGCTGCTCCCCACCTCCCACCCTGGTCCTCTTTTACTTACAAGTAGGAGATGGTGTAATTGCTCAGCAGGGAGAGGTGAAAAGTCCCTGCAAACTTGCCTTTGCTGCAGACAACTTGCAAGTGCAACGTTTGCGGGCTGGGTCTTTTGGCGTGCTCTGCAGTGCAGAGACAGCCGTTAATGACCAGGTCTGGACAATTCCTATTGGCTTTCGAAAGCCAATAGAATGGAGTCTATTGAATAGACTCTTAATCTATCAATAGAATAAGAGTCTATTCAATAGAGTCTATTCTATTGGCTTTTGAAAGCCAATAGAATAGAGGGAGTAGCACAGCTCATGGAAAAGTTGAAAAAAATCCATCAAAAAAAGGTGCCGGAACGCCGTTTTGAGCGTTGTGAGAAAAAAAAAGCCCTGGTCTTAGGCGACCCCTGTGAAACGGTCGTTCGACCCCCCAAGGGGGTCGCGACCCCCAAGTTGAGAACCGCTGCATTAGAAGGATTCTCCCAGGCCCTTACTAGATGCTTTTGAAAATCTATCACTGATCAAATGTTTAGTCCAAACAATGTAACAGTTTACTCACATTTATGATAGATAGGATTATGCTATTCAGTATAACAGAAACTAAACCTGATTCACATGACCTGTATGCACAAGAATAAATATTCATATAAATAAAGTCTGTATTTAAAAGAAGAGCTACAATCTTTTGTCCACAGTAAAAGAAACATGGTTTTCTCTGAGCAGTGTTTCCATACCATCCAAATAATTTGTGCATGTTATAACCAGAGAAGTGTGGGACTATGAACTACATGTTTGTTGTCCTTAATAATTTTCTTAGCTGAACTTTTCACAGCATTGTTGGCATTGAATGTTGGGACTTCTATTTTAGAACCAAACATAACCAGAAATTGTAAGCTACAGTATACTTCATCAGAGACATAATACATAGCCTCTGTTTAATTCATAGATTTCTGCTTCATCTTTTTATCACTGGAATACCTATAGATCAGTTTCCTTGCTAGGACACTTAGAGAAACATAACTGCAGATAAGCCAAATAAGAAGTTTTTAACTAAAATATAGTGAAAAATGTACCACCCACAAATGCCATCCCTTGAAATTTTTAAATGTTTTAATTTGTACAACTGGATTGTCCATGGAAAAATCAATAGATTTTCCATTTTTCAGGATATTTAGTTGAAAATTCATGATCAGTTTATATAAGTTTTGGTTACTGATATCACTTCCCCAGTACAGTATTTAACTATTATGAGCTCAACAAAATTATTTACCTTCATTTTTTCATTACCAAGATTCATTAAATATGCAAGATGACAATTTTTTACTTATTTTTACCTGGATAATGAATTTAATTAACTTGTCTATACTTTCAGCTAAAATATTATCTGCCTATCTGAAACTTTTGGTAATTTAACCCCCAATTTTGACTGCAGTTATTTTTTTCAATCCTGCTATTTTAATATTTTTAATAATTACTTTATAGGAACAAGGACAGCATGTATTTTTGTCTCACTATCTTCCCTGTTCTGAAAAATTCTGTGCTTTTTTTTTTCAAATTCAATTTTTACAGTAGATTGTTGTACAATGTGAAGTTCATTAAAGGAATAAATTATTCATTCTGGCACAACCATTTCACTTTAATATACTCTATATTTTGCCTGAGCTACACACTTAAAGACCTCTTTCTTAGTTCCCTCCACGGTTGAAAAACTCAAATCCATCTTGGCAATAAGATCAAAGTAGTCAGTTGTTTGTTTTCACAGTCCCGTTCTGTCAGCTTATAACATGACTAAATGGACTGACAATCCAAGGCTTTCAACAAATGACAAAAGCAGAGTCATTCCATAACAAAATAAGTTCCTCCTCTTTGTAAACCCAATATAGCACAACCAACTAATCTGTAAAAAAGAATACATCAAAAATTTCTCAGAAACAACCAACAATCTATTACAACCACACAGCACACACACCAACTAAAGCCCTCCAAACATCCTAAGTAAACCAAAACACCCAGTCCCCTGAGAAGAAAAACCAGGAGTCATCTACAACATATAGTGTAAAGACTTGCAAAACTACTACATAAGACAACTACCGGTAGCAGAATGCATCCATGAACACGAACTAGTAGTTAGAAGGCATGATGAAAACTTTAATTTCACAGCATATGGAGAGACTATAGTTTCAAATGGAAAACGGTGACCATCCTAGACCTTGCTTCTCTCAGTGGTTGTTTTCTCATAACAAGCTTCTCCATTGTTAATTGAATCATGACTTATCTGACTCTTTAGGTTCATATAATACATTGAACAAATTAGTCACAAGGGATGGGTTTGCATAAGATTAATGTAAAATATACTGTAGTTTGTGGTTCAATGTATTGGACAGATTAAACATCTTTAAGAGCATTTTAAAGCTTCCTTCTATGTTAATTAGTTTTAGCTGTTATAATAACAAAGACAGAAAACAAATGAACTGTATCTCCCCTTTTGAATAACTGTCCTTTTAAAATCAGTTTTCTCCAGGCTTTCGAAAGCCAACCTTCTGTTGATCCACAATGATAGGTGTATAATCACAGAATTAGGTCAGCTGTTGAGCTAATCCCATGAGCGACTGGAAAAAGCTTCCTGTAGGAATTATTTCCATATAGTATCCTGACTCACATACTACTTAAGACATACAGTACTGCAATTTGTAATCTGTAGCTTCAGATGTAGCTTTAGTAAAACTAAAAATACTTCATATGACATGTGCCCTATTAATCAAAATGCACTAAAAGGTCAATCCTTATGTCCTAGGACATGAGCACTACACAATGACTTTTTTCCAAGCAATTTATATTTTCCTGTTTTCCGTAAGTCCTATGCTGTGACAAATACACAGTAACGTAATCATAGACTTAACCTATAATATTTCTCAAGCAAATCCTCTTGATAATTCCGGTTAAGAATAAACATCTGTTGTCAAATACCACTTTCACATATAACTGAAAAGCTTTTGAAAGAGAATGCTGTTGGGCAAAGAGCCAGGAAAAAGCAACACCGGTTCTGCAAGATGGAAAAAGTCAAAGCTATACGCTTCCATCTACTGACAGAATGTGCCTCCTAGGAATTCTTGGCAAGTAAATTAAAATCCCTGACTTATTCATAGCAGCAACTGAAGAAACTCTTATTTCTTATAAATAACGAAAGCCAGTTGCTGAGATTCCTCTAGTGTATTTCAGTATGAGGACAATAACTCAGGTAAAAATAATCACTTATAATCACATAATAGTTAAGGAGCATGGCTCACGTGGTTAGGACACTGGATTGACAATCAGTAAGCCCGCGTTTGAGACCCGAGAGTTGCTAGTGGCGTGCAAGTTTCTGTCATTTGCTCCAGCTCCTGACCTACCAGTTTTAAAATTAATAATCATGAATAGATTGATAGGGACCATTTCAGTGGACACATTAATGGGGACATGAATGGAGCCCCTACCTGGGTGTCCCCTGGGGCAATGGTAGTATCACCAGCTAATCCATTCACCCTGGAAGCACCTTGGTTCTTCCAACATGAAAGCAGCAGCAATGTATGCTCATTGGTGGAGGAAGAAATTAGAAGAAAACCAAACTTCATTTAATTTTCTCTGCTACCTTCTATTTCATTTTTGCCCAGCCATGTCACCAAGAAAAATATCCATTGGAGTATATTTTGATATGTGAAAATGCATCCTCTGCTTTATTTTTGGGTCCTCTTCCTTTATTACACCAATAGTCTGGGTTCACATGCCACATTAGGGCTCAAAGTCATTTGCTTTATGGTTTAACATGTTTTTGAATTAAACCTTTGTGCCTTAGCAAAACATGATTTATACAAACATGATGTATAAATCTAATGTGTTGTGTTGTAGTTTCTTGAAGCCCAATTCAGGTACTTTTAAATGTGTAACTCAACATTGTGAAAGGGAATAGCGTTCTGCCAAGTGGCCACATACTTGATGTATCACACAACAAAATTCAAATCCTGGAATAAAAGTGAAATAAATATCCGACTATAGAGATTTTCATCCCTTCTTTACCTGAATTCCTGCAGCTCATTCATATGGATTTTGACCACTGATTTTTAGCAGAACATGACTAATTTTTCATTTTTATCCTTTCTCTTTTTGACTTTTGAATCATATTTTCTGTTTAGACCAGTAATTTCCAACTTTTTGGGATTTATTTTTAATGTCATACTACAGTATGAAATGTGCTCATTTCTTTTTTAACGATATGAGTTCATTCCCCATTTGTTCTATCTTATTGTTTCACTACATTGTCCTATTTCTTCTATAAAATTTCCCACAATAAGTGAATTCTGCTGGGTGACTTAGCTCATACTGAATATGACCCAGGAATGAATCATAATTTTCCACCCAGCAGCTTTAGACAAATGTGTTAGACAAAGCACAATTCTCAGATTAAGAAATAGCTCAGTCCATCTTAAGAGTTGTCCCAGCTGTTTCTAATGTTTGCCATTTTACTTTGTACAACTCCAAGTTTTCATCTATTTTTCTGACATAGTTTTTAAAAATATATTTCATATTCTGTTTGTGAAATAATAATAATGATAAAAGTTGGAAGGGATCTTGGAGGTCATCTAGTCCAACCCCCTGCTCAGGCAGGAAACACTATACCATTTCGGACAAATGACTGTCCATTCTCCAGCATGGGTGGATTCCGAATCCACCTATGGGTATCCAATGCCTGCTGCCCAATCAGAGACTAGGTCCAAAATTTAGCTCCGCCTCCTGGCTTCCTTCCCCAGTTTTTTCCTAGTCTGAAGCCCAAAAACAGCTCTTCTCGGTAGCTCCGTAGAAAGAAGGTTTTTTTGCTTAAATAGGACTGGTAAAGTATATTCTCTACAGGTTTTTTGTTAGATATTAATTGGACAAACGAAATTTAGGGAAAATTTGATTTTTAAGTTACCCTTTTTTGGTGATTTGGACGTTTTTTCGGTCCAATCCTTCCTCCTCCCTGGCGGGATCGCGAGGGCAACCGCCCAAGGCCCTGGGCCTTGGGAGAGGGACGGGGAGTCGCAGAAGAACAGCCCTGGACCCCTGACTGAGCCCGGGAAGTGGACAGGAACCCCACCGGACCGCAGGCGTCGAGGAAGAGGACGTCGCCGGAGGTTGTCGACCAGATCGCCGCAGAATAGCGGGGGACCGCTACAACTAACCGCAAGTGGGGTTTTCTTTGATGGCGGGGAGGAGGCCGCCGGATCACTGGGGTCGGTGAAAGGAGGCGGGAGCCGTCCATAGTCAAGTGGGTAGACAGGGGCCGGTAGAAAGCAACCACCGCGTGGTCGGGAGCACAGAGCTCCGACCAAAAAAATTGGCGTGGTGGCCATTTTGGAAAGGGGGAGGTCCCGGCTACTGGCGCGAATCGCCATTTTGCAAAGGGGGCGTCGCCGGACAGTCCACACCGCCTGATTGGGTTTCGTCGCTAGGGCGCGAAAAATCCTTGCAAGAAAGAGGGCGGGTAAGCCTCTTTGTTTCCTCCCGTTGGGCCTGGGCCTAGGGAGACAGGCGACCACCGGCCGGCAGAGGTGAAAGGATTCACAGGCCTAAGCAAATAACGAGTAATTGAGAGCCGGTGATCAGAGAGAGTGTGTGCCAAAGGTGTGTGTGGGCATTGTAAATTTAGCAGCAACTCTAGAAGGGACGGCCAAGCCAAAAGGACCCGTGGGAGGATCTACGGGCCGCGTCCACACCACGGTCGAGCAAGAGTAGGGATACACTCCCTCTAGCGCTGCCGACCCCTGCCGGGCCCGCCAACTACCGGGACAAGGCCCTAGTCACAGCATGGCCATGGCAGATGGCACCTCGGCCCAAGGCTCAGCGCCTCCCCCGTCACCTCCTCGCAGACCGGAAGAACCGGGGGGGGCAAGAAGAAGGCCAAGACGAAGTATCTAACTGAGCCTTCAGTTAGTATCTAACTGAGCGGCAGGCCATGAGGAGGCACCAGGCCTTGGAGAAAGAGTTTGCCAAGGCCCAGAGGAGCAGAGCCAGTGGAACAGAGAGAACAGATCTGGCTCTCATGGAGACTCCAAGTGGCTTTGGCTCCTCGGATTCCACCCCCAGGGAATGGCTTCCAAGGGGGGAGACGGAAGGAGAGTTGTCCCCCATCTCGGTGCCGTCATCTCCAGCACACTCGGAACCCACCACCATCCAGGAGACTGGACGTAGAGGTAGGAAACGAACGAGGTCTGGTAAGTGGTCATCCCAGCTTCATTCCATTTTACAGGAAGCCCTGGAACACCTCCGGCCCTCGAGGAGTGAGTCGCCTCCCCAGAGGGCCCACTCATCACAGAGGCAGGCTCCCCGGGGGGGGGACAAGGTAGTGTTCCATGACTCTGACGTTTCTGAAGCCTCTTCACAGGTGGCAGACGAGGAGCTGGAGGAATGGGAAGAAGAGGGAGCCCCTCTGTCAGAGAATGAGGAGACAGAGCAGCAAACGACTCAGGTTTCAGGTCTATTTGACCACACCCTTTTCACCTCCCTCTTGCTGAAAATATGCTCCGCACTCGATCTGCCAGCGAAGACGAGAGAGACCAGACCACCGTCCTCAGAGGAGGAGGACGCTAAGGACCCCCTGATGTCCTCACCTGTGTCGGAGGTCATACAGGTTCCTTGTACAAAGGTCTTTAGGTCATCGGTAAGGTCCCAGTGGTCAAGCCTGGGTGCTATTCCTTCACCAAATGGCATTGAGAAGAAGATGTTTAATGTATGCAGTCCTCTGGCTTCTCTTATAGAGGTGCCACAGGTGGACGCACCACTAATCTCTCTCTTTTCCTCCTCAGCCATTCCAGGGGACATGTCAGAGGCAATGAGGGCGGAGGAGAAGAAGGTAGAACTCTCCCTCCGCAGAGTACACCACTCAGCGGCCTGGGCCATTAGGGCCTCGTCCACGGCATTTGTGTTCTCCAGGGCAGCAATTAGGTGGCTGCGGGAACTCCAGGCAAGCGTTCCGGCAGAACAGGTACGCATACAGCAGACGCTGACCAAGCTGCACATGACAGCGGAGTTCACAGCGGACACCACAATGTTTGCTTCACGGTACGCGGCCAGAGCCATCGCAGGTACAGTAGCAGTGAGGAGACTCACATGGCTTAAAAATTGGAAGACAGACCTGAAGTCAAAATGGCTTCTGGCCACATCTAAGTATTCGGGATCAAAGCTATTTGGAGCGATCCTGGATCCTTACGTGATTGAGGACAAGACCAAGAGAAAGGTGTTAGCACACCCTTCAAAAAAGACAGACAGGGCAGGCCAGGATTTCCGTAGACAGGCTCCCCGCCAGAACGGGAGCGGGGAATGGAGACAGCCCTTTCAAGGGGAACAGTCCTGGGAGGGGCCCAGAACTCCGCGCACCTACCCATACAGGCAGGAGCGCGGTCAGGACCGTCCAGCCTCTGGCAGGGGCCAACCTTCCAAACGCCCCTTTAAAGGGGGGGAGGCCGGCCCTACAGACGCTTCAAGTGACGGCTGGGGCAGTCCCATCGGGGGCCGTCTGGCGCTATTCAGCGAAGCATGGCAGACGACCACGACGGATGCCTGGGTCAGAGAGACAGTGGCCCAGGGCCTAGCGATAGAATTCTACTCCATTCCTCCGGATCACTTCATACGGTGCCCATTGTCACGCAACAAGGCCAAGGCGGGCCTTCTAGATCAGGCTATAAAGCACCTGGAGGAAATAAGGGCGATAGAGCCGGTTCCTCCAGGGCAGGAGGGACGGGGGTTTTACTCCATCCTCTTCCTGGTACCAAAGTCATCTGGGGATTGGAGGGCCATTCTGGACCTCAAACGTCTCAATCACCACGTAGTGTACAGGAAGTTCAAGATGCAGTCCCTCAGGTCCATCCTTGCCAGCATTCGAAGAGGGGACCTGCTGTCATCCATAGACCTCACAGAGGCCTACCTTCACATCCCGATAAGGTTGGAACACAGAAGGTTCCTCAGATTCTGTTACAGGGAACGACACTACCAGTACAGGGCCCTACCATTCGGCCTGTTCTCGGCACCCAGAGTGTTCACGAAGATCCTGGCAGCATTGGGAGCGCATCTACGCATGATACCGGTAAGAGTCCAATGCTATTTGGACGACATCCTGATCCTGTCGGGCTCTCACCAGGCAGCCCTGACAGACATTCGGGTCACCATAGACACCCTCCAGACTCATGGCTTCTCAGTAAACCACAAGAAAAGCCAGCTCACACCATCAAGGAGGCTCCTACACCTGGGGGCCATCATAGATTCAGAACAGGGCATGGTTTATCTTTCACAGGAGCGGCGGGAGAGCCTGAGGAAGCTAGCGCTTCTGGTAACACAGAGAAGGACGGTCTCCATAGTACAGCTCTCTCAGCTCCTGGGAAAGATGATTTCATGCCTGGGAATTGTTCCGTGGGCAAGACTCCACTCCAGAAGTCTCCAATGGCTTCTGCTCCCTTACCAAAGGCAGAACCAGAGCGCTTCGCTCAAGAGGGTCAGGATCCCACCCCAGGTCATAGCATCCCTCAGATGGTGGAGGTCAGGCGCCCTAAGAAGGGGCACCCTGCTCAGGGAACCAGACAGGATCACAGTCACGACCGACGCAAGCCTGTTCGGGTGGGGGGCCCACTCCACGGACAAGATAGCCCAAGGGAGGTGGAGCACGGAGGACCTACGTCACAGGATCAATTGGCTCGAACTGAGGGCCATACACCTGGCCCTGCGCAAATTCTCATCCCACTTGTCAGGGAATCACGTGCTAGTCCTGACGGACAACGTAACAGCAAAAGCACACGTAAACAAGCAGGGCGGGACCAGGTCAGCGGCTCTCATGCGGGAGGCTAGGGAGCTGGACCTTTGGGCAGAACAGCATCTGGCCTCGCTCAGGGCAGAACACATATCGGGGGAGGCAAACCAGCAGGCGGACTCCCTCAGCAGAACTACGGTAGACCACGCGGAGTGGAGGCTAGCCCCGGAACTGTTCGAGGCAATCTCGGACAGATTCGGCTGGCCTTGCCTGGACCTCTTCGCGTCTCCAGCAAACACTCAGACTCAGCGTTTCTTTTCCAGGTTCCAGACGCGGGGAGTGGAGGGGACGGACGCGCTCAGATGCAGGTGGCCCCAGGGGCTACTGTACGCCTTCCCTCCTCCACCTTTAATACAGGCGACAATCCGCAAACTGATTCTAGAACAGGCGGAGGTGATACTAATTGCTTCTTACTGGCCGAGACGTCCATGGTTCGCAGACCTGGTAGACCTATCACTCTCGCCAGTGTGGAGACTCCCTCCGAGCCAGGTATCTCTGAGCCAAGGGAAACTCCAACATCCAGATCCACAATGGCTCCAACTAGCCGCCTGGCACTTGAGCGGGAGGGCCTGAGCAGGCAGGCCTTCTCAGAGGAGGTCATTTCGGTCATCCAGGATGCCCGTCGACCCTCCACCAACAGGATCTATGACGCCACCTGGAGGAACTTCTCCTCCTGGTGCAGCAGGCAAGGGTTAAATCCCCTGTCAGTCACCATTCCCGACATCCTCCAGTATCTGTGGGAGGGCATGAACAGGGGTCTAGCGACCAACACCATCCGTAGACAGGTAGCAGCACTACAGACGGTCCTGGTCTGTGAAGACCGGGGAACCCTGTCACAACACCCAGCGGTGAGCGCTTTCCTAAAAGGGGCCGCTACGAGACGGCCCCCTGCAGTCCACCGTTTCCCATCCTGGGATTTACACAAAGTGCTACAGGCGCTAACAGGCTCCTTTCGAACCACTGGGAACCAGCTCACTCCGTTTCCTAACGCTGAAGGTAGCTTTCCTTGTGGCGATCACCTCGGCAAGACGGATTTCCGAGTTGGGGGCCCTGACGGTTCGCCCGGACCTGCTCACGTTCGCAGAGGGCAGGGTGACTTTGCGCCTGGACCCAACCTTCATTCCTAAGGTCAACACGTGGTTCCACAGGTCCCAGGAACTGATCCTCCCGGACTTCTGTCCGAATCCCACGCACCGTCTGGAGAGACAGTGGCACACATTAGACGTGCGCAGGGCTCTGCGTCACTACGTTAATAGAACAGCAACTTTCAGGAGATCAGAGGCGCTATTCGTCTCCTATCATCCTTCTTCCAAGGGTCTGAAGGTATCTTCCTCGACCATTGGGAGGTGGATCAGGGCATGCATAGCCAAGGCCTATGAATCATTGGACCTGCAGGTACCAAACAACATCACGGCTCACTCCACAAGGAGCGCAGCCACATCGGCAGCTTGGCGCACGCAGGCGCCGCTGGAGGAAATTTGCAGAGCGGCCACGTGGGCCTCTCCGTCCTCCTTTGTTAGAAATTACAAGATTGACCAATTTGCTGCAGCGGAGGGTTCGTTTGGCAGGCGAGCCCTGCAGCAGATAGTTGAGTCCTAGTAAGAGATAGCCTAGACCCCCACCCAAGGGGACTTATGAGGGCTTGGGTACGTCCCATAGGTGGATTCGGAATCCACCCATGCTGGAGAAGAAGCGTTGACTTACCTGAACGCCTTTTCTCAGCATGGGGGGATGGAGAATCCACACCCTCCTCTAGCTAGTCTAGGCAGGAATTCTCTTACAGGATACTGAAATGGAGCTACACGGTCCGACCTGATGAGGAGCTTCGCCTGTCAAAAACTGGGGAAGGAAGCCAGGAGGCGGAGCTAAATTTCGGACCTAGTCTCTGATTGGGCAGCAGGCATTGGATACCCATAGGTGGATTCTCCATCCCCCCATGCTGAGAAAAGGCGTTCAGGTAAGTCAACGCTTCGTCTCTTCTTAAAAACCTCCAGTGTTGGAGCATTCACTGCTTCTGGAGGCAGGTTGTTCCACTGGCTAATTGTTCTGTCAGGAAGTTTCTCCTTAGTTCTAGGTTGCTTCTCTCCTTGATTAGTTTCCATCCGTTGCTTCTTGTCCTGCTCTCAGGGGCTTTGGAGAATAGCTTGACTCCCTCTTCTTTGTGGCAGCCCCTGAGATATTGGAACACTGCTATCATGTCCCCCTTCGTCCTTCTCTTCGTTAAACTAGGCATACCCAATTCCAGCAACCGTTCCTTATATGCTTTAGCCTCCAGTCCCCTAATCATCTTTGTTGCTCTTCTCTGTACTCTTTCTAGAGTCTCAACATCTTTTTTACATCTTGGTGACCAAAACTGGATGCAGTATTTCAAGTGTGGCCTTACCAAGGCATTGTAAAGTTGTAATGAGTGTGGCAAATGCATAATTTAGATTAGTCTGCAATATGGCTGTAGAACAACTTATGATACTGGTATTTACCTTTCTACTTTGATTAGATAATTGTATACCATCTGGGATAAATTGCTTTTATGGTTGTGTAACCACCTCAGCTGGTACAGTATGATACAGCTTTATTCACTTATTTCTGTGCACAGTGGAAAATTGGCAAAGAGAGATTGCCTGAAGACTTGAAAAATACTCTAGCAAGCTATTAACTTCGGCAAGTATTAGATCAGCTCCAAAATGAGCACATACTGTAATGTTATTACTAAAATGCTGAAATGTAACCTTTTGGAATGCTGTATCAAAGTCTATTTCTTGGATGGTACTTATAGAAGACGACTGGGACTAAAGATCAAAGTCACAGAGCAGTACAACATGGCATTATCAGGATTATGATGACAGAAGTGCATCTTCACAGCTGACTAAGGGTTTTTTTCCTATTCAGTGGTAATTCTACCAAAGTAATGCAGCTAAAGAGGCGCATTTAATTATGAACAAAGAAATACTGTATAGGATCAGACCAAAGATTATAAGCAAGACATGAGAGTAAGAACACTTGCCCATCCTGCCCATAGCAACTAATATAAAAAGGGGAGTTGCGCATACTATATGAAGTACACTCAAAGGTCTTTTTTCTTCAAAAGGCAACTGGACTGTTTTTTCCTTGAGGAAGAAGAAGAAAATGTTTCACTTCTCATCTAAGAAGCACCATCAGTTCTAATGGATCATTGAGCCTGGATAGTGGGGGGATGGAAGGATAGGTTTTGATAGGATGGTGGGAGGGGGGATGGAAGGATTATATTTCTTTGCAGTCATCTTGTCATTTGCATTTTTTGAGAGCTGTTAAGGCCACTTAGGGGTTTATCTTCACCCTCAGGTGAACCTGAAATTGGTTGTGGAATTTTTTGGGAACTGCTGCAAAGGCTGCGTTGTAAACTAGAGATCAATGGTGTCTTATTCTCCCCCTGTTTTGAGGGAGGAGTGTTCAATTCTAACATAGATCAATTCTTTTACCCCTCTTTCAAACCAGTGGTCCTCTCTATCCAAAATCTGGACTTTGCTGTTTTCAAAAAAGTGACCTGCCTTGGTATATTCTTGGGTTTAAAGTGTACGTGTATGTTGTATTAGGGTTTTATCCTTGGGGTTCACAAGCTTCTGCCTTAGTATATTCTTGTGTATTCGTTAAACCAAGAATACAGTAAGGCAGAAGCTTGTCCACACCAAGGGTAAAACATCCAGATTCAAACTGAGCAATGTGATATATGTAATACAACAAAGTGAGACTTGTACAGATCTGTACATTATGAAACAAAACAATCACTTACAAGTGCATGGCACAACATAGGCGATAAAACCTATCAGGACAAGATTCAGCAGTTCACCTGCATTTGAAAGACAACGGCTATTCTTTTGAAGTCAGCAAAGTCCAATTCTTAAAAGCAGCTGCATTTGGTGGAGATCTTTTCAACATCGATGAGGCTCAGAACTGATAAATGAAACAAAATATTTGACAGCAGAAGGATTGTACCATTTTTGAAACAGCAAGCAGAAAAGCCAACAATATAATTCTTTTTACCATGTATTTCTAGAAACAGGACGGGGTTTTTTTTTGTTTAAGTTTGAAACTGAAGAGGCAAAATGATGTACTCATTACTGGCCAGCAGAAACACCAATTAGAAACAGTACTTGTCCATTGGCAGGAATGGCAAATTGTTACCAACCATTGATTCTTTATGAGTGAAGTAAACTCAGTAAAGAAAACAAGCCCACTCTGATTATTTTTTAAACAATCAGGACAGCTTGCTGAAGTTATATTTTATTTCACAGGGCTGAGAAGACTGGCCTGAAGTCATTCAGTGAGCTTCAGGGGCTGAGGATTGACTTGGGTCTGAGTCTTCCTGGTTCTTAACCTATGGCATCGTGAATCAGCTGTTACCTATTTTCAAACAAACAGGTAAAGATATTTTAGTGATACTGTAATATTATGAGTTACATGGGTAGTCAAAACCTTATAATATAACTTTACAGATGTCTTGGATAGCTAAAGTAACCTGGTATAGAGCACTTTGCTACTTTTGCAAGTGAGACATAAGAGAGGATATGATATCAGGCCTCTGGTGGAATGACTTAACCTTGAAGAACCACAAGAAAGAGGATCAGCAGTCCAATGAAGGTATTGGCAGTATAAGCTAAGTATAGATTCTTATGTTCTGCATCTTCTACAGGAAATGGTTTATACATATATTCAAGATTTTTATGATAGAAGTCACTGGGAAAAATGGGTCAAGCAAATAAGTTAATAAAGAATTCCCAATGAATGTGGTTATCATGGCAGGGGGAAAAAAGAGTATTCAGTGAATTAAAGTCTTTAACAACATATCATTTGTAATTATATGAATGTATGGCATAATTAATTCCCCAAAGAAATGCATGCTATATACTTCACTCAACAAATTTTAAATATTTCATTTAATGTTTACTATTAAATTTATTCTTATAATGCAACTGATAATTTGTAATATGTGAAAATACTAAACCTCTCCTTTCCTTTTTCAGCTTCCTTGACAAGTTAAGGGGAAATGAGGCTTGGAGCACAAGATGTAAATAAAATATGCTGCTGACTGATCAATTTGATTTTTACATGATAAATGAATAGTTCCACTACTAAATGGCTCACTTACTATTATTAATTTGTGCAGCATAAACACAAAAGTAGCAACAAGATTTTTATGTTGTCTTGTAGGCATAATGATTTTTTGGAGGAAAAGAAGAATCACATGGAAATTGATTCACTGTTCATATTCCTGCCAGCAGCTGCAAAACAAACAAACATTAATTATTTTAGTAATGTGAATGATTTGCAAAATATGCTTCATATATTTTATGGTCCATAAAGTCCAAAAGCTATTTTGCCCTTTATAGTTAAAACTCCAGCATTTATTTATAAAGAAATAATTTCAATTTTGACAAAAGTATGCTCCTGGGCTTTGTTTTGAAATTTAAAATTAGTTATGGTGCATAAGGAACTGGCCTTAACCAAGCTTTTGGTGATGATGAGGTATCAAAATACCATACCAGCAAATTCTCAAAGAAAGACCTATTGGGAAAAATGAAACAGCAGTTAAGACAACTTCATAGAAATACTTTCCAAGTATACTTGATTATTTTCTTATCAAGATCTTCTGAAGCGGAAATACTTTACAACAGATCATACATGAGAAACATGCTAAATCAATAAAAGCCTTTAGAAACATTTCAAAGGCAAGGTATTTTATGCCCCATACAGGAAAGTCCATAATATAGAATTGGTCCAGATAGGAGTTTGGTTCAGTGGTGTGTTGCTGTTCCCCAAGAAAACCTACTTGCTGGCTGGACCCATAAATCACACTATGCCATAATCCAGTTTGTCTGATTTTACCTTACCTTAGCCAATGTGATATGTAAATCATAGTTTTTATCAATTTTTGCCTTTTGGGGCTTTTGTTTCTATTTGTATTCTATTTCTCTTGCTATTAAGGCATATCTCGAAGATATTGTGTATTCAGTTTCAGTCTCCTACAATAAAGCAAATTGCAGTAGAGTGACACATTTTTCTTTGGTACCCAGTAAATACAAAAGTTATGTTTACACTGTATTATAGAGTAGACACGTCAAACTCGTGATGTTGCGCTATGTATCAGAGCTTTTTCTCTATTGCCGGCAAAAGGGTGGGCGCAGATTTCTGGTGACACATCTGGACTGTGGGCCAGCAGTTTGACACCTCTGCTATAGACTATCCAGTGTGCAATAATATTGTGCTTAAAAATGTACACACCTTAATTAAAAATACTTTATAGTTAAAAATGGTAGTCATCATCTGAGCCTTCACTGAGTCATAATCTTTTTGCTGATAGAGGATCTTGTGAAAAATTAAAATGATGTGTGAAGCGCAACAAAGGAAAATGCAATAAAATGAAGGATTCTTTTTTCATTGTTTTTCTACTACTATATATAACTATATCACCCATGTGCCTCATAGTCGTGTGTTTGTATTTTCTATTACTGTTTCAACTACTAAATACATACATACACACACATATATATGTATGTATGTGTGTATGTATATGTATACATACATAGAGCTTACATGTTTTTATAGTAAAGGCTACTCTGGTTTAATCAATAAACCATGATTAAAAGTGAATTGCTTGTTATGGTTTCACATAACAAGCATTTTTTTTCTTTTTAACTCCTTCGATCGGGGTGGTATCAGGGTGATTGCATGAAGCTGAGTGTTTATTGGCTGGATGTCTTCCTCACGCCCATGTGGAGTTCACAGCAGACAATTTACTTGTGCCCAGAGAGAGAAATATATGCCACTACCTAGAATGAAACTCACAGCCTCCTGATTGTGAGGTGAGAACTCCACCACTAGGCTACCACACTGCTCACATAACAAGCATCATTAATGCCAACAAAACAGTGATGAACATCCCAAGAAGAGCAACAGTGCAATGTGTAGGATTCATCTTAATGATGCTGCCTAAGTCCCATATAGTAAATAGTTGTGACTATCAGGTTTAAAGCAGCAGTAAATCAATCAAGCCTGTCTCAAGTTCATAAATTCAGTCCACATTTCAGGCACACCTATCAGGCTCATCAGACAGGTGAATAAATTTGAAGGAAGAGCAAGGGAAAATAACGGAAATGCTAGCTAGGAATTGTAAGGCAGGAATCAGTAAGGTTTTCACAGAACACCATTGCTGATTCCAGGTTGTTTTCTAAATAATTGCTGCTTATCCTGCCTGATCACAGTTGGCTGAGGCCTGGCTTCCATCAGCAACTTACTGCAGTGGAGCCTTGCCAGGTTTGCTTGAAGGCCAAACATTCCTGTGTCACCTTTTGATGCCTTGTCTTTGGTGCTGGCAGTCTTGAGGACTGGGAGGAGGAGGAGATGGTGGTTCCTAGCCTGGATCAATTTCCACTGAGTCCAGAGCCAGAATGGTGAAGTTAATAAGAACATAAGAAGAGCCATGCTGAATCAGGCCAAAGCCCATCGAGTCCAGCATTCTGTGTCACACAGTGGCCCACCAATTGTACATGGGGATCTTGAGCAGAAAGAGAAGGCAAAACCCTCCCTTTCCCTTGACCCCCAACAAATGGTACTCAAGGGAATCCTGCCTGCCTCAACCAACATAGAGGCGGCACATGGACATCCGTTTTAATAACCACCAATACACTTTGCATCCCTGAATCTATATAGCCCTGCCTTGAAGCTGTCAAGGCTGACAGCTGTCACGACCCCTTCTGGAAGTGAATTCCATAAATCAACGACCCTCTGGGTGAAGAAATATTTCCCTTTATTTGTCCTCACTTTCTTAGCTATGAGCTTTAGGGAGTGCCCCCTTGTCCTGGTATTGTGTGATAGAGAAAAGAATTTTTTTCTATCCACCTTTTCTATCCCATGCATGATTTTATACACTTCGATCAAGTCACCCCTTAAACGCCGTCTTTCAAGGCTGAAGAGACCAAGGCGTTGCAATCTGGTTTCATAAGGGAGGCGCTCCATTTCCTTGATCATTCTTGTTGCCCTTTTTTGCACCTTTTCCAGTTCCATTATATCCTTCTTGAGGTGCGGTGACCAGAACTGTACACAGTACTCCAAGTGTGGTCTCACCATCAATTTGTACAGAGGCTGATTCAACATTTGTATGACCTCAATTTTCACATTGAACAGAATGGCAGGTGTTCCTACTCCCCAAATAGCACATTCTGGGTCTACTTGCCTATTGTTTTTCAGAAGCCATACTGAGAAGCTTCCTCATATAAAGAAATTATCCGAATAATAATAATCTGAAATACCCGAATAATTTCTATACCTTAGAAATTCCTATGAAGGGAGAACTCTAGGGCTACTTTACCCCACACAGAAAAGTGCAAGAAAAAGCTCAGTTGTCGCCAAAGGAGGCAAAATATCTGCTATAAATAAACTAGGTGCCTTATTACTCAATCTGTATTACGGTAATTGGACCCTAAAACAAAAAGATGGAAATACAGCTTTGTTTCCTTGTAAAATGAAATAAAGATGTGTTGTTGTGGGCAACAAATTAGCCACACACAGATATTTTTTTTGCTAAAAGCATTAACATCTATAATATCTAAGTATTTAAACCAATGGGCAATTATCCCCATGTAACTTAAGTGGATGCAGCTGGCATTTTACAAAGTCTTGGATGACATGCCACAGAATAATAATGCAGGGCTTGTATTTATATTTCTATTTATTTATATTTTTCCACTAAGAAAAAAATAATTAGAGCAACTTCAATAAAAGAATGCACAAATATATGACTTTGAATATACATCTCAAATTACATAATGAAAAAGAGTTTGGGGTACATGCTACATAAAAAAAATGGAACTTAAATCAGCTTCTTTCCTTCAGCAATACAATTTAATCTGAGAATAACTAATGGAAAAAAAACTAGGAATAATACAAGAATAGCCACAAATATATAGAGACCACCTAATTAGCTCTTGAGGCAACTTTTTTCCAAAGGTAGGCATCCTTGAGCTGACTTTGATTCCCTTGACTGCATGAATTACAACAATATGAAAATATTTTGCCATTCAATTTTTTAAATTTCACTGTCTCATCTAAAATATTAAAAAGCATGAAATTGGAGAAAACATACAAAATAGTTTTCTGTAATAGCCATTTTATCATAACAAATATACATAAATTATTGGAAAAATTGCAAAGAGTTTAACTTCTTCGAGTTAGTACTACTATACCAAAATGATGTGAAAGTTAATAAAGTAATATTTTATTTTCTGTTCTTTGGCATTGTATCATTCCCTCACTGTTTTCCAGCTTTTCTCTCAACTTTCTGTTAGGATGCCTTTGTGCACTTGCACCATTACAATGTTATAGAATTCAACCAGCATGCAATCTTCTTTCTTGGCTCCCTGCTTTCTCTGACCTTTAACCAGATAAGTAATGTTACATTTTAAAAGTGGAATAATGGCATGCTTTAAAGCAAAATGCCAGCTTTCTGCATCATTAAAGCACTCGTCTAAAAGGGAAAAATGGTGGGTTTGCACCCCAGTATTTCTTTTGGAAGTGTGACCATATACCCTCCCTCCCCCCAAAAAATCCAAAAACAAAACAATAAAAAGTAGAAGGCAATGTCTTTTTGGTATCAGGGAACAATAAACTACTCAACCAAGTTTAATTGATTATATGGTATAAATGCATCTTTATGTGTACATATAATTGCAATTGAAACTGAAATCTTCAGTAGTTTTTTCGATACTAAGGTCATGTCACATAATTAACAGGAAGAGTCAAATAATAAGATATAGATGGTTGATGTGTGTTAATTGCTGGTAGAGATATATATACATATATTCTGGTTATGAATTTATAAATTTAAAAATAAATAGCTCATCTTAAAGAGGGCTTCTCTGCAATAAGGCCACAGAAGATCTACAACACTAGATAATGTAAACACATTAGAGACAAGAGTGATGCACTTGGCTTCATTTCTGAAGTTCACTGAAGCTAAAATTAGCCTTCCCAGTAATCATAAAGAAAAACAAAGATGTTCCCCCCACCCTTCAAGAATTATATAGGGAGACGTAATGTGACTTGTTTGAGATGACACCAAATTGAAAAAAAGGGGAAAAACCTTTCAGAAGACTGAGTGTTACATATGGTATGTTCGTGAAAAAACAGATGACTTATGTGAGACATCCCAAACCTCCGTCAATTAAGTCTTATCACCCGCACATTTGAAAATAACAAAACGGCTGAAAGACAATTTGAAATAAAATCTTGGAGGGAGTAAGTAAGTAAGCAGATCCCATTAAGGGATTTCAAGAAAGCATGGAGAAACACCCTCACCGCCCACTTGCAATGGAAATAATTATTTGTACACCTCTGTCTGCGAGGATGAGAATGTCTTTAATAAAGCCCAATGACAGGAAGTTCACTTGCGCTGATTAATCTTTTGGTTTTAATCTTTCCCTCAGCTCCCCACCCCCAGTAGCTGTTTCGCCCATCTGGTTTTGGATGGACGTGCAGCTCCTTTGTTCACTTTTGTTAGCTGTGCGGGAGTCCGGTTGCTAATTCGCATGTAAGCTGAGGACACCCACAGCTGTTCAAAACTGAAACGTATCCCTCCCTGTGCGGAGACCAAATCGCACCTGCTGCTGTTTTTAGGGCAGGGCTCCCTTTCAGGATCTTTCCCGCCGGTCCAGTAAGTGGCGCTGTGGCTCTTCGCTCCGAAGACAGAGACGGAAGTGAAGCAACAGGCTCGGGTGGCGCTGTTCTTCCCTCGGCCGCTGGTTCTTGCGTTCCGGCATGCCCTCTCCTTACTCCTCCCGGTTGCCAAGCGGCGGCTGAATTGAAAACGAGTCGGAGGCGCGAAAGAGCTTCGGGCCGGCGGGACTGGAAGAGAGAGACCTGCCTTCTGGCGTGGCTCTTGGCGTCCGATATAGGAAGTCAGCTTCGGACGTTACCAGCCGTGCTTCCTTCTGGAGCGAATAAGCCGTGAGCCAGCCAGTCTTGGCTCGGTAGCTGCCGACCCGAATGAAAATGGGCCCTAAGTCTGACCAGCTCCTCATTGTGGTCTCTATCTTGGAAGGTAATGTATAAAGCAGTTCTCGGAGGATCAGCTCACCGAGTGTATATCTGCAGAGGAATTGGTGGGAAAAGCGATCGCACCCCTTTCTCTTGCCTGTGAATATCGCCTAAATCAACCTGGTCATTCCAGATTTTAAACTCTTATTGGCTCCTGGGGTTGGAGAATAACAAATGGCTGGGCAAAAATGAAACAGAAGGTAGCAGAGAAAATTAAATTAAGTTTGGTTTTCTTCTAATTTCTTCCTCCACCAATGAGCATACATTGCTGCTGCTTTCATGTTGGAAGAACCAAGGTGCTTCCAAGGTGAATGGATTAGCTGGTGATACTACTGTTGCCCAGGGGACACCCAGTTGGGGCAGTGGCAGTGGTTTTCTCACCCTTCTCCTCTCCTTCCTCCTGATGCCCCCAAGGTGGCTCGGGCTGTCGCTGGGGCAAAAGGGGTGCCTTGGGGGGGGAACAGCCTGGCTGGTACAGGGGCTGGCGGGGGCAGCGGCTGGGCCGGGGTGGCGGGTACCCCTGACAATGCAACAGTGGCCACCGGAGCCACTGCCTTCCATCCTGCTCCCCCTCTTTGCCCGTTCAGCTGAGGACGCAGCGGAGGCCGGGCCGGGGGCAGCAGGGACCCCCGACGATGCTGCCATAAGAGAGAGAGGAAAGAGAGAAACAGGAAAAGAGAGAGAAAGAGAAAGGGAGGAAACAGAGAAAGAGAGAGGAAAGAGAGAGAGAGGAAAGAGAAAAAGGAAAGGGAAATAGAGGAAAGAGGGATAAAGAGAAAGAAGAGAGAGAGGAAAG
The DNA here is from genome assembly GCA_034064705.1 of Bothrops alternatus. Taxonomy (NCBI): domain Eukaryota; kingdom Metazoa; phylum Chordata; class Lepidosauria; order Squamata; family Viperidae; genus Bothrops; species Bothrops alternatus. The sequence continues at coordinate 9,397,857 of JARGCV010000018.1, read as the reverse complement.
AGAAACGGGGAGAGGAAAGAGGGAAAGAGGAAAGAGAGATAGAGAGAAGAGAGGGAGGAAAGAAGAGAGGAAAGAGAAAGAGAGAGGAAAGAGAAACAGGGAAAGAGAAAGGGTGAAAAGAGAGAAAGGGAAAGAGGGAAGAGAGAGAGAAATAGGGAGAGAAATGGCGCTTCTCTAACCAGGCTGGGCGGAGCCAGCGGAGAGGCCTTCCTGCCCCCCTCCCTGGCCAGCTGGATGGAGGGTTGGGGGTCACCACAACATGAGGAACTGTATTAAAGGGTCATGGCATTAGGAAGGTTGAGAACCACTGTCCTAAAGTGTGTTATGAGGCAAGACTTATATTCCAGAGTAAGCAAAAATAAACTGATGCTTTTCTCCCGCAGGAACCTTTAAGAGACTATAGGACAGGGCTAGGCAACCTTGGCTCTTTTATGACTCGTGAACTTCAACCCCCAGCTGGCTCAGGAAGTCATAAAAGAGCCAAGGTTGCCTACCCCTGCTATAGGACAACGAAGGTGAACTTTTTGGGTTCAGAGTATCAAAAATTTGGAAAATGCCTAACTTGACTCTGCTGGCATGTCCCATCCAATACCCAAACAAAAGAGAAACCATTCTTTCTCTCTTCCCACCATTTAGGCCACTATTCCGGACCATATAGCTCTATGTAACCTCGTATAACTCTATGTAACCCTATCTAGAGAGCATGTATCAATGGGTCAGTGGGAGGAGTTTCTAAAGGGCATTGGGAGACTTCCTGGACACAAGCCAGATTGGAATGTCTTTGTCTGAAAGAAGCATGGGCCATCAGATGTCACCACAATTAGCCTGCGCCGTTATAAAGATGGTATGGAGGAGAGCATCATTTTTTTACTATTCTGACTCTGAGTTAAAAGTGCCTTCTTTTAAATCAAGTCAGATAGACAACTCAATAGAAATGATTTCATAACAAAAATATATTTTTAATCAGAAAGATTACGTACATTCATGCTGTGGTTGATACTTCTGGAAAATACATCTTTTGTCCATTCCTATAGGTAAAAGAATGATGCTCTCTTCCATACCATCTTTATAACGGCGCAGGCTAATCGTGGTGACATCTGATGGCCCATGCTTCTTTCAGACAAAGACATTCCAATCTGGCTTGTGTCCAGGAAGTCTCCCAATGCCCTTTAGAAACTCCTCCCACTGACCCATTGATACATGCTCTCTAGATAGGGTTACATAGAGCTATACGAGGTTACATAGAGCTATGAGGTTCACAATAGCCACCCTGAACAGTGGCATCCAAGGCTAGGCCTGAAGTAGATGTCTTTGACTTCTATCCTGATGCCACTGCTGCTTCTCAGGCCACATCGTGCACTTTCCCATGGCTCATGAGCTGTGTACCATTTACCCTCAGGCAGTATTTGCTTTCTGTTGAAAGGCCCACACTGCCCTACCTTAAGCTAATCTGGGTTGCATGAGGTCTTTTTTCTTGAAATAGCTTTGGAGAATGCTGTTCTACAGTCTCTGCAACTTCCTAAAACGGTAAAAGTACACCATGTTCTCGTGCAGTTTTCAAAGGCTGTCAATAACACAGCCTGCACCCTTCGAAAATTGCATGAGAATGAGTGCGATTTCACAAATAGTTGTGTGTTGATGAACACTGACGCATCATCCAAAATATTGTGGCATATGACCTTTGATACATGTGTCATATGTTTGCCATTACTGCTATAGGATATGAGTATGGGCTAGTCTAGCTGAGGGATTGGGGAGTACAGCTACATAAATGCTTTGGTTTTGATATATTGTGAAACAGTTCATACTGTAAATTCTGTCAATGTTTTCCTTAACAAGGCAACAGAGTGGTTTTCTTTCTCTTTGTAGTGGCCATTTTTCTTGGAAGAGTGTAATCTGGAGCCTTTAACTATGTGACTGCTATAAACCTGGTCCTAATTGTATTTGTATTTGATTCTTAATTAGAATTCTGACTTAGTGTGAATGAATTTGATCTCTCCCACTTCTGCTAGCATTGGTAAAGAAATGACCCATGGAAGCTTTGCATATAGCAATATGCACAAACTGGAAAGATGAAAACCAGAACTCCTTTTATTTGATAAAACAAACGAGGCAGCATTTCCTGTTAACATGTTATGCTAAACAAAATACATGGATTTCTGTTAGCTCAGCAGTAATAGAGAAATGGATTATTTATGCTGTATGCTATAGCATGCTACCTGTTCCCTTTAAACCAGAATCTCGCTTAGCAAAATATGTAAATGCAAGCATTACATTTTTGAAGAAATCATCTGAGTTACTGTCCATTGCAGACACAGTCAAGTTTTTCTATAATTGGGATAAGCTGTTATTGATTTATTTGAAACCAGAAGATGGAAGATGCAGTTGTGCAGCGGTTAAGAATAGTTTTTGAAGAGGGGCCCGCCGGGAAGGGTAGTCTCGCGGGAGCGGCCGAAGATGGCGGCGCCGTCTCAGCAGCAGGTGCCGCCGCTGCCGCCTCAGGTGCCCCCGCAGCCGCCCCTGATGGGCCCGGCGGGGCCCTCCGGGACTGGGCCGGGGGGCCAGCAGGCCGCGGTGGGGGTGCCTCCTCTGGCCGCGGGCCCGGCACCCTCCGGCATGCAGGTGGCCGCGCAGGCACAGGACTTCGACCCGGTGCAGCGCTTCCGCCTCCTCCTGCCGCAGCTGAAGGAGAGCCTGCAGAACCTGATGAAGGTGGCTGCTCAGAACTTTCTCCAGAACACCAACATCGACAGCGGGCAGAAAATCAGTGAAGTTCCAGTACAAAGAGTAGACAAAAACCTGGAGGAATTTTACGCCTTGTGCGACCAGCTGGAACTCTGTCTGCGCCTGGCCTACGAGTGCCTCTCCCAGAGCTTCAACAGCACCAAGCACTCGCCCACCCTCGTGCCCACCGCCACCAAGCCCGACGCGGTCCAGGCAGAGAGCCTGCCCTACACCCAGTACCTCAGCATGATCAAGTCCCAGATCTCCTGCACCAAGGACATCCACAACGCCCTGCTCGAGTGCTCCAACAAGATCACGGGCAAGATGCCCTCGCAGGGGACCTTGTGATCTGCGGGCTGTTCGCGCCATGCCTGGATTCTGACCCCAGAAGGGCCAAACGGGTTGCAGAATGGCGGTTCTCGGTCCTGCCTTCCATTCATCTCCATATTTATTCAGCCCTGTCTGTGCGGCTCTCCAAGCTTCTGATCGCCTTTGCGGCAGTCACAAAAATTCGGCCACCCACTGGCCGCAGAGCTCTGCCAGAGTTTAGCTGGCCAGTTTTTCCTATTTTTATTTTCACTTAGGAAGCCTGGTGAGATTTCAGAACTGATTCTTTTTAAAAAGATCACTTATCCCAAAGGCGCATCTGGCGGATAGAGAAGGCGAAATGTCTTTCTCCAACTTACTACCCAGAAGGTGGATCTGGGCACAAATACAATGTTTTGTGGACCTCGTTGTCAAGTGTGTATCTGTAAAAAGATGATTTCTGGGCTGATGAGGAAGCTTCTAGAATTTTTTTTTCTTTGCTCACTTTTCTGTTACACTTGATTGAAGACATTGCAATACAATAAAATCTGCCTGATGAGTTTAGTTCAAAAAAAAAAAAAAGAATAGTTTTTGAATATTTGAATCAACTTTGGCAATACATTTTGTGATTGATGAAATAAGTTTTCAGTTTTTCTATTTAAGAGCTTTTTAATTGTATTTTCTATTTTTTTTTCTAGGGCGTTATTTTCCAAAACGTCCAAAGCGTCTGCTGGTGGTAGAAGCAAAGTTTGATGGCGAACATTTGGCTACAGATCCTGTGGAACATACTGATCAACCAGAATTTGCCACGGAGTTAGCTTGGGAACTTGATAGGAAAGCACTTCACCAACACAGGTTATTTCTCAAAAAGTTGTGGATGGGTAAATTACATTGACTTTCTTTAGGCCCCTGAATTTTTTTTAATAATTATTATAGTGAGTTGATCTGTGATAGTGCTGTAAAATTCAGAGACACAAAGAGATAAAGACCAGTTGTTGCCTATGGTTATTTTTTCAAATGCCTTCGCAACGGAAGAAATAAATGTGGTAATGGAATATGTGATTGTCAACTATTATATTTATCTAAAATAAGAGTTTCTGCTCCCAGTTTTATTTTTCTTTTATTGGGAAAATTATCTTAGATTTGCTCAGAAAAAAGAATACAGGGATCTGTTCTCTTTTATACAATTATCCTTTGGGGAAAGAGTTTTAAATACTAGATTGTATTTGTTGTGAATCAAAATGGTAATAAAGTTTTTTTGTGAGAGAATACTTTTAATTAGTATAGCTATTTCTGAAATATGTAAAATATTAAGATAATTGCATTCAAACTCACAAAAGAAAACATCAAAATCATATATATATATATGTATATGTATATGTATGTATATATAAGATTTATATATATATATATGCTAACAATTTTTGCATGGGATTCATATTTTATACAGATTACAGCGTACACCTGTCAAGTTGCAGTGCTTTGCTTTGGATTCTCTATCTGCAGTTAAAGAGACAATAGGTTATATTGTGCTAGATTTAAGAACTGCTCAAGAGAAAAAGCAGGTATTTGTAATTCTGTACCTAATGATAAAATAAATTCCTTTTTGTGTATTCCAGATTAAGTTGTTTTAATTTGGATTAAGTAATAATGTATCAGACCTAACTTTGCACAGAGTTGAATATATATATTTGGATTACACCATTTCAGATTACTGGTGAGCTTTCAAATAATTGTTAATCCTTCATAAAGGAAAAAAAATATGTAGACACAGGAAAGAATGTGACTTGACTTTCTGTCATTTAGCTTTTGAGTGGTAGAAACTTTCTCAGCGCAGGAGTTTGGGATTCCACCTGTAGTTATAAAGCAGACTAGGAAAGATAGTGCTTTATTTTTCAGTGAAACTATGCTTTAGATCAGGCATGTCAAACTGCTGGCCCATGGGCCGGATGCGTCACAACGAAACTGCGCCCACCCCATTGCCGGCAATGGGGAAAAAGTTGCGATACGTGTTTGACATGCTTGCTTTAGATTAACTAAATTACATGTTCATACAATATGTTACATAGTTATTTAACCAGAGTTTATAGAAGCCCATTGCCAGCTATGTTGCACAATACCATAATATCTTCATGATGCTTAATTGCTTTTGGCTTTGGGAAATAGAACAAAAAACTGATAGTACATAGAACAGAAAAATATCTGCTGGTATTATTATTATTATTATATAATAATAATAGTAGTAGTAGTAATAATAATAATAATAATAATAATAATAATAATAATAATAATAATAAAGTTGGAAGGGACCTTGGAGTCCAACCCCCTGTTTAGGCAGGTAACTCTATACCATTTCGGACAAATGGCTGTCCAGTTTCTTCTTAAACACTTCCAGTGTTGGAGCATTCACCGCTTCTAGAGGCAGGTTGTTCCACTGGCTAATTGTTCTAACTGTCAGGAAGTTTCTCCTTAGTTCTAGGTTGTTTCTCTCTTTGGTTAGTTTCCATCCATTGCTTCTTGTCCTGCCTTCAGGCACTTTGGAAAATAGCTTGACTCCCTCTTCTTTGTGGCAGCCCCTGAGATATTGGAACACTGCTATCATGTCCCCCCTCGTCCTTCTCTTCATTAAACTAGACATACCCAATTCCAGCAATCGTTCCTTATATGTTTTAGCCTCCTAAACTAGACATACCCAATTCCAGCAATCGTTCCTTATATGTTTTAGCCCCTAATCAACTTTGTTACTCTTCTCTGTATTCTTTCTAGAGTCTCAACATCTGTACGTCTGATGTTTTTTGTTATGCAGCTATTATAATGTAAAGAGTTTGATCACTTAGAAGTATTTGTTAATTTTATTTTTTGAACTCTTAAAATATTTCTGCTTAACTGCTTAATTTATCTTGCTGCACCTCAGATGTATTCTTTTATTGGCTGTTCATTATTGATTCTTTATTGTAAGCATATTATTTATCTCTTTTTAAATAAAATTGCTACAGCCACCAAAATGGTATCCTTTACTCAGCAATAGATACACAAAATTTAAGCCTGAATTGCAACTAAATCTGATGTTAGAAACTGACACCAAAGCATCCATCAATGGTTTTAAAGCAAGGGAAGCACCTCCCAGAGAAATGGCAGGTTAGTAGTAAAATAAATGCTTCTTTTTTCATAGAAAACAGCAGAAATTCTGTAAATTGTGATAATTATGAATATTTCTAAGTCCAGAAATGGTTGACAAATTTGCAATACAAATGTCTTATAAACTTGTTTCTGTTTATTATTTCTAGTGAACACATTATTTTGTGCCTAAAATGAACTTGTCAGCTTCATGTACTTGCACTCTAGTTTATTAATTTTAAATATATGTCCAATTTTATTATTTATTTGATTTTACTTAAATGCAGCTGGTATTTTTTTAAGTAGACCCATTAAGCCAGAAGTCTGCTCAGTCGTATTGGAAAAGTTTGAGACCTTATTTCTGACTGTTTATAAGTGTACAATATTATATATCCAGAAAATCTTGGTTAATAATTTTTACTTAAAAATTTATATAGAGTTATATGTCTTTCCAAAATACATTTAAACATATATTTATCTTGTAAATTCATTTTATTTTTAAAGTTTGTTCAAACTCAGAACAGATTCCATTCCATCTCTCTTAAGGCTGATTCTGATTGTCTCCTCCTATATGTCAAGATCATACTCAGACTTTAAAAATTAAGATATTAATCACATTTTAGAATTATAAACTGGATTGCAGATCTACTATTTTTCCTGCATTGGAATTTTAATTTTTTGTTTTCATTACATTTTATAATACTTATTGTTTCTCTAAATTAATCATTCTTACTGCTGTTTTTTTAATCATTTTTCAGCATGTGATATTGTACTTAAACTTTATTCGGCATTATGGTTTGATTCTTCATACTTTTATATTATTCTCTGTCCTAAAGCTTTTTTATATTCTGCTGTAAATTTATGCAAAGTATAAACTTAATGTGTACTGTATGTCATATGGTGGAATTTCTTTTCATCTATATGCTTCATAACATTTTCTTGCACTCTTTGTGTTAAATTTGTTTGATTTATAGACAGTTTGTATAACATAATAAAGCCAGTTTATAAAACCCAGGCACTGTGCCCACTGCCTATGAACAGTGCTATAACCTCTGTTTGTACTAATGATCTTCAGTTCAACTGGTGTAGTTTATTGCAGTCCTCCTTGGTAGTACACCAGAATGAATATAGGAAATGCTTTACAACATTAAAAAATGTGATTTTTAGGAATCACTTTCAATACCAAATTATTCTAGATTATTCCAAATTGGTAAAGAATTGACGGATTCAAATTTATTAAAAGGTAGGTTTAAAATTTTTGTGTGTAAATGTGTGTATATTGTTGTGAGTGTCTCTGGCCAGGCTGGGTACTTCTCCGATGATGACGCAGCACAGGCAGGCCCTTCTGGGGGTTTTCCCCTCCCGGCAGCCGAGCTAGATAACGAGGAGCTTGGTATACATGCTGAGTCAGACTCTCAGGGGGATGACTCAGATGTGGAACAGGAAGCTAGCTGGATTGATCCACGATTCAGACGGTCTGATAGGCGAAGGGGTCAGTTGGGTGGAAGAAGGAAGTGACGTATGGGAGGCTATATTAGCAGGGGAATGAGAGCCTCAGCCTTAGTCACGAGCAATGTTTACTCAAGGAGTGGCCTGGGGGATTTCGCAGTGAGTTGTAACTGAGTTTCCTAGTGTGTTTGTCTTAACTGTCGAATAAAGCAGTTTTTGCCGTTCAAACCAACAACAAATGCCGGCAGCTTGCTTTGAACTGCCTTCGTGTGAAGTGTGCTAATTGACCAACTCTTAACGACCTCGTTAAGTGGATTCTTGGGAGCTGAGAGGGGCTAGACATAACATATATACACACAACATTTTAAAATATCTATTTACCTACCTATCAAAGAATATATATATATATATATATATATATATATATATATATATATATATATATATATATATATATATATATATATATATATATATATATATATATATATATATATATATATATATATATATATAGTTTTTTAAAATTGTTAACAAAGAAATAAGGGATTTCTGAGATAGCTATTTCGAGTTATTTACCTCTCTTCAGTCAGAATTCACCCTTTCTGGGATTCGAACCTGGGCAGTCTGCATGCTAGGCAGAAGCTTTAGCCTCAAGCCACAGGCTCTGTCCCACTTTGTTAGTAGTCAGGGAGTGGATATGTGTGTCAAGTGGTTATTTTTTAGATTGCACCCTGTAAACCCAAATATGGGAGGAAGAAATCATTCTTTCCTTTGCTTGTTTCAGCTCAACCCAGAGCCATCTGCAAGCACAAATATATATATGTTGTTTTTTAAAATTGTTAACAAAGAAATAAGGGATTTCTGAGATAGCTATTTCGAGTTATTTACCTCTCTTCAGTCAGAATTCACCCTTTCTGGGATTCGAACCTGGGCAGTCTGCATGCTAGGCAGAAGCTTTAGCCTCAAGCCACAGGCTCTGTCCCACTTTGTTAGTAGTCAGGGAGTGGATATGTGTGTCAAGTGGTTATTTTTTAGATTGCACCCTGTAAACCCAAATATGGGAGGAAGAAATCATTCTTTCCTTTGCTTGTTTCAGCTCAACCCAGAGCCATCTGCAAGCACAAATATATATATGTTGTTTTTTAAAATTGTTAACAAAGAAATAAGGGATTTCTGAGATAGCTATTTCGAGTTATTTACCTCTCTTCAGTCAGAATTCACCCTTTCTGGGATTCGAACCTGGGCAGTCTGCATGCTAGGCAGAAGCTTTAGCCTCAAGCCACAGGCTCTGTCCCACTTTGTTAGTAGTCAGGGAGTGGATATGTGTGTCAAGTGGTTATTTTTTAGATTGCACCCTGTAAACCCAAATATGGGAGGAAGAAATCATTCTTTCCTTTGCTTGTTTCAGCTCAACCCAGAGCCATCTGCAAGCACAAATATATATATGTTGTTTTTTAAAATTGTTAACAAAGAAATAAGGGATTTCTGAGATAGCTATTTCGAGTTATTTACCTCTCTTCAGTCAGAATTCACCCTTTCTGGGATTCGAACCTGGGCAGTCTGCATGCTAGGCAGAAGCTTTAGCCTCAAGCCACAGGCTCTGTCCCACTTTGTTAGTAGTCAGGGAGTGGATATGTGTGTCAAGTGGTTATTTTTTAGATTGCACCCTGTAAACCCAAATATGGGAGGAAGAAATCATTCTTTCCTTTGCTTGTTTCAGCTCAACCCAGAGCCATCTGCAAGCACAAATATATATATGTTGTTTTTTAAAATTGTTAACAAAGAAATAAGGGATTTCTGAGATAGCTATTTCGAGTTATTTACCTCTCTTCAGTCAGAATTCACCCTTTCTGGGATTCGAACCTGGGCAGTCTGCATGCTAGGCAGAAGCTTTAGCCTCAAGCCACAGGCTCTGTCCCACTTTGTTAGTAGTCAGGGAGTGGATATGTGTGTCAAGTGGTTATTTTTTAGATTGCACCCTGTAAACCCAAATATGGGAGGAAGAAATCATTCTTTCCTTTGCTTGTTTCAGCTCAACCCGGAGCCATCTGCAAGCACAAATATATATATGTTGTTTTTTAAAATTGTTAACAAAGAAATAAGGGATTTCTGAGATAGCTATTTCGAGTTATTTACCTCTCTTCAGTCAGAATTCACCCTTTCTGGGATTCGAACCTGGGCAGTCTGCATGCTAGGCAGAAGCTTTAGCCTCAAGCCACAGGCTCTGTCCCACTTTGTTAGTAGTCAGGGAGTGGATATGTGTGTCAAGTGGTTATTTTTTAGATTGCACCCTGTAAACCCAAATATGGGAGGAAGAAATCATTCTTTCCTTTGCTTGTTTCAGCTCAACCCAGAGCCATCTGCAAGCACAAATATATATATGTTGTTTTTTAAAATTGTTAACAAAGAAATAAGGGATTTCTGAGATAGCTATTTCGAGTTATTTACCTCTCTTCAGTCAGAATTCACCCTTTCTGGGATTCGAACCTGGGCAGTCTGCATGCTAGGCAGAAGCTTTAGCCTCAAGCCACAGGCTCTGTCCCACTTTGTTAGTAGTCAGGGAGTGGATATGTGTGTCAAGTGGTTATTTTTTAGATTGCACCCTGTAAACCCAAATATGGGAGGAAGAAATCATTCTTTCCTTTGCTTGTTTCAGCTCAACCCAGAGCCATCTGCAAGCACAAATATATATATGTTGTTTTTTAAAATTGTTAACAAAGAAATAAGGGATTTCTGAGATAGCTATTTCGAGTTATTTACCTCTCTTCAGTCAGAATTCACCCTTTCTGGGATTCGAACCTGGGCAGTCTGCATGCTAGGCAGAAGCTTTAGCCTCAAGCCACAGGCTCTGTCCCACTTTGTTAGTAGTCAGGGAGTGGATATGTGTGTCAAGTGGTTATTTTTTAGATTGCACCCTGTAAACCCAAATATGGGAGGAAGAAATCATTCTTTCCTTTGCTTGTTTCAGCTCAACCCAGAGCCATCTGCAAGCACAAATATATATATGTTGTTTTTTAAAATTGTTAACAAAGAAATAAGGGATTTCTGAGATAGCTATTTCGAGTTATTTACCTCTCTTCAGTCAGAATTCACCCTTTCTGGGATTCGAACCTGGGCAGTCTGCATGCTAGGCAGAAGCTTTAGCCTCAAGCCACAGGCTCTGTCCCACTTTGTTAGTAGTCAGGGAGTGGATATGTGTGTCAAGTGGTTATTTTTTAGATTGCACCCTGTAAACCCAAATATGGGAGGAAGAAATCATTCTTTCCTTTGCTTGTTTCAGCTCAACCCAGAGCCATCTGCAAGCACAAATATATATATGTTGTTTTTTAAAATTGTTAACAAAGAAATAAGGGATTTCTGAGATAGCTATTTCGAGTTATTTACCTCTCTTCAGTCAGAATTCACCCTTTCTGGGATTCGAACCTGGGCAGTCTGCATGCTAGGCAGAAGCTTTAGCCTCAAGCCACAGGCTCTGTCCCACTTTGTTAGTAGTCAGGGAGTGGATATGTGTGTCAAGTGGTTATTTTTTAGATTGCACCCTGTAAACCCAAATATGGGAGGAAGAAATCATTCTTTCCTTTGCTTGTTTCAGCTCAACCCAGAGCCATCTGCAAGCACAAATATATATATATGTTGTTTTTTAAAATTGTTAACAAAGAAATAAGGGATTTCTGAGATAGCTATTTCGAGTTATTTACCTCTCTTCAGTCAGAATTCACCCTTTCTGGGATTCGAACCTGGGCAGTCTGCATGCTAGGCAGAAGCTTTAGCCTCAAGCCACAGGCTCTGTCCCACTTTGTTAGTAGTCAGGGAGTGGATATGTGTGTCAAGTGGTTATTTTTTAGATTGCACCCTGTAAACCCAAATATGGGAGGAAGAAATCATTCTTTCCTTTGCTTGTTTCAGCTCAACCCAGAGCCATCTGCAAGCACAAATATATATATGTTGTTTTTTAAAATTGTTAACAAAGAAATAAGGGATTTCTGAGATAGCTATTTCGAGTTATTTACCTCTCTTCAGTCAGAATTCACCCTTTCTGGGATTCGAACCTGGGCAGTCTGCATGCTAGGCAGAAGCTTTAGCCTCAAGCCACAGGCTCTGTCCCACTTTGTTAGTAGTCAGGGAGTGGATATGTGTGTCAAGTGGTTATTTTTTAGATTGCACCCTGTAAACCCAAATATGGGAGGAAGAAATCATTCTTTCCTTTGCTTGTTTCAGCTCAACCCAGAGCCATCTGCAAGCACAAATATATATATGTTGTTTTTTAAAATTGTTAACAAAGAAATAAGGGATTTCTGAGATAGCTATTTCGAGTTATTTACCTCTCTTCAGTCAGAATTCACCCTTTCTGGGATTCGAACCTGGGCAGTCTGCATGCTAGGCAGAAGCTTTAGCCTCAAGCCACAGGCTCTGTCCCACTTTGTTAGTAGTCAGGGAGTGGATATGTGTGTCAAGTGGTTATTTTTTAGATTGCACCCTGTAAACCCAAATATGGGAGGAAGAAATCATTCTTTCCTTTGCTTGTTTCAGCTCAACCCAGAGCCATCTGCAAGCACAAATATATATATGTTGTTTTTTAAAATTGTTAACAAAGAAATAAGGGATTTCTGAGATAGCTATTTCGAGTTATTTACCTCTCTTCAGTCAGAATTCACCCTTTCTGGGATTCGAACCTGGGCAGTCTGCATGCTAGGCAGAAGCTTTAGCCTCAAGCCACAGGCTCTGTCCCACTTTGTTAGTAGTCAGGGAGTGGATATGTGTGTCAAGTGGTTATTTTTTAGATTGCACCCTGTAAACCCAAATATGGGAGGAAGAAATCATTCTTTCCTTTGCTTGTTTCAGCTCAACCCAGAGCCATCTGCAAGCACAAATATATATATGTTGTTTTTTAAAATTGTTAACAAAGAAATAAGGGATTTCTGAGATAGCTATTTCGAGTTATTTACCTCTCTTCAGTCAGAATTCACCCTTTCTGGGATTCGAACCTGGGCAGTCTGCATGCTAGGCAGAAGCTTTAGCCTCAAGCCACAGGCTCTGTCCCACTTTGTTAGTAGTCAGGGAGTGGATATGTGTGTCAAGTGGTTATTTTTTAGATTGCACCCTGTAAACCCAAATATGGGAGGAAGAAATCATTCTTTCCTTTGCTTGTTTCAGCTCAACCCAGAGCCATCTGCAAGCACAAATATATATATGTTGTTTTTTAAAATTGTTAACAAAGAAATAAGGGATTTCTGAGATAGCTATTTCGAGTTATTTACCTCTCTTCAGTCAGAATTCACCCTTTCTGGGATTCGAACCTGGGCAGTCTGCATGCTAGGCAGAAGCTTTAGCCTCAAGCCACAGGCTCTGTCCCACTTTGTTAGTAGTCAGGGAGTGGATATGTGTGTCAAGTGGTTATTTTTTAGATTGCACCCTGTAAACCCAAATATGGGAGGAAGAAATCATTCTTTCCTTTGCTTGTTTCAGCTCAACCCAGAGCCATCTGCAAGCACAAATATATATATGTTGTTTTTTAAAATTGTTAACAAAGAAATAAGGGATTTCTGAGATAGCTATTTCGAGTTATTTACCTCTCTTCAGTCAGAATTCACCCTTTCTGGGATTCGAACCTGGGCAGTCTGCATGCTAGGCAGAAGCTTTAGCCTCAAGCCACAGGCTCTGTCCCACTTTGTTAGTAGTCAGGGAGTGGATATGTGTGTCAAGTGGTTATTTTTTAGATTGCACCCTGTAAACCCAAATATGGGAGGAAGAAATCATTCTTTCCTTTGCTTGTTTCAGCTCAACCCAGAGCCATCTGCAAGCACAAATATATATATGTTGTTTTTTAAAATTGTTAACAAAGAAATAAGGGATTTCTGAGATAGCTATTTCGAGTTATTTACCTCTCTTCAGTCAGAATTCACCCTTTCTGGGATTCGAACCTGGGCAGTCTGCATGCTAGGCAGAAGCTTTAGCCTCAAGCCACAGGCTCTGTCCCACTTTGTTAGTAGTCAGGGAGTGGATATGTGTGTCAAGTGGTTATTTTTTAGATTGCACCCTGTAAACCCAAATATGGGAGGAAGAAATCATTCTTTCCTTTGCTTGTTTCAGCTCAACCCAGAGCCATCTGCAAGCACAAATATATATATGTTGTTTTTTAAAATTGTTAACAAAGAAATAAGGGATTTCTGAGATAGCTATTTCGAGTTATTTACCTCTCTTCAGTCAGAATTCACCCTTTCTGGGATTCGAACCTGGGCAGTCTGCATGCTAGGCAGAAGCTTTAGCCTCAAGCCACAGGCTCTGTCCCACTTTGTTAGTAGTCAGGGAGTGGATATGTGTGTCAAGTGGTTATTTTTTAGATTGCACCCTGTAAACCCAAATATGGGAGGAAGAAATCATTCTTTCCTTTGCTTGTTTCAGCTCAACCCAGAGCCATCTGCAAGCACAAATATATATATGTTGTTTTTTAAAATTGTTAACAAAGAAATAAGGGATTTCTGAGATAGCTATTTCGAGTTATTTACCTCTCTTCAGTCAGAATTCACCCTTTCTGGGATTCGAACCTGGGCAGTCTGCATGCTAGGCAGAAGCTTTAGCCTCAAGCCACAGGCTCTGTCCCACTTTGTTAGTAGTCAGGGAGTGGATATGTGTGTCAAGTGGTTATTTTTTAGATTGCACCCTGTAAACCCAAATATGGGAGGAAGAAATCATTCTTTCCTTTGCTTGTTTCAGCTCAACCCAGAGCCATCTGCAAGCACAAATATATATATGTTGTTTTTTAAAATTGTTAACAAAGAAATAAGGGATTTCTGAGATAGCTATTTCGAGTTATTTACCTCTCTTCAGTCAGAATTCACCCTTTCTGGGATTCGAACCTGGGCAGTCTGCATGCTAGGCAGAAGCTTTAGCCTCAAGCCACAGGCTCTGTCCCACTTTGTTAGTAGTCAGGGAGTGGATATGTGTGTCAAGTGGTTATTTTTTAGATTGCACCCTGTAAACCCAAATATGGGAGGAAGAAATCATTCTTTCCTTTGCTTGTTTCAGCTCAACCCAGAGCCATCTGCAAGCACAAATATATATATGTTGTTTTTTAAAATTGTTAACAAAGAAATAAGGGATTTCTGAGATAGCTATTTCGAGTTATTTACCTCTCTTCAGTCAGAATTCACCCTTTCTGGGATTCGAACCTGGGCAGTCTGCATGCTAGGCAGAAGCTTTAGCCTCAAGCCACAGGCTCTGTCCCACTTTGTTAGTAGTCAGGGAGTGGATATGTGTGTCAAGTGGTTATTTTTTAGATTGCACCCTGTAAACCCAAATATGGGAGGAAGAAATCATTCTTTCCTTTGCTTGTTTCAGCTCAACCCAGAGCCATCTGCAAGCACAAATATATATATGTTGTTTTTTAAAATTGTTAACAAAGAAATAAGGGATTTCTGAGATAGCTATTTCGAGTTATTTACCTCTCTTCAGTCAGAATTCACCCTTTCTGGGATTCGAACCTGGGCAGTCTGCATGCTAGGCAGAAGCTTTAGCCTCAAGCCACAGGCTCTGTCCCACTTTGTTAGTAGTCAGGGAGTGGATATGTGTGTCAAGTGGTTATTTTTTAGATTGCACCCTGTAAACCCAAATATGGGAGGAAGAAATCATTCTTTCCTTTGCTTGTTTCAGCTCAACCCAGAGCCATCTGCAAGCACAAATATATATATGTTGTTTTTTAAAATTGTTAACAAAGAAATAAGGGATTTCTGAGATAGCTATTTCGAGTTATTTACCTCTCTTCAGTCAGAATTCACCCTTTCTGGGATTCGAACCTGGGCAGTCTGCATGCTAGGCAGAAGCTTTAGCCTCAAGCCACAGGCTCTGTCCCACTTTGTTAGTAGTCAGGGAGTGGATATGTGTGTCAAGTGGTTATTTTTTAGATTGCACCCTGTAAACCCAAATATGGGAGGAAGAAATCATTCTTTCCTTTGCTTGTTTCAGCTCAACCCAGAGCCATCTGCAAGCACAAATATATATATGTTGTTTTTTAAAATTGTTAACAAAGAAATAAGGGATTTCTGAGATAGCTATTTCGAGTTATTTACCTCTCTTCAGTCAGAATTCACCCTTTCTGGGATTCGAACCTGGGCAGTCTGCATGCTAGGCAGAAGCTTTAGCCTCAAGCCACAGGCTCTGTCCCACTTTGTTAGTAGTCAGGGAGTGGATATGTGTGTCAAGTGGTTATTTTTTAGATTGCACCCTGTAAACCCAAATATGGGAGGAAGAAATCATTCTTTCCTTTGCTTGTTTCAGCTCAACCCAGAGCCATCTGCAAGCACAAATATATATATGTTGTTTTTTAAAATTGTTAACAAAGAAATAAGGGATTTCTGAGATAGCTATTTCGAGTTATTTACCTCTCTTCAGTCAGAATTCACCCTTTCTGGGATTCGAACCTGGGCAGTCTGCATGCTAGGCAGAAGCTTAGCTCAAGCCACAGGCTCTGTCCCACTTTTGTTAGTAGTCAGGGAGTGGATATGTGTGTCAAGTGGTAATTTTTTAGATTGCACCCTGTAAACCCAATAAAGCTTCTGCCTAGCATGCAGACTGCCCAGGTTCGAATCCCAGAAAGGGTGAATTCTGACTGAAGAGAGGTAAATAACTCGAAATAGCTATCTCAGAAATCCCTTATTTCTTTGTTAACAATTTTAAAAAACAACATATATATATATTTGTGCTTGCAGATGGCTCTGGGTTGAGCTGAAACAAGCAAAGGAAAGAATGATTTCTTCCTCCCATATTTGGGTTTACAGGGTGCAATCTAAAAAATAACCACTTGACACACATATCCACTCCCTGACTACTAACAAAGTGGGACAGAGCCTGTGGCTTGAGGCTAAAGCTTCTGCCTAGCATGCAGACTGCCCAGGTTCGAATCCCAGAAAGGGTGAATTCTGACTGAAGAGAGGTAAATAACTCGAAATAGCTATCTCAGAAATCCCTTATTTCTTTGTTAACAATTTTAAAAAACAACATATATATATTTGTGCTTGCAGATGGCTCTGGGTTGAGCTGAAACAAGCAAAGGAAAGAATGATTTCTTCCTCCCAT
This sequence comes from Bothrops alternatus, assembly GCA_034064705.1. Classification (NCBI taxonomy): domain Eukaryota; kingdom Metazoa; phylum Chordata; class Lepidosauria; order Squamata; family Viperidae; genus Bothrops; species Bothrops alternatus. The sequence goes on along the minus strand of JARGCV010000018.1, from coordinate 9,381,186 downwards.
ATTTGGGTTTACAGGGTGCAATCTAAAAAATAACCACTTGACACACATATCCACTCCCTGACTACTAACAAAGTGGGACAGAGCCTGTGGCTTGAGGCTAAAGCTTCTGCCTAGCATGCAGACTGCCCAGGTTCGAATCCCAGAAAGGGTGAATTCTGACTGAAGAGAGGTAAATAACTCGAAATAGCTATCTCAGAAATCCCTTATTTCTTTGTTAACAATTTTAAAAAACAACATATATATATTTGTGCTTGCAGATGGCTCTGGGTTGAGCTGAAACAAGCAAAGGAAAGAATGATTTCTTCCTCCCATATTTGGGTTTACAGGGTGCAATCTAAAAAATAACCACTTGACACACATATCCACTCCCTGACTACTAACAAAGTGGGACAGAGCCTGTGGCTTGAGGCTAAAGCTTCTGCCTAGCATGCAGACTGCCCAGGTTCGAATCCCAGAAAGGGTGAATTCTGACTGAAGAGAGGTAAATAACTCGAAATAGCTATCTCAGAAATCCCTTATTTCTTTGTTAACAATTTTAAAAAACAACATATATATATTTGTGCTTGCAGATGGCTCTGGGTTGAGCTGAAACAAGCAAAGGAAAGAATGATTTCTTCCTCCCATATTTGGGTTTACAGGGTGCAATCTAAAAAATAACCACTTGACACACATATCCACTCCCTGACTACTAACAAAGTGGGACAGAGCCTGTGGCTTGAGGCTAAAGCTTCTGCCTAGCATGCAGACTGCCCAGGTTCGAATCCCAGAAAGGGTGAATTCTGACTGAAGAGAGGTAAATAACTCGAAATAGCTATCTCAGAAATCCCTTATTTCTTTGTTAACAATTTTAAAAAACAACATATATATATTTGTGCTTGCAGATGGCTCTGGGTTGAGCTGAAACAAGCAAAGGAAAGAATGATTTCTTCCTCCCATATTTGGGTTTACAGGGTGCAATCTAAAAAATAACCACTTGACACACATATCCACTCCCTGACTACTAACAAAGTGGGACAGAGCCTGTGGCTTGAGGCTAAAGCTTCTGCCTAGCATGCAGACTGCCCAGGTTCGAATCCCAGAAAGGGTGAATTCTGACTGAAGAGAGGTAAATAACTCGAAATAGCTATCTCAGAAATCCCTTATTTCTTTGTTAACAATTTTAAAAAACAACATATATATATATTTGTGCTTGCAGATGGCTCTGGGTTGAGCTGAAACAAGCAAAGGAAAGAATGATTTCTTCCTCCCATATTTGGGTTTACAGGGTGCAATCTAAAAAATAACCACTTGACACACATATCCACTCCCTGACTACTAACAAAGTGGGACAGAGCCTGTGGCTTGAGGCTAAAGCTTCTGCCTAGCATGCAGACTGCCCAGGTTCGAATCCCAGAAAGGGTGAATTCTGACTGAAGAGAGGTAAATAACTCGAAATAGCTATCTCAGAAATCCCTTATTTCTTTGTTAACAATTTTAAAAAACAACATATATATATTTGTGCTTGCAGATGGCTCTGGGTTGAGCTGAAACAAGCAAAGGAAAGAATGATTTCTTCCTCCCATATTTGGGTTTACAGGGTGCAATCTAAAAAATAACCACTTGACACACATATCCACTCCCTGACTACTAACAAAGTGGGACAGAGCCTGTGGCTTGAGGCTAAAGCTTCTGCCTAGCATGCAGACTGCCCAGGTTCGAATCCCAGAAAGGGTGAATTCTGACTGAAGAGAGGTAAATAACTCGAAATAGCTATCTCAGAAATCCCTTATTTCTTTGTTAACAATTTTAAAAAACAACATATATATATTTGTGCTTGCAGATGGCTCTGGGTTGAGCTGAAACAAGCAAAGGAAAGAATGATTTCTTCCTCCCATATTTGGGTTTACAGGGTGCAATCTAAAAAATAACCACTTGACACACATATCCACTCCCTGACTACTAACAAAGTGGGACAGAGCCTGTGGCTTGAGGCTAAAGCTTCTGCCTAGCATGCAGACTGCCCAGGTTCGAATCCCAGAAAGGGTGAATTCTGACTGAAGAGAGGTAAATAACTCGAAATAGCTATCTCAGAAATCCCTTATTTCTTTGTTAACAATTTTAAAAAACAACATATATATATTTGTGCTTGCAGATGGCTCTGGGTTGAGCTGAAACAAGCAAAGGAAAGAATGATTTCTTCCTCCCATATTTGGGTTTACAGGGTGCAATCTAAAAAATAACCACTTGACACACATATCCACTCCCTGACTACTAACAAAGTGGGACAGAGCCTGTGGCTTGAGGCTAAAGCTTCTGCCTAGCATGCAGACTGCCCAGGTTCGAATCCCAGAAAGGGTGAATTCTGACTGAAGAGAGGTAAATAACTCGAAATAGCTATCTCAGAAATCCCTTATTTCTTTGTTAACAATTTTAAAAAACAACATATATATATTTGTGCTTGCAGATGGCTCTGGGTTGAGCTGAAACAAGCAAAGGAAAGAATGATTTCTTCCTCCCATATTTGGGTTTACAGGGTGCAATCTAAAAAATAACCACTTGACACACATATCCACTCCCTGACTACTAACAAAGTGGGACAGAGCCTGTGGCTTGAGGCTAAAGCTTCTGCCTAGCATGCAGACTGCCCAGGTTCGAATCCCAGAAAGGGTGAATTCTGACTGAAGAGAGGTAAATAACTCGAAATAGCTATCTCAGAAATCCCTTATTTCTTTGTTAACAATTTTAAAAAACAACATATATATATTTGTGCTTGCAGATGGCTCTGGGTTGAGCTGAAACAAGCAAAGGAAAGAATGATTTCTTCCTCCCATATTTGGGTTTACAGGGTGCAATCTAAAAAATAACCACTTGACACACATATCCACTCCCTGACTACTAACAAAGTGGGACAGAGCCTGTGGCTTGAGGCTAAAGCTTCTGCCTAGCATGCAGACTGCCCAGGTTCGAATCCCAGAAAGGGTGAATTCTGACTGAAGAGAGGTAAATAACTCGAAATAGCTATCTCAGAAATCCCTTATTTCTTTGTTAACAATTTTAAAAAACAACATATATATATTTGTGCTTGCAGATGGCTCTGGGTTGAGCTGAAACAAGCAAAGGAAAGAATGATTTCTTCCTCCCATATTTGGGTTTACAGGGTGCAATCTAAAAAATAACCACTTGACACACATATCCACTCCCTGACTACTAACAAAGTGGGACAGAGCCTGTGGCTTGAGGCTAAAGCTTCTGCCTAGCATGCAGACTGCCCAGGTTCGAATCCCAGAAAGGGTGAATTCTGACTGAAGAGAGGTAAATAACTCGAAATAGCTATCTCAGAAATCCCTTATTTCTTTGTTAACAATTTTAAAAAACAACATATATATATTTGTGCTTGCAGATGGCTCTGGGTTGAGCTGAAACAAGCAAAGGAAAGAATGATTTCTTCCTCCCATATTTGGGTTTACAGGGTGCAATCTAAAAAATAACCACTTGACACACATATCCACTCCCTGACTACTAACAAAGTGGGACAGAGCCTGTGGCTTGAGGCTAAAGCTTCTGCCTAGCATGCAGACTGCCCAGGTTCGAATCCCAGAAAGGGTGAATTCTGACTGAAGAGAGGTAAATAACTCGAAATAGCTATCTCAGAAATCCCTTATTTCTTTGTTAACAATTTTAAAAAACAACATATATATATTTGTGCTTGCAGATGGCTCTGGGTTGAGCTGAAACAAGCAAAGGAAAGAATGATTTCTTCCTCCCATATTTGGGTTTACAGGGTGCAATCTAAAAAATAACCACTTGACACACATATCCACTCCCTGACTACTAACAAAGTGGGACAGAGCCTGTGGCTTGAGGCTAAAGCTTCTGCCTAGCATGCAGACTGCCCAGGTTCGAATCCCAGAAAGGGTGAATTCTGACTGAAGAGAGGTAAATAACTCGAAATAGCTATCTCAGAAATCCCTTATTTCTTTGTTAACAATTTTAAAAAACAACATATATATATTTGTGCTTGCAGATGGCTCTGGGTTGAGCTGAAACAAGCAAAGGAAAGAATGATTTCTTCCTCCCATATTTGGGTTTACAGGGTGCAATCTAAAAAATAACCACTTGACACACATATCCACTCCCTGACTACTAACAAAGTGGGACAGAGCCTGTGGCTTGAGGCTAAAGCTTCTGCCTAGCATGCAGACTGCCCAGGTTCGAATCCCAGAAAGGGTGAATTCTGACTGAAGAGAGGTAAATAACTCGAAATAGCTATCTCAGAAATCCCTTATTTCTTTGTTAACAATTTTAAAAAACAACATATATATATTTGTGCTTGCAGATGGCTCTGGGTTGAGCTGAAACAAGCAAAGGAAAGAATGATTTCTTCCTCCCATATTTGGGTTTACAGGGTGCAATCTAAAAAATAACCACTTGACACACATATCCACTCCCTGACTACTAACAAAGTGGGACAGAGCCTGTGGCTTGAGGCTAAAGCTTCTGCCTAGCATGCAGACTGCCCAGGTTCGAATCCCAGAAAGGGTGAATTCTGACTGAAGAGAGGTAAATAACTCGAAATAGCTATCTCAGAAATCCCTTATTTCTTTGTTAACAATTTTAAAAAACAACATATATATATTTGTGCTTGCAGATGGCTCTGGGTTGAGCTGAAACAAGCAAAGGAAAGAATGATTTCTTCCTCCCATATTTGGGTTTACAGGGTGCAATCTAAAAAATAACCACTTGACACACATATCCACTCCCTGACTACTAACAAAGTGGGACAGAGCCTGTGGCTTGAGGCTAAAGCTTCTGCCTAGCATGCAGACTGCCCAGGTTCGAATCCCAGAAAGGGTGAATTCTGACTGAAGAGAGGTAAATAACTCGAAATAGCTATCTCAGAAATCCCTTATTTCTTTGTTAACAATTTTAAAAAACAACATATATATATTTGTGCTTGCAGATGGCTCTGGGTTGAGCTGAAACAAGCAAAGGAAAGAATGATTTCTTCCTCCCATATTTGGGTTTACAGGGTGCAATCTAAAAAATAACCACTTGACACACATATCCACTCCCTGACTACTAACAAAGTGGGACAGAGCCTGTGGCTTGAGGCTAAAGCTTCTGCCTAGCATGCAGACTGCCCAGGTTCGAATCCCAGAAAGGGTGAATTCTGACTGAAGAGAGGTAAATAACTCGAAATAGCTATCTCAGAAATCCCTTATTTCTTTGTTAACAATTTTAAAAAACAACATATATATATTTGTGCTTGCAGATGGCTCTGGGTTGAGCTGAAACAAGCAAAGGAAAGAATGATTTCTTCCTCCCATATTTGGGTTTACAGGGTGCAATCTAAAAAATAACCACTTGACACACATATCCACTCCCTGACTACTAACAAAGTGGGACAGAGCCTGTGGCTTGAGGCTAAAGCTTCTGCCTAGCATGCAGACTGCCCAGGTTCGAATCCCAGAAAGGGTGAATTCTGACTGAAGAGAGGTAAATAACTCGAAATAGCTATCTCAGAAATCCCTTATTTCTTTGTTAACAATTTTAAAAAACAACATATATATATTTGTGCTTGCAGATGGCTCTGGGTTGAGCTGAAACAAGCAAAGGAAAGAATGATTTCTTCCTCCCATATTTGGGTTTACAGGGTGCAATCTAAAAAATAACCACTTGACACACATATCCACTCCCTGACTACTAACAAAGTGGGACAGAGCCTGTGGCTTGAGGCTAAAGCTTCTGCCTAGCATGCAGACTGCCCAGGTTCGAATCCCAGAAAGGGTGAATTCTGACTGAAGAGAGGTAAATAACTCGAAATAGCTATCTCAGAAATCCCTTATTTCTTTGTTAACAATTTTAAAAAACAACATATATATATTTGTGCTTGCAGATGGCTCTGGGTTGAGCTGAAACAAGCAAAGGAAAGAATGATTTCTTCCTCCCATATTTGGGTTTACAGGGTGCAATCTAAAAAATAACCACTTGACACACATATCCACTCCCTGACTACTAACAAAGTGGGACAGAGCCTGTGGCTTGAGGCTAAAGCTTCTGCCTAGCATGCAGACTGCCCAGGTTCGAATCCCAGAAAGGGTGAATTCTGACTGAAGAGAGGTAAATAACTCGAAATAGCTATCTCAGAAATCCCTTATTTCTTTGTTAACAATTTTAAAAAACAACATATATATATTTGTGCTTGCAGATGGCTCTGGGTTGAGCTGAAACAAGCAAAGGAAAGAATGATTTCTTCCTCCCATATTTGGGTTTACAGGGTGCAATCTAAAAAATAACCACTTGACACACATATCCACTCCCTGACTACTAACAAAGTGGGACAGAGCCTGTGGCTTGAGGCTAAAGCTTCTGCCTAGCATGCAGACTGCCCAGGTTCGAATCCCAGAAAGGGTGAATTCTGACTGAAGAGAGGTAAATAACTCGAAATAGCTATCTCAGAAATCCCTTATTTCTTTGTTAACAATTTTAAAAAACAACATATATATATTTGTGCTTGCAGATGGCTCTGGGTTGAGCTGAAACAAGCAAAGGAAAGAATGATTTCTTCCTCCCATATTTGGGTTTACAGGGTGCAATCTAAAAAATAACCACTTGACACACATATCCACTCCCTGACTACTAACAAAGTGGGACAGAGCCTGTGGCTTGAGGCTAAAGCTTCTGCCTAGCATGCAGACTGCCCAGGTTCGAATCCCAGAAAGGGTGAATTCTGACTGAAGAGAGGTAAATAACTCGAAATAGCTATCTCAGAAATCCCTTATTTCTTTGTTAACAATTTTAAAAAACAACATATATATATTTGTGCTTGCAGATGGCTCTGGGTTGAGCTGAAACAAGCAAAGGAAAGAATGATTTCTTCCTCCCATATTTGGGTTTACAGGGTGCAATCTAAAAAATAACCACTTGACACACATATCCACTCCCTGACTACTAACAAAGTGGGACAGAGCCTGTGGCTTGAGGCTAAAGCTTCTGCCTAGCATGCAGACTGCCCAGGTTCGAATCCCAGAAAGGGTGAATTCTGACTGAAGAGAGGTAAATAACTCGAAATAGCTATCTCAGAAATCCCTTATTTCTTTGTTAACAATTTTAAAAAACAACATATATATATTTGTGCTTGCAGATGGCTCTGGGTTGAGCTGAAACAAGCAAAGGAAAGAATGATTTCTTCCTCCCATATTTGGGTTTACAGGGTGCAATCTAAAAAATAACCACTTGACACACATATCCACTCCCTGACTACTAACAAAGTGGGACAGAGCCTGTGGCTTGAGGCTAAAGCTTCTGCCTAGCATGCAGACTGCCCAGGTTCGAATCCCAGAAAGGGTGAATTCTGACTGAAGAGAGGTAAATAACTCGAAATAGCTATCTCAGAAATCCCTTATTTCTTTGTTAACAATTTTAAAAAACAACATATATATATTTGTGCTTGCAGATGGCTCTGGGTTGAGCTGAAACAAGCAAAGGAAAGAATGATTTCTTCCTCCCATATTTGGGTTTACAGGGTGCAATCTAAAAAATAACCACTTGACACACATATCCACTCCCTGACTACTAACAAAGTGGGACAGAGCCTGTGGCTTGAGGCTAAAGCTTCTGCCTAGCATGCAGACTGCCCAGGTTCGAATCCCAGAAAGGGTGAATTCTGACTGAAGAGAGGTAAATAACTCGAAATAGCTATCTCAGAAATCCCTTATTTCTTTGTTAACAATTTTAAAAAACAACATATATATATTTGTGCTTGCAGATGGCTCTGGGTTGAGCTGAAACAAGCAAAGGAAAGAATGATTTCTTCCTCCCATATTTGGGTTTACAGGGTGCAATCTAAAAAATAACCACTTGACACACATATCCACTCCCTGACTACTAACAAAGTGGGACAGAGCCTGTGGCTTGAGGCTAAAGCTTCTGCCTAGCATGCAGACTGCCCAGGTTCGAATCCCAGAAAGGGTGAATTCTGACTGAAGAGAGGTAAATAACTCGAAATAGCTATCTCAGAAATCCCTTATTTCTTTGTTAACAATTTTAAAAAACAACATATATATATTTGTGCTTGCAGATGGCTCTGGGTTGAGCTGAAACAAGCAAAGGAAAGAATGATTTCTTCCTCCCATATTTGGGTTTACAGGGTGCAATCTAAAAAATAACCACTTGACACACATATCCACTCCCTGACTACTAACAAAGTGGGACAGAGCCTGTGGCTTGAGGCTAAAGCTTCTGCCTAGCATGCAGACTGCCCAGGTTCGAATCCCAGAAAGGGTGAATTCTGACTGAAGAGAGGTAAATAACTCGAAATAGCTATCTCAGAAATCCCTTATTTCTTTGTTAACAATTTTAAAAAACAACATATATATATTTGTGCTTGCAGATGGCTCTGGGTTGAGCTGAAACAAGCAAAGGAAAGAATGATTTCTTCCTCCCATATTTGGGTTTACAGGGTGCAATCTAAAAAATAACCACTTGACACACATATCCACTCCCTGACTACTAACAAAGTGGGACAGAGCCTGTGGCTTGAGGCTAAAGCTTCTGCCTAGCATGCAGACTGCCCAGGTTCGAATCCCAGAAAGGGTGAATTCTGACTGAAGAGAGGTAAATAACTCGAAATAGCTATCTCAGAAATCCCTTATTTCTTTGTTAACAATTTTAAAAAACAACATATATATATTTGTGCTTGCAGATGGCTCTGGGTTGAGCTGAAACAAGCAAAGGAAAGAATGATTTCTTCCTCCCATATTTGGGTTTACAGGGTGCAATCTAAAAAATAACCACTTGACACACATATCCACTCCCTGACTACTAACAAAGTGGGACAGAGCCTGTGGCTTGAGGCTAAAGCTTCTGCCTAGCATGCAGACTGCCCAGGTTCGAATCCCAGAAAGGGTGAATTCTGACTGAAGAGAGGTAAATAACTCGAAATAGCTATCTCAGAAATCCCTTATTTCTTTGTTAACAATTTTAAAAAACAACATATATATATTTGTGCTTGCAGATGGCTCTGGGTTGAGCTGAAACAAGCAAAGGAAAGAATGATTTCTTCCTCCCATATTTGGGTTTACAGGGTGCAATCTAAAAAATAACCACTTGACACACATATCCACTCCCTGACTACTAACAAAGTGGGACAGAGCCTGTGGCTTGAGGCTAAAGCTTCTGCCTAGCATGCAGACTGCCCAGGTTCGAATCCCAGAAAGGGTGAATTCTGACTGAAGAGAGGTAAATAACTCGAAATAGCTATCTCAGAAATCCCTTATTTCTTTGTTAACAATTTTAAAAAACAACATATATATATTTGTGCTTGCAGATGGCTCTGGGTTGAGCTGAAACAAGCAAAGGAAAGAATGATTTCTTCCTCCCATATTTGGGTTTACAGGGTGCAATCTAAAAAATAACCACTTGACACACATATCCACTCCCTGACTACTAACAAAGTGGGACAGAGCCTGTGGCTTGAGGCTAAAGCTTCTGCCTAGCATGCAGACTGCCCAGGTTCGAATCCCAGAAAGGGTGAATTCTGACTGAAGAGAGGTAAATAACTCGAAATAGCTATCTCAGAAATCCCTTATTTCTTTGTTAACAATTTTAAAAAACAACATATATATATTTGTGCTTGCAGATGGCTCTGGGTTGAGCTGAAACAAGCAAAGGAAAGAATGATTTCTTCCTCCCATATTTGGGTTTACAGGGTGCAATCTAAAAAATAACCACTTGACACACATATCCACTCCCTGACTACTAACAAAGTGGGACAGAGCCTGTGGCTTGAGGCTAAAGCTTCTGCCTAGCATGCAGACTGCCCAGGTTCGAATCCCAGAAAGGGTGAATTCTGACTGAAGAGAGGTAAATAACTCGAAATAGCTATCTCAGAAATCCCTTATTTCTTTGTTAACAATTTTAAAAAACAACATATATATATTTGTGCTTGCAGATGGCTCTGGGTTGAGCTGAAACAAGCAAAGGAAAGAATGATTTCTTCCTCCCATATTTGGGTTTACAGGGTGCAATCTAAAAAATAACCACTTGACACACATATCCACTCCCTGACTACTAACAAAGTGGGACAGAGCCTGTGGCTTGAGGCTAAAGCTTCTGCCTAGCATGCAGACTGCCCAGGTTCGAATCCCAGAAAGGGTGAATTCTGACTGAAGAGAGGTAAATAACTCGAAATAGCTATCTCAGAAATCCCTTATTTCTTTGTTAACAATTTTAAAAAACAACATATATATATTTGTGCTTGCAGATGGCTCTGGGTTGAGCTGAAACAAGCAAAGGAAAGAATGATTTCTTCCTCCCATATTTGGGTTTACAGGGTGCAATCTAAAAAATAACCACTTGACACACATATCCACTCCCTGACTACTAACAAAGTGGGACAGAGCCTGTGGCTTGAGGCTAAAGCTTCTGCCTAGCATGCAGACTGCCCAGGTTCGAATCCCAGAAAGGGTGAATTCTGACTGAAGAGAGGTAAATAACTCGAAATAGCTATCTCAGAAATCCCTTATTTCTTTGTTAACAATTTTAAAAAACAACATATATATATTTGTGCTTGCAGATGGCTCTGGGTTGAGCTGAAACAAGCAAAGGAAAGAATGATTTCTTCCTCCCATATTTGGGTTTACAGGGTGCAATCTAAAAAATAACCACTTGACACACATATCCACTCCCTGACTACTAACAAAGTGGGACAGAGCCTGTGGCTTGAGGCTAAAGCTTCTGCCTAGCATGCAGACTGCCCAGGTTCGAATCCCAGAAAGGGTGAATTCTGACTGAAGAGAGGTAAATAACTCGAAATAGCTATCTCAGAAATCCCTTATTTCTTTGTTAACAATTTTAAAAAACAACATATATATATTTGTGCTTGCAGATGGCTCTGGGTTGAGCTGAAACAAGCAAAGGAAAGAATGATTTCTTCCTCCCATATTTGGGTTTACAGGGTGCAATCTAAAAAATAACCACTTGACACACATATCCACTCCCTGACTACTAACAAAGTGGGACAGAGCCTGTGGCTTGAGGCTAAAGCTTCTGCCTAGCATGCAGACTGCCCAGGTTCGAATCCCAGAAAGGGTGAATTCTGACTGAAGAGAGGTAAATAACTCGAAATAGCTATCTCAGAAATCCCTTATTTCTTTGTTAACAATTTTAAAAAACAACATATATATATTTGTGCTTGCAGATGGCTCTGGGTTGAGCTGAAACAAGCAAAGGAAAGAATGATTTCTTCCTCCCATATTTGGGTTTACAGGGTGCAATCTAAAAAATAACCACTTGACACACATATCCACTCCCTGACTACTAACAAAGTGGGACAGAGCCTGTGGCTTGAGGCTAAAGCTTCTGCCTAGCATGCAGACTGCCCAGGTTCGAATCCCAGAAAGGGTGAATTCTGACTGAAGAGAGGTAAATAACTCGAAATAGCTATCTCAGAAATCCCTTATTTCTTTGTTAACAATTTTAAAAAACAACATATATATATTTGTGCTTGCAGATGGCTCTGGGTTGAGCTGAAACATATATATATATATATATATATACTGCTCAAAAAAATAAAGGGAACACAAACGTAGTATATATATACACACACACAAACCCCCCCCCCCATATACATAGATGTGTAATAAATTTATACAATTGTTTTATATTTACTAGGAAATGTTTTAGTTTCCTTGAGGCACAACTTTTATAAACTGCAGTGATCAAATTGGTATTAGGTGTGTTCACAACATAAAAGCTTTTGGATCAATTCTTTTCAGAAAGTCCAAGTCAAATTTCTTCTTTTTAAAAGTATCTTTTCAGTTTCCTGGATTGGACCCCAAAAATCTTGTACCTGTGCTGAATGAAGAGGAAGGATATCATCAAATTGGACCAGCAGAATATTGCCGTGACTATTTTGTTTTGTCAGTTACTATTGCATTTGCTACACAATTAGAACAGGTAATAATATTGATTCATGTTTTTAAATGGCTACATTCTTGGTTATCATGTAGAAGATTTTATACAAGCATGATCTTCACAGTGCATGATGACTTTGTAATATTATCAAACCTGGAATTCCATATACTCTTTAAAATTATTAGAAAGAAATATTTTGAACCTTATTGCATAGCACCCATCTCTGCTCGTTAAAGCTGCCCATATTTTTTTCAGCTGTGACTGCTTTGTGTTTCATTAACTTTAATTGCTTCTTTCAGTGGGTCACATCGCTTGCACAGAAATCTGGAATTAGACAAGATTTGTTAATAAGTATTAGTGAGGGACTAGATTGTGCAAATTCTGAATCACTTCAAATAATATTTGCAATATGCATGGTCCTATTATCTCTTTTTTTTATTTCTTGCTCTCTAAAATCTAAAAATCTAAATTAACTGTATTCTGTCCTGCTGGGAGTAGCTAAAAAAATGAGCAGGAGCTAATAGTTACTCTTATCTTTGAGTCCTCTGATTTTATATTTGCTAAATATTTAAATGCCTGAATAAATTTAGTAGAATGTGGAAGAATCTTTATAATGGAAGTGCAGATGAATGCTCATAGATCCAAATGATCAATCTGAGGATGCATAGTCTGTTTTGTGTTTTCCTCTACATTCACAATAGTTAATACCTACCACAGTGAAAATTCCAGAACGACAGCCTGAATTCTTCTTTTACTATTCACTCCTTGGTAACGATGTTACCAATGAACCATTTACTGACCTGATGAATCCAAACTTTGAACCAGAAAGAGCATCTGTTAGAATACGCAGCAGCACTGAAGTTCTAAGAGCTTACTTTTTTGCTCACTCAAAGTTGCAGGTAAGCAGTTTTACCATTTTTGTTGACAGTTTAAACCTTAATAATTTGTTCTAGAATCTGAGATAATCCTGTGGATTTATCACAATCCAGTCTGGCACGTGGGCAAAAGTTTTGGCCCTACAGAAAAGCAATATTATAATTCAATAGGCTCATGCATCAGCAGAATTGGAGACATTCTTGTTATACGTTTAATGGCAGGCAGCATTTCCCTCGGCTTGTGGGGTGTTTAGAAATGATCCAACATCTACATGTAACGATGAAATCTCTGCACGGTTTAGTAGTACCATTAATCTCTGGATCAGTTTTGCTGTCCTTGTTTGGGTTGTGAATTGTGACTCATGTCCTATAATATGTTTATTTGAAGCTGTTGCTAAATTGTGACTTGAAGTATTAGGGATTTTGGGAAATACGACAATCTGAGGAAAATCAAAATCTGGGGAATCCTTGCTTCCATAAGACGTTAATCTAAGATTCATTATGAATATTTGTGTGTCATCTTTAGTGCTTGCATTTGGAGGTGATTGTGTAAATTCTTTAAATACGACTAATCAGTATGATCTATTTGTTTTCTTTTTCCCCTCATAATGCTCTTCTGAATTCTAGATTCATCTCTGTTGTGGGGACCAATCTCTTGGAAGCACTGAAATTCTTTTAACTAGCTTATTAAAGAAAGGAAGTACCGAAATTTGTCAGCATCCAGTGGCTATAGAAGGAGCATTTATTCTTGTTCCACCTAATAGAGCTCGGCAGAAACTGCCACCCTTGCCTTTGGATATGGCACCTACTGTTGGGGTCTCGGTATCACTTCAGAAGGATGACAGAGTTTGTCAGGTGCAGCTCATTTTTTGTTACTTAGTTTTTGTTACTATTTAAAGCATAGAATACAATAAAAATATACTGATGATCATTTTTACATGAAAATGAAATTAATGCTAGTCATAAACATTGCTTTTTGTTTGTTCAGCCTATAATCCAATCAGCTGCAAAGGCTGAGACTGAAAATGTGAAAAAAGGTTTGTCCCCAACACATGATAAAGAAGTGAGACCTGAAAATGGCTCCCAAGATATCTTACCTCAGACACAACATTCTCCCCCCATAAAAGAGGATGCTACAGAAAGTGAAGTAGAAAGTATTCATTATGACAAAAATCCAAAATTACAGAAAAAAGGTAATAATTGGACAGAACCTATATCTCGTAACTTATTATCTCTAGCCCAAACTTATTCTTTCCTTGTATCTTTTTTATAGCAGCCTCAGAAATTTTTTTTACTCTGCACATTCTAAAAGCTCTGAATAGATGGAATTCCTACCTATGGAATTCCTTTATGTTTAGTTTGAGAGCATTATCTGTTTATGGTTGTAGGTTTCATATTTCATTTTAAAATAAATTACTAGTATAAAAACACCAGGGTTTTTTGTGTAAATAGAATACAGTAACGTACGGGTGCTTTATACCAGAGGTCTCCAATCTTTCTCGGTTGGCGGACTGGAGAGAAAGGAGGAGAAAGGATTTTACACGCACGTGTGCACACAAATGGGGCTGTGAGCACACACGACGCCAATAGAGCGGTGCTAGCCCCTGTGTGACACTAGCGGCACCCTGGTTTCGTCTCACAGTGCCCCATTTTCGGCCCATGGCACCTCGTTTTCACTGCGATGTCCTGTTTTTGCTGCATGTGGTGCTCCATTTGCATAGCAGCAGCGCTAGCACGAGTGGGCATGAGTACACGCACACGTGTGCATGCACTGGCCAGCTTATCCCGTGGCCCACAGGTTGGCGACCCCTGCTTTATATGATTTTGTCCTTATATGTAAATGTGGAAATATATTTTGTAAATACTAGTCTGCCAGAAATATTAGCCTTAATCACATGAATTGTCTTCAAGATGCCACATGGAATATTTTTTATGAACCTATAGCAATAGATATATATCTAGTTGAGAACTGTGTTTTTAACAAATAAAACTAGAGTAATAATGGAAAAGGTTTCCTCTGTCCAGTAAAATCTGACTCTAGGGGGCAGTGTTCAACTCCGTTTCTTAGGCAAGGGAGCCAGCATTGTCCAACGACACTTCAATGGTCTTGTGGCCAGCATGATTATATGCTGAGGCGCACAGAATGGTGTTACTTCCCCACTGAAACGGTACCTATTTATCTAATTGCATTTGCATCCTTTCCTACTGCTAGGAGGAGCCGGGGCAAGTATTGTGAACTCATCCTGTCATGTGGCACTCAGGTCTCGAACCCACGCTGTCAGCTTTCCAGCTGACAAGTTCAGCATCTTTAATCACTGAGCCATCATACCACCTTAGAGTAATAGTAACTTACACTTATTTGAAACTGTTGCAACACTATATTGAGAAGCTTTTATTGGAAGAAAAGCTAACACTTTTTTTGAAGTTAATTTTGTGTTTATATTTGCAGCTTTGAAAAGTAAACTGCCTGCTTCTCAGACTCAACATCCCAGTACTTCTGAATCCACTACAGGACAAAAAATTGCTGTTCCTGCATCATCCCATCATTTTTGTTTTTCGGTAGATTTAAGAGCTGTCCATAATCTGGATGCTGGATTTCCTGTTAATTGTATGTTAAGGTATGAAAGCTTTACACTGTAATGCATTGGGAAGGCATGATTTATTTTTGCTATATAAAACAATGTAAAATCTTAAGATACAGGTCTAGATCTTAAGTAAACACTACGTGAATAAACTATTTTATGGGATTTACTTTGGAGGATATTTTCTTGTTAAATACAAAAACTCAAATGCATTGTTTTCTCCTAGAAATGTTGAAATTCTTCGGATTCATTCCTTTCTGATATATTGTAACAAATTATTGTTTTCAAATACTAGTGTATCTTTTCTGGGATTCCAGACATTTTGAGATAAAAAGCAATAAATTGGCTAGCCAGGATGCTAAATTGGAGATTTCCTGCTTAATAATGGAATGATGTATAAGGAAAATAAAATAGTAATGTTTTAGTCATAGCTAATTGCATTTTTCTTTGAATCATAGCCAAACACCATTCTGACTTGGATTTGTCATACTATGGCAGAGTTTACCAAGCTAAATCATGATGTGCTTTTCTAGATTCTATTCTAGAATATTATATGAGGCATTATTAGTAGTAAAGTATAATTTATAGCTTAACTTAGTTTAGTTACTAATCTAGGGGCAGCTTGTGGATTATTTAGTAAATCTGGTTTAAAGTAAATTATGGTTAATATACTATGTGAATACAAATGGAAAAGTACCTCCTGAAGAATATATTTTAGTTTCTTTTTGTAAACAGTTTTCCTGAAAGTTCCTTTTATTTTATGTACTTTTTACAATTGAAAATACTGCTGTAGCCACTTAGTTTCCAGGTAGGGCATCACTAAGTAGTAATGGAAGCATTTAATTTTTGTCTGAACCTCTTTTAGTAGTCTGTCGTATGTGATGTGATTTGGAATATGATCATTCTATTTAGACATTAAATACCCCTTGGGATACAAATACAGGGAAGAATGTTTTTATAGGAGAGAAAAAAAGTCCAAATGAAATATATCTCCCCTGAAGTCTTTAATATTAGACTGAATTGTGATATGCATATTCAAAATATCACTATATATCTCCTGTACAGACTTAAATTTGATCTTGCTTTCAACCTGATAGAAAATCAGAACAGATGGTGATGCCATCAGATGCTGTTCTAGATTTAAAGTGTTAATGTTTTAAAAATAGCCATCAGCAGCAAGAAAAGTCTCTAGTACGAACTAAATAATTCTTTTTAGGAGTCCCATCCCATTCGTGTCGGAAGCACTGAGGCACTCCTGGGTTGAAAGGATTAGCCACTGACATCACCATCGCCCCTGTTAATGAGCCCCACTTAATTGGTACCTATTTATCTACTTGCACTCGCATACTTCCAAACTGCTAGGTCAGTGATTCTCAACCTTCCTAATGCCACGACCCTTTAATACAGTTCCTTATGTTGTGGTGACCCCCAACCCATAAAATTAGTCCTTGACTTACAACAGTTTGCTTAGTGACTGTTCAAAGTTACAGTGGCACTGAAAAAAGTGACTTATGACCATTTTTCACACGACCGTTGCAGCATCCCCAGGGTCATGTGATTTACATTCGGATGCTTGGCAACCGATTCATATTTATGATGGTCATATTGTTCCAGGGTCATATGATCACCTTTTGCAACCTTCTGACTAGCAAAGTTAGTGGGGAAACCAGATTCACTTAAGAACCATGTTACTAATTTAATCTCTCTCTCCCTCTTTCTTTCTCTCTTCCCCTCTCTCTCCCTTTCTCTCTCTTCTTCTTTATTTCTTTCTCCCTCTCTTTCTCTCCTTTCTCTATTTCTCT
The DNA here is from genome assembly GCA_034064705.1 of Bothrops alternatus. NCBI lineage: Eukaryota > Metazoa > Chordata > Lepidosauria > Squamata > Viperidae > Bothrops > Bothrops alternatus. Next base: position 9,364,032 of record JARGCV010000018.1, on the reverse strand, counting down.
CTCCCAATTTTGTCTCTCTCCTTTTCTTTCTCTTTCCCTCTCTCTTTCTCTCTCACCCTTTCTCTCTTCCTCTCTGTTTCTCTCTCCCTCTCTCTCCCTTTCTTTCCCTCTCTCTCCCTTCCTTTCTCTTTCTCCCTCTCTTTCTCTCTCCCTCCCTTTCTCTCCCTTCCTCCCTTCCTCTCTCTCTCTCCGATCGGGGAGGGCTACCTGTGTGACCTTGAAGCTGACAGCAGCCTACCAGGCGGCGTGCAGGACTCTGGCGCACCCTAGGACTGCCCGTTGGCGCCTGGTTAGAGCAGGTGGCCGGCGCTACATTGTGGCCGGCTCCCTGGCATGGAACACCGCGCGGCAACATCACCAATGGGCGGGGCATCCTGAGGCCCCGGCGCCTGGTTAAAGCAACTGGCTGGCGCTCCGTTGTAGCCAGCTCTGACGGCGGCAGCAGGGATCCCCCACAGCTTGTGGCTTCTGCTGCAGTGCCCGGATCGGTTTCCCACCGTGCGGGCATTGGAATGTTTGATCGGTATCGGAGCTCAGTGAGCCCGGAGCAAGGGAGCAGCCACCCCCACCCACAGCTATACCCCAAGTCACCATCAGATGCCTATCACGGGCAGCTGGCCTGAGCCAATGAGGCGCCGGCGATTGCCTCAAGCCGCAGCCCAATGAGACTGCACTGCGCCTTACAGGCAGCGCGTAGTGGCCAATGAGTGCCGGACGGGGGGTGGTTACTGAGTGTGCGGCACCATTATGGCCACTTCAATCGGTATCAGGAGTGGGGAGCGGAAAGCTGAGCTCAGCGAGCCTGGAGCAAGGGAGCAGACCCCCCTGCCCATGGCCGGCCTCCGAGTCACCGTTCTGATCAGCATCAGCAAAACAAATGTGGGCCTCAATTCCCACCTGCTGCCGCGGGACGAGTCCTCCGGGAGGATGCGCGTCGTCTGGCTGCTTTGCTTTCCCCTCCATAAAGCCGGGCACCTCGGGGAGAGGGGGAAAAGACTTGAGCCCTGGGAGACAACGTGAGGGCCATGAGGGGTATCGCAAGCTCGCGGGAGGGGAGAGGAAAAAAAATGGAAGCAAGTTGAGGCCGCAACAGAGAGAGAGAGAGAAGGGGAAAAAGAAGGGGGCGGTTGTGATGTTGGCTCTCAGGGCCACAACCCAAGCGGTCTCAAACAGCTACCTGCAAGTGGATAGCTCTGCCCTCTTCAGGCTCACGCTTCTGAAGTAAGAAGGGGGGAAGGGCGACACGGATCCTGCACAGTGAGTCCCTGGGGAGGGCGGGGCCTCGCTCTGAGCCTGCGCTCTTCGCGCGCCCTCAGTAGGGTTCCTGTAGGCCGTCGCCAAGCAGCTTGTTTTCAATTTCAACAAGCAAGTGAGCTGTGAAGGAGGGGGGAGGAAGGTGATGCTGCGGGGGGAGCAGTGGGGGGGAGGAAAAGCCTTGTCTTAGGCGACCCCTGTGAAATGGTCGTTCGACCCCCAAAGGGGTCGCGACCCACAGGTTGAGAACCGCTGTGCTAGGTGATCTGGGACTGTTAAGCTAATACGCAAGATAGCTCTATTCATCTGAGGGAAGGAGATCACTGCTGAATATAAGCTGCAAAAACTTAATTATTCAGTGGTCTTTGGGAAAACTATTTCCCTGGTAGAATATAGACTTACCTTTTCCTCCCCTTTTCTCCTTTCCCTTTCATTAGTTTTTTTTAATCCTTATGCAGATAAATTAAAAAACTATCCCAAGTTTTTTTGTTTGTGATATCAAGGAATCACCATTTCATAAATAGAATTCTGCTCAATCTTCTCTGGATGTATTGCAATAAAATGAGACCTACAGACACGTAGTGAGGTTACTATTACTTCAGTCTCCCTGACAAATTTTGTAATTAATACTGAATTTTGCCATTTTCAAGTTCAAAGATGTTATTAAGCTACTAGTACTTTGAATTTAAAATATATTTCCTGAAATTTGCTTAAAATTACTGATGGTCAGATTTATTTGATATTAATTTTTTCTTCCTCCATAGGTATTCATATCCATTTTTTGGCAGTGCTGCACCCATTATGACAAATCCTCCTGTGGAAGTAAGAAAAAACATGGAAGTATTTCTTCCACAATCTTACTGTGCATTTGATTTTGCAACTATGCCCCATCAGCTTCAAGATACCTTTTGCAGGTAACTTATGTTCTGAGATATTGTTTTAATAATGCATACATTAATATTTGTAGGATCGTAAAACATAAAATGGCAGATGAAGTCTAAAAATATATTGTAGTACTTTGATTTCTTTTAGGATGAATTGCCATATCAATTGGGTAAATGACAAATATGTGTATCTTTAAATTTCAAGTGATTGTATTTTTAAAGCATTTACTTATGCTTATTTGTTTATATTAAAAAGTTAAACAATTTAATTAAAATACTTTAACTTGTGGGAAAAAATATAGTTGTTTACTGCATTCTTCCATTCCTCTTCTGTATAACCAGGTTAGAGTACTTATAGTTTGCACCTTAATTCCAAGCAAAGTGACATTTGAAAAATAAAAGATGCATACTTCCACTGAGAAAAATAGGGGAAGACTGACAAAAAAAGTAGTTTCTTGTAAATTACCTGTTTTCTTCTTGTATTTCAGGTTACCACTGCTGGTGGAACTGTGGCATAAAGATAAAACAACTAAAGACTTGCTTCTAGGAGTTGCAAGACTCCAGCTTTCAAAGATTTTGGCCATGGAAAAAACACGTTTTCTAGGAGGAAATGGTGAGCAGTGTTGGCGTCAGACCTTCAGTGAAACTATTCCTTTTACAGCTGCACAGGGGTAAATATTTTGAAAAATTGGGATTCCTACAGTAAAGCCAATTCTTTTTAATACTATAGATCAGCGTTTCTCAACCTCAACAACTACGATGTACGGACTTCAGTTTTTATGTTGGGTGGAGGAATTCTGGAAGTTGAACTCCATACATCTTAAAGTTGCTAAGGTTTAGAAACACTACCATTGACACATTCTGTATTATACAGGTAGTGCTTGCTTAACTACTTCCCTGCTTAGCAGCTGCTTCAGTTATGAGGGCACCGAAAAATAACTTTCTGACCAATCATACTTAAGACTATTGCAACGTCCTTCAGGTAATATGATCGAGATTTGAGCCCTTCACAGTTGGAAGACATTTATAGTTGTCAAAGCGTCCCCAATTGCATGATTGCCATTTGTGTGCTTCACACTGGCTTCTGACAAGAAGAGTCAATGGAGAAGCCTCCCTTGACTACCCTCACAACTGCGGATGATTTGCTCAACCATCACGGAAGTGAAATTGTAACCTCATTACTGTGACATGATGTCTCACTTAATGACGGTAGTGCTTAGCAATGGAATTTGTGCCAATTGTGGTCATTAAGCAAGGACTGCCTGTAATTAAAATGCAGGATTTAGTTTTATATAGATTAGACTGAAGAATTTACTTTTCTGTTTTTCAACTTTACAAATCTGTTTTTAATGATGTAATATTTGTTAAATTATTTCATTATTTAATACTCATTTAATAACTTAATATAATGCATTAATACTTTGTACACCTTTTTCATTTTAGGAGAATATATTTGAATTCCAGATTGTATTTGATCATTTAGATTTGATATTTCAGTATTGCTAGTCAGATAAATCATGAATCGCTGTGTAGCCAAATATAACAGCCACTAGATGGCACTGCTTCAAATCTAATTAGCTTTAGCCCCTGATGCAGGGAAATATTTTCCTCTATTTTCTAATGTAATTACGTTAGTTCTCTGCTTAGGTTGGACTATTTCAGATATCCTATTTATATTTGTTTTTCTTATATCTAGATACGCAATATTTTATTGTACTTGCATAAGGAATTATTAGGTATTAATGAAAATGAGTGTAAATAAAGGTTTTGCCGAGTGAGGATTTCATTTTTTGACTCAACCAAAACAATTAAAAGAGCCTATCATTCATCAAGATTTGTCAACCTATATCCATACTTGCAGATTTTACAGGATGTCAAAAAAATTGGTTTGGACTTTTAAACTGGTTTTCCTAATTGTTCAAGAAAAGAAAGAGTAGCTTAAAAGGCTAAGACCTTTGTTCTTAAAACATTAGCACTCTTATATGGACTAATTAAATTAGGGTGTGGTGCTATATACAATTGAAGTACATATGGATATATCTTAAGATAAATCTAATAGAATTTGAGGACATACTTGATATACTATTAAAAGTCTAGCTAATATATAGGATTAATAATCATCATCGCAGTCTCCTATTGGAGCATGGGCCAGCAAATCAAATGCAAAATAATTTTCTGCTTTTTGTTTAAATGTAACACATCTTGCAAATCCTGTTGGTCTTTCAGCATGTACCAAGTTATCTCAATTTTTTAAAAAATCAAGTCAAGATGTAAGAACCTGAGCTTTTAGGAGAGTCTGGGAAATTCTGGCAGTCTTAAGAATAGCAATATAAAATAATGATTTTTTAAAAAAAAAACATACTTCCAGGATTAAGAGGGAAATCCTGTTTAATGTCAAGGTATGATAGCTATGTAGTTTTATAATTGAAAAATGTTTATCTCTCTCTTTTATTGTTTGTGCAAGAACTTTCTTTTATAGCTAAAATGTGTTATTTGCTTTATAGGCCAAGCAACAAGATTGCAGATCTTTCATATATAGTGACTCTAGAAGATTATGGACTTGTGAAAATGCATGAAGTTCTGGTGTCTGATTCTTCCCGGGTAAATGAATATGTATCATTTCAGGTTGAGAGAGAAAGCATTCCATTAGAAATCATGTGAAAGTATTTATTGTACTCCGTGTTTAGTGTTTAGGTGCTGATGAGCTACTAGGAGTTCCTAAAGTACAGCCTGAAGTCCATACTGAACCAAGAGAAACACTGGAATATAAAGCAGCACTTGAACTAGAAATGTGGAAGGAACTACAAGAAGATCTTTTTGAGAATCAGGTTATTTCATAATTTTTGTAGCTGTTAAACTGTGGATCTACTTAGATGAGTGAAAGAAAGAATACCCTCCAGTCCTTTAGCTACATCATACAACTGCATTTGCTGTAATGTGGGGCAAGCACAGTGAATGAATACTTCACATGGTTTGGAATTATAATACTTCACATGGTTTGGAAGTATAAAAAAATCAGGCTGATACATAAAAGGTAACCAAGTAGCATAAGCAAAGAGGAAAACATTAGTAGTAGCAATACCCAATTGAAAAAGCAAGTCTAGAAGCAGAAGGCCCTTCCTACCGTGTTTCCTCAAAAATAAGACCTGGTCTTATTTTATTTATTATTATTATTATTTTGCCTCCAAATGAAGCACCAGGTCTTATATTCAGGAGTTGTCTTTTCCACTCATGTCGTGGCAGCGGCAACGACAGCCCTGCCCAGCTGGCCCACTTCTGTGGCCAAAGGAGCAGCTTCAATCTGCAGCTGAGAATGGAGCTCTGGTCTGCATTTCACCGTCAGAGGCCTTCTGGAAAGGCCTCTGCAGCCGAAAACTGAGCTAAGGATTGAATCCATAGCTCGGTTCTCTCCATAGCTCAGTTCTCAGCTGCAGAGGCCTTCCAGAAATGCAGGCCAGGGGATGCTCCAGAAGAAGTGGACCATCAAGAGGCGGCTGCAATAGTAAGCGGGTGCAGGGCACATGGGCAGCTCCACCCACCCCACCCTAAGGCTTATATTTGGTGCAGGGCTTATATTAGACCCACCCCCAAAAATCAAGCTAGGGCTTATTTTCGGGGTAGGCCTTACTTTCGGGAAAACACGGTATAAACAAAAATCAGAAACATCAAATTGTTCCCAAAGTCTGTCAATACTTAAATGTAGAGTAACTGCAAAGAAGAGGTTAAAAACACAGAGGAAAGCCAGTGTGGTGTTTTGGATAAAGTATTGGATTAGGACCTGGGAGAGAGAGAGGTTTAAAGCCACCTTCAGGCATTGTAATTCACTGGGTGATACCATACATCCACCCACCAAAGCAGCAGATTGCGTTTTATAGTATCTGGCAGCAGAATGTGCAGGAATCTGCTTTTTTTAGTATAAAAGGCAATCTGCTGCTTTGGTAGGTGGATGTATGGTGAATCACCCAGTGAATTACAATGTCTCCATCCAACCTATCCTCCAGGATTTGTTGTGGGGAAAATAGAAAATATTCATGCATGTCATGAATATCGCTTAGACATAAAGCAAGGTAAAATTTAATGATTAATTGAACGTAGACATAACCAAGGTGTGGTAAAACAAAGAGATCCATGATTGAGTTCTAGGGTATGAATAAGAGCTTTTTAGGTCACTAACTTGATTAATGTGGGGTAAAATTACAAAAACTATTCTTCCAAGAGATAAATAGGCAGAATACATAAAACAAAATGACCACGATAGATATTCAAGTAATGTTTGCTTGCTATTGCTTCAGGATTTCACCAGGTTTTAAATTATCTAATTTAAGCTATTCTCATGAAATGCTTAACTAGAGTGAGGATTTAGACGGGCAATTTCTCTTACAGATCATGATTTTCATTATTATATATTGGAAGTCCAGAATATTACTGTTAATGTTTTGATCTAGCTGCTCAGAATCTCCTATTCATGGACATTCTTATAATATTGCGAAACACTGTTATCTACATATTAAACTAAGTACCAGGAGGAAACCCAGAAAAATACAAATTATATAGTATACGTGCACAAATACTTGTCAGTAATGACTCATTAGATTTAGCTTTTCACTTAAAGGAACTATCCATTGGTAATGGGTCTTCAGATATAATGTAAGTATTCTTTGTTATAGCTGATAACTTGGACTGTACATGATATAATAAGTGGAAGCTTTAATGATAGAACTGTGTAAGTTGTCTTTTTATTCAAAATAAAACAAAACAGTGCTTTTTGTAGTTGAAGAAGAAGGAGTTGGCTCATATGCAGGCCCTGGCAGAAGAGTGGAAAAAAAGGGATAGAGAAAGAGAAGCTTTGGTAAAGAAAAAAGTAAGTGCTTTCATTTTAGAATTCTCATATGTCATTGTCTTCTGAAACCATTTACCATGATAATCTTTAAATAGGAGCAGTACCAAGAATTTTCTGTAACTAGTAAATTGCATAAAAAATACTATAGGTAGCTCATTTTAAAAATAGAACAGAATTTATTACTATTCAGATGTTAAGCTGCATTATTTTTTATTCCTCTTAAGTATATAAAAAAGTGTATAAAAATGTCTATTTTCTCTAAACAATAATAGAGGTACAGGGAATCCATTTCATTCATTTTATACAAATGGTTCACCAAGTCTGAAAGACTATTAAATAAGACATACGCAGAGTTATAGTTTAGGAACTTTTGATTTATTTTTTTTGATACAGAAATTAAGGTAGTCTGCCATTAGAAAAACAGATAATCTTTATTGATACTTCAGAATTCAGTATGTATGGCAGAGCCTAATTGTGCATCTTTAATCATTCATTTTCTTGGGTTTCCATGGTATTATTAGTTTTCCTCAACAAAGTTCAAAAGCACCAATCCTCTTTCTGTCCTGCTTCTTCAAAAGTTAGAGTATCAAAACTATGAGACATTCAACTAAAAGGACAATATTTAGGCTAGATTTTTAGAAATATTTCAATATTTCCCATTTTGTGTACTTTACTTTCTTCTATATATGCCTTAGGTTGCAGAGTATACAGTTTTGGAAGAAAAACTTCAAAAAACTTTAACTGACTTAGAAAAACGTGAAAAACAGCTTGTCAATGCTGAAACTGAGGTAAATGGATGCCAAACTATGCTGTCCATTGTACAGTACATTAAAAAAAAAACCAGCAACAGTCATTTTGTCACAGTGATTTCCAGTCATTTTAAATATTTTTGTGTTATACATTTTGCCAGCAATATGGATCTGGTTTTTTTTCCTTCATAGATACTTTGAAAATTGGCATAAAATGCCATATTTTATATTCTATGTGTAACTTTTGCTGATTGACAAGGTATATCTTTGCATACTTTTATCAAATGTTTTAAGACCTATTTCAAGCTCTCTAGATAAAGATAACTGGATAAACTGATAATGTAGTTTGTTTAAAAAGTTAGTTAGAGAGTTAGCTACATGCAGTGATTTTTGAGAGTACATAGAAACAAATGGACTCATTTGTAAAGTAATGCCAAATATTAAGTTGTTCAGATGTGAATGTGTGTTTTCAAATTGCTTTTATAAAAACTCATTTTAAGCTCCAGCGGTTAAAGAAGGAGCTCCAAGCAGAACATGAACGAAATCAGCAGGAAGTTCAAGATACAATACGGCGAGTCAAACAAGAATGTGCCCACCAGATTGAGTTGGAAAGGGTGAGAATTAGGCAATTTGAGGAGGACAAGATCCGTGCACAAGAACAAGTACGTGCTGTTTATATTTTCCAACTTAACTAAATTATTCATTAATTCTAGAAATAGATATAAATTTTTAAAAGTAAATCTACTAGTGCTCTCAATTTGATTAATAAATGTCTAAATCAGGGGTCTTCAAACTTGGCCCTTTTATGACTTGTGGACTTCGACTCCCAGAATTCCTCATAAAAGGGCCAAGTTTAAAGACCGCTGGTCTAAATTATCTAAGAATGGCATTGCTTACTAAAGCATCCCTTTCTTTAATCCTGAAGATCAACTATATTTACTTAACACTGGTTTCTCAATTGTTCAGCGTCAGGCTTTGAGAGGAGTTGGCATTAAAAACCTCACGGAACAGCATTTTTGGATCTATTACATTTTTGTATCTATTACATTTTTGTTTGTTTTGGTCATGTGGATTTTATCCACATTTTTCATTTCCTACAGCTTTCCCATCTGTGTGTGTATACACACGCGCACATGCATGTGTGTATTGGGAGCTGCCTTGTACATTCTTTGCTTATAGGAATTATTTTTTTCCTAATCATATGTTGTTTTAAACTTCATTGCAGCCATTCATAAGTAAAGCCGTACATTTTGTTCATATTCAGCAATTAAATTGTTAATATAAAATGAAAGGATAATAACAATACAACATCAGCTGATGGTAACACGAAAAGATAAAGCCAAGCAAAAAGCAGTACATTTTCTGCCGCCACTTGAAACAAGAGCAGAGATGCGGCATATTTTTCTGAAAGAACTTCCACACAAAGACAACGTTAAAAATTGTTTTTAATGGTCAAGCCAAACATCTGGCTGTACTATCCCTAATAGAGACATTAAGTTAACTCCCACATTCTTACACAACATTTTTATCTTCAAATAGTTGCTTCCTTTTTTTTTAACATACTAGGGAAGTTTTGAAATTCTCTGATTTGACTTCAAATGTTCTCCAAAAATATATTTAATAGCTTTCTACGTTGTATTGTGAAGCTGGTGTCTTTTTTGTGCATTTGGAGACAGAACATATGCTTTGTATGAAAATAAGAAACATCACTACTAGTGCAGAAACTAAACTATAACAATGGAAGTTAATCAGAACTGAGATTGATAAATAGTTATTAAAGCCATTTTGTATTTAATTATCCTCACTGTTGTTCTATGCCAGAAAGTCCAATAGCATGTATACACATCAGTCATCACAGAATCTCTAGATTCTGCTGAGTTTAGCTTGAAGTTAATTAACTTTCCTAGGCAAGGTATATGTATTGTTCCCAGGAATGGTTTTATTCCACCCAGTGATGAGCAAATCAAAGAGATAAATCCATATTACCAGAGAACTGTGTTTGATGCTCTTTCTGTTTTCCCGCTAAATCTGTTCTTCTAGAGGACTTTGGAAGTTCTGGAGAAGTTTGGGGGGCTGTGAGCATATATTATAAATGTAATATTTGTTGCGTTGGCCAAAAAAATGTTCCTTCAGCTCTGTGTTATGGACCATCCAAGTGTTAAATCCATTCAGATTATTTGTTTCTGAAAACAGCTATACCAGGCAGAAAACAAGCATAAGGCTCTGGAGAAAGAATTTCAGCAATATAAGCAGCAACAAAGTAACAGACCGGAAATCCGAATGCAATCAGAAATAGGCATTCTAACTTTAGAGAAGGTAAGCTATCAACTTCTAATCCCACCTCCTTTTCAATTGTATTCATTCCTAAAGCACAGCATGCATTAATAGCATTATAACTCATTTAAGAAAAGCAGGAGATCAATTTTACATTTAACAGCAGCCAAAATGTGGATAAAGCAAAGTAACAGTTACTGTACAGGGAAACAGCCAGTGATAGTATCCCTCTGTAAGCCATGATTTATTTATTAATTTATTGATGCATTTTTCAAATTATTATTGATAACTACAAAATCATGATTCATTCTAGGTCAAAGCTTTATTTTGATGGTTTAGTACAGAGGTCCCCAACCTTTTGGGCACCAGGGACAGGTTCCATGGAGAGAGGTTTTTCTGTGGACCAGAGGGTGTGTGCTGCCTGCATCTCGCGGATGGGACTTTGCTTGCTTGTGCGGACCAGTTGCTGGCATGCCGTGGCCTGGTACTGGTCCACGGACCTGGGGTTGGAGACCCCTGGCTTAGTACATTAGTACCTTATTAACCTGATATTAACACAAGGGCCTAGAAGCTACCAATAGTATAATAGTATACTAATAGTATACCAATAGTATAATTCAGTTTTTCATATCTAAAGTAGAAGTACCGGTAGGTTTAAGAATGGACTATTTTAGAAGTCCAAATGGCAGTATTACTATAAGAAAGAACTATAATTACTATAAGAAAGAAATCAAAGAGTGTACTATTTTCTGCTAATTTTGAAGGCAGGTAGTCATTTATTACAGAAATAGGATCTTTCATATTGAGGATTTAACTTTACAGTCTGAGCAAATGGAAAACAATCATTAACTACAATTCACTGATAATACATACAAAGACATTTCATACTCAGTTAAACTAAAAAAGAATGCTAATGTGCATTATACAAAATTAAATGTTATCTAATCCCTTTGAAATGTTTAAAAACTGTTTATATGAACTGTCTTGGAGTGCAGATTAATCTAGTTTTGCTTTGTTTGAAAATAAAAATAAGATTATCGCTTAAATGAGAATATTATTTTATGTCACAATATTTACATTAAGTTGCATAACAATTTAATGGTGCATATTGTACCAAGCAATTTTTGAATCCAAATTCTGTGTATCTGTTTGTGTAAAGAGTCTTTCGGGTTTTTTTTAACTGTACTGTATATTAAGATTATATTTTTTACTAGGGGGATCTTGAAAGAAAGTTGGAATCGGCTACTAAAGCAAAACTACATTACAAGCAACAATGGGCACGAGCTTTGAAGGAACTAGCAAGGCTAAAACAGGTGTGTAACAAAAATAAAGTAAATGAATGCACAAGGAATTTCTCCATAAAGGGTGGTAGGGATTGCTGGAGAAATCTAATAATTGATCTAGTTAAGCATCCCTGCTATGATGAATTCATAGAAGGCACATCAGATGTAGGGCTGATTATTCTTTTCATCAGCTTTTAGTTTTCACACACTCTAGAATGAAAAGTTTTATTAAATTGTACTTCTAATTAAAAAAGTTTTATTAGATTCTACCTTTCTGAAATTGCACATTTTATTTATACTCCTCTGTTGTATACATTTCTCTCTAATTTCTACTGTAGAGAAATTATAAGTGGTAGGATGTAAAAAGAGGTGGCTAAAGAAAAGAGGGCTTGCCATTTTTATTAATTAACTGAATTTATGAGAATAAATTTATCCAAGAATAGATATAGTTGTGTCCCTCACAATATAAAATTTTAAATTCTAAAGAAAAATTATGGACAGAAGTCTTGATAACATAACAGTAGCAAGAACATGCTTTCCTTCATATTGGTGGAACCAAAGCTACAACTCCACAAAATTATTTTTGAACAACTTATGGTGATACAGATTGTCCTTGACTTACAACCACAATTGAGCCCAAAATTTATGTTAAGTGAGACATACCGGTATGTTAAGTGAGGTTTGCCCCATTTTACAACTTTTCTAGCCACAGTTGTTAAGTGAATCATTGCAGTTGTTAAGTTAGTAACACAATTGTTAAGTGAATCTGGCTTCCCCTTTGGCTTTGCTTGTCAGAAGGTTGCAAAAACTGTTCACATGATCCCAGAACACTACAACTAACACTAAATATGAACCAGTTCCCAAGTATCCAAATTTTGATCACATGATCATGGGGATGCTGCAACAGTGCTGTTGTAACTTTGAATGGTCACTGAATGAACTGTTGTAAGTCAAGGATTACTGTACTAGCAAAATAATGTTTAAAGTGTCCCATTAGATTTCATGGTTGGAGAGAAGAAAGTGCCTATTGACATCTAATCTGTGCCAAAACTCAAATAGAATGGTATATTTTTATGAGGTAAACTCTAATTTGGAGTATTGTGTCACTCATGAGATGTTTTGGTTACAATTCGTATTAAAGTCAATTGATACGCCAAGGGCCATAAAATATGGAAATGGAAGAATCCTATATTATTATCCTGATTTGAAATGGTAACTTGATTATGTAGTTCTGATGTGCAAGTGGACTTTGTTGCCTGTAATTTTGTGTTTCTGCACTTGTTAAACAAAGCAGACTTTCTTATCTGTGGTAAAAGTATCTATCCTTTTGGAGATTATTTTATAGATATGAAAAATAGTGAACTGAGTTTTGCATGTAGATTGGTACTTCAGTTCTCATCGTTAATTGGTTCTGGAAGTCACACTGAGTATGAAAAACAATGAATATCAAACAAATTTACCATAAGAAATAATGTAGTGAATCACAAGCCCGCCAACACCAACATGTTCCAGCTTATGCATTGAATACCAAATAAATGATGAGTACCGGGACAAAAATTTCATGTCAAAATGGCATTGAGTACCAAATTTTATGAGTTTCAAAGCAGTTGAATACCACGGTACCACTATATATATTATTAACTGTCTTTTTATCTATGGTCTTGTCACTCATAGTTGTTTGGCTGGACTGGAACTGCAAATAATGAAGGCCACTTGTTAGAAATATTGCAACACTAATTATCGTTGGGTGTGTTTGTGAAATACAATCTAGATACAGTGCTTACATATTTAAAATACTGCATTTTAGAAAATTAGGTTTTGAGCTACTGCTCTCTTAATTATTTGAGGGATTATAGTACATATAGATCAAGTGAGCTACTGCTTATTTTTTAGTGTCTTCTCTGCAATAATGTGTATGGATAACTAAGGTTTATTAGCTGCAGAGGAGATTTTCTGGTTCCAGTAAGCTTGTTAGCTTTATTTCAGCCATCAGTGCCTGAAAACTGCATTGCGTGAGCTGTTATACTTAACAGTATATTTTTTCTGGATCTAGTAGTATGCCTAATACCAAGACCCCCAACCCCGGAGCCGCAAATCAGTACTGATCCATGGCCTGTTAGGAACTGGACGCAAGCAGTGGGTGAATGAAGCTTTATCTGCACATGCTCAGGATGTAGGTGGTGTGCAAAACCATCCCCCTCCCCTTCCCCAGTCCATAGAAGACAATTTTTCTTCCAAAACTGGTCCTTAGTACCAGAAAGGTTACGGGCCACTGTCTAGCACATAGTTAGCCTATTTAATGTAATTTTAACATGCAAGAGAAAGTGCAAAAATATATAAATATTTGTATGCTTAGCCAATTAAAATAAGTTTTTTAAAACTTCTGAGCATGCTTTTTTTTTCTTTTTAATTTAGGCTAAAGTTAAGCGTAAAGATTCTTCTATTATTGAAATTTAAATGTTGTGGATCTTAAGGAATATTAAGCCTGCTTAAATTTTTATGATTTGTGTTTGTGTTTAATTTGGGTTAATATTATTAATTCCACATTGATTCTCATGAATAGCCAGCAATTTTTGCCAAAAATGTGTCACTCCAGAGTTCTCTGGAGATTTGCACAAAACATTTGTATAGTGAGAATTAGACACAGAAAACAGTATCTTGAATTGTTAATAAATATTAATGATAAAACCTAACTGACAAAATTTTGGAAAGGGGATGAAATGCTTTGTGGCCACTGCCAAAGAACTGTTTAGAAAGATTTCTAATAAAAAATGACAGGCATAATAAAGATATGAGTTACAGGATCATGTAAAATATACAAGTATTTTGCATAATATCCTTCTATTTAATTGCTAATTTATACTCCCAATTTTCTGTGTTGAGGTCAATAACAGTTCTTTCTGATGGATATATTAAAATATAAATATAAAAATTTACATATTTCTACTGCAGAAATATGCAACATAATGCTATTGCTAATTTAGGCAGAATTACAGCAATTAGTTTAAAACAGTGTCAATTCAATAACTATAGTCGTCTGTAATACTGAGACAAGATTTTAAACCTTGATTTATTGAACAAGCCAAGAACAAACAATATTATGTATGAGTCAGGGCAGGAGGTAACTGATATACAGGTAAGTGTACATTTTCTGGCTAGAAAACTCACAGATCGCTGCTAGAGGAAGTTAGTTTATAGCATCTTTTCCAACTAACAAATGTTATTAAAATGCGTAAGCCTTTGAGAGCTGCAGCTTATTGTAATGGATGTGATGAAATGACCTGAAACTTATAAAAGTTTGTCTTTTAATTTAAAAAAAAAGTTGAAAAGGAAGCCACCAGGTTCCTGATGGATTGCTATAGAATCACAGCTACTATATCCTTAAGGGTGAGAACGACATCACCTGCACATAGAATAGCTCCTATATTTGTTTTCTCAAATTGAAACCTTCTAGATGCATTGTGGTGGCAACTCTTAGAATTCCCAACCAACATTGGACTGCATAAGTTGGAAAAAGCGTAGTTTAATGAAATTGCATTAGCAAATTGGCATGGCTTACATGATTGGAGAATGAGGATGGAAGTTTATATAAGCTTATGGAGAGTGTTTTCAAGGATGTGGAATGTAGCGGACCTTGGAGTTATGATCTAGGGCTTGCCATTTTCTGGTGTATCCTCACAATTGTGGTGGTGTATTAATAAAATACAATGGGCAACTGACATGGTTCTTGTTCAAGAACTACAGTCTGCCCTAGACCAACTTTGGGGGAAATTATAAGATAATAGATCAACAGCAGTTGGCCAGCAGAGTAAGGCTGGAAAATACAAAAAGATCTTGCAGAAAAGTTGGTATTTAAGACAATTGTGCAAGATATATTCTGGAAAAAATGACAAAGTCCCCTTTCAAAATTTGCATGTTCACACCACATAACATTGAGGAAAGGTGATTTGATTTGCAGTTTGAATCTGTAATCTTTACAGCAGTTGCAGAAATTACTATTTTTCTTTACATGATGTTCCTGTATATATAATGCATGTGAATTACTGCATAAAAGGAACTTCCATTTAGAATGTAAAAAGAGATCCTCAGATAATCAAAGCATGTATGTCAATTACTAATTACCAACTTTACATAACCAAAATATAATGGATTCTCACATGCATGTTAATATTCCAGTTTGAGCTTTTGTCAAGAAAATTACTTACATTTGTTAATATAAGAAACCTTAAATTAGAAAACTTATAGCATATTGCTTTTGAAGTTATAGTTAGAAAGAATGTTGCAATCTGACTTGGTGATTACAGAAGGATCTGTCTGGATCCTGAATGTTTCTGTAAAAACTCAAAGTATGTACTTTTGAGATAAGTGGTTATTAAAGAGTTTTCATACTATATGGGGGATTTGTCTGCAGCACAACCAGCACATTTGTTTTAAACAAACACAGACTTTATTGGCTGACACTGTCTCTATCTTGTCCAGCCTCCTGCTTATCCTCTCAAAGTAATTAATGTGATTAATTTACAAGTAATTTAGCCAAGAAGAGGATGTAAATCTTTCCTTAAAAAAACAGTTAGAAGTCCAAGTCTTAGTTAAAAACTGTGTCTTGAAACCATCCAGACCCTCCTACTAACTTGTCAGCTTTAGGTTATTTTCAGAAAACTTGAGTTGAGTTGCTGCAACTTATTTGTACGGTTTTTTTCCCACAGATTTTTTTTGGTATGTGAAAGTGGGAGAGTGAATAGTCGCTGCTATTTAGCCATTGTTTAGTCTAGTGTATGTATGTTTACATCTTTCCTCTGGATGTATAAGCTGCTATGAAAAAATAAAGATCATTTTCAATTGATTGAAGAATTTCTTAACTATGGCACGTGGTAGCATACAAGAATTGTTTTCTGGACTGTTTTTTTAATATTAGTAATTTATTATGTGTTTGATTTGACATACAGTCTAGAATCCAAATGAGACACAATTGAGATAACATTAAATATCTTACTTTGTAAATTTGTAAATTTACTGCTAGTTAAATAGAAACCATTAGAAATATAACAGAAGTATAACTAAAAATATTACTTTGCTTCTTTCTAAGAAATAAAGAAGTAGTATCTTGTTAGTGTACTGTATGCTTTCTTACAGATTTTATTTTATTCTAACACAATAGGGTAATGGAGAGAGAATATGTGTTGTTTAGGTATTCAAGTGAAACTTGTGATTACAAGGCTTCTTTTCTCTGTTCAGTCGTTTTGCAACTGATATATGCCGTTATTGAAAGAGTTTTTTTGTAATATTTTCTGTCAGGATGAAACATGTTGTTGTAATGAGAAGTCTGTGTTTAAATATGTATAACACCATGCTTCTGCTATCAAATAAGTTATCTGGTGTTTCTACAGACATATGTTGATAATGCCACTCAACAGTCTCATATCAACAGTTATTTCCATTCTTCAAGTTCCATTCTTCACGTAATGAAAATGAAAATAATTTCTTAGTCTTTTAAGAATTGAAAAAGGATCATGGATTATAGTTCTTCAGGGTTATAAATATTAGTGGAAGATCAGGTGAGGAGTACAGCAAGGTTCTCAATGAAGGGCAAGATATCTCTGGAAAGATTCTAGATCAGATCTGATAGCCTTTGTATGTTCGTCTAAAATGTTATTGAAACAGCAAGTTTTAGAAAATTAGCATAGTCAATAACCATTTTCTGTCAATATGTGATTAATGAATGGGTATTTTAAAAATTGTATTTATTTATTTACATCCTGCCTGTATTATTTTTATAATAACTCAAGACAGTAAACATACCTAATACTTCTTCTTCCTCTTATTTTCCTAACAACAACCCAGTGAAATGAATTGACTTAGAGTGACTGATTGACTCAAAGTCACTCAGCTGGTTTTCATGACTAAGGTGAGACTAGAATTCACAGTCTCCTGGTTTTAGGCTTGGTGCCTTAACCATTAGAGCAGGGGTTCTCAACCTTGGCAACTTTAAGACTTGTGGACTTCAACTCCCAGAATTCCTCAGCCAGCAAAGCTGGCTGAGGAATTCTGGGAGTTGAAGTCCACAAGTCTTAAAGTTGCCAAGGTTGAGAACCACTGCATTAGAGCAAACTGGCTGTCATGAGATCCCTGAAATGGCTTTTAAGAAGTCATTAGTTTGAGTACTAATGTGTAATGAGGAAGGGAAACTCTTTGTTTCTTTGTTTCATGTTCAAAACAAAATAGCCTCATTTAGAATATTCCAATTGGACACCATTCTAACATAGGATACAGTGGCAATTTGCCACAAGATTTTTCCTTTTTTTCCTTAGGTTCTCAAAAATAGATAAGGTGGTAGTCCATATCTGACATCCCCTTACAGAAAATTGGCCCAAAGACCAACTTTTTATTTTAAAAAATCATAATTCAAATACAAAATATTTTAATATTTTACTCCCATTTTGCAAACAATTTGAAGAGATAAATATTCATTGTTACAGTTGCCTGAACGAAGAATCTGAACTCAGTAAAGAAACAATAGGCATGGATTCATTTCAAGAAAACCTTAAACAACATAACAGAAAAGTACACTTCCTTGGTTGTTGATTTGAGATTTTTTTCCTAATACACATAGAATTACAATGGACATTTTTTTATATTTGGAAGCCTCCTTGCCAGATTAATAGACAAAGGAACATTATTTTTATACTGTGCAGTTTGAAAGTTGAATATCGTATGGGCGCTTTTTTGCATTTGGCAATGGAAACAAAAGCCTAGCATACATAAAATGACAATATTATGTAATAGCCTATGAAGTCTAATTTCCCCATACGGGAACTTTAAAAGCAGCAATAAATATATACCCAGGAATGCTTAGTAGTTGCTCAATGTTTACTAATTAACTTTTTGCTTAACTCACATTCCGTTGAGCAGTGTGCCTCTACTAATATTGGATGGTGCACATTCTAAATCTCTATGAAATAGTATTTTTTTAAAAAGCCAGTTGCAAGATATTAAAACAATTGAAATGGCAACAAACCAGCCTGCTTTTGTCCCAAGAGAGAACACAGAGATATGTTTTATCCAAGCTTGAAATAAAATAGCCTTTCTATACTTTGAGTGCTTTGTACGTCCTTACCATAAATATGTGGGGAAAAAATAAACCATATGCGCTTCTGC
The DNA here is from genome assembly GCA_034064705.1 of Bothrops alternatus. Lineage (NCBI taxonomy): Eukaryota > Metazoa > Chordata > Lepidosauria > Squamata > Viperidae > Bothrops > Bothrops alternatus. Next base: position 9,345,593 of record JARGCV010000018.1, on the reverse strand, counting down.
AGTTAGATTGTTAAGACCTTCATTATTGATAATCTTATCATGGAAATGTATACATTGCTGTTTAGAGCAAATTTGAACTGCATTTCAAGTACTTTGAATTGTTGTCCATATAATTATGACATTTGGCTAACGTGGCTGTAAACTTTCAAAAATACCCGGAAGGGGAATGAACGTTGTACAGGCAGACTGGAATCACGGAGATGGTTGGTGCAGTTTTCAGTTATTTAAATAGTCATTAAAACAAATATGGGGTGTTTGTTTTCTGCAGTACATTGTGTGAAACGAAGGTATCTGGAAAAAAAACTCTGCTGTAATGGCTCTCACTTCAGTACCAAACATGGATAAAAAATCTTTTCAACCAAAAATCTGTCTTACAGACAGTTCATTCTTTTTATAAACCTCTACTCTAATCATCATAAATCATTTACTTCAGACATAGTCTGGGAAGTTTAGAATGATTTGGATCCTACAGTCCTATCAGACATGTAGAACTTTAAAGTTGAAAGCTGGCTAATTACTTTTGCTGTTTTAACAAGAATGTAGCATGTGCCTAATATCATGTATCACATGCTTTCTAAGAAAATTATTTTAATCCTTATAAGGATTTAAAGCACAGGCAATTTGTATTTGGCTTATTCAGCCTTTGAACAGACATAATATCTCAAATATAAAAAACAAAATTTTGTTTGGATTATTGAAAGAAAGAAGACCAGTACATGTTTTTAATCCAAAACCAGATACTCTGTAATGATTTCAGCAATGCAAAACTATTCAGTATTAAATCCTATTGAGTTCAATGGAATTTGCTTCCATTAATGTATCCATAAGTCTGCAGTCAACCTCTGTGTGAGTATGTATTTGTGTTCTGTACTAGATAACCCATGACCTGTTAGATCATTGTTCCAGAGACATTTCCTTACATATTCCCCAGTTTCCTTCAACATTGACACGGCTTCTAATGTACTTGAAAAGTTCTTAAACATTCAGAGAGATTTTTGGAGCTGTATCTGCCTTGAAAATAGTCCATGTTGAACACTCATAGCAGATTCAAACATCAAGAGTTTTATGTTTTATGACACTTTACATTATGGCATAAAATGCTTTATGATAATTTTTACGTCATGAATTTTTTAAAAATAAAATTTGCCACATTTCAATTCCACAGGAGACAGAGGCCCTAGATTTTGGGCACACTATGTAAGGTAGCTCATTTGAGGTATCTTGGTTGAAAAAGTTTTGCCCTACGATGCGTGAGTTTAAAAGTTACAGCCATGAACATTTTAGTAGGTTATAGAAAATTTCATCCAACTTGTATTTCATTACAAGTAGTCTTCATGTAGCGACTACAATTGGTGCAAGTAATTTAGTCATTGCTGTCACTAAGTGAAACTACTACTATGCTTATGATCTTTATCATTCCTTTTTTATCACCACATAACTGTGATTGGTCACTAAACCAGGCTATCACTAAATAAGGACTATCTGTGTATTCTTTCTTATGTTACCAGTTCTGCATCATTATCATCATCATCATAAGGACATAAATCTACCTACCGGTAGTTTATTTCCTTCATTCTTTTCCTTGAAGATTTAGGAAAATTTTAATATGCTATTTTAAAGTATATCATATACTTTTTCCAGACGTGATGTGTATTCCTATGAGAGACATAATTATATGGGCTGTACAATTAATCAAACTATTGGGATGGTACATGCTTAAAAAAACATTTGTAGCTTATGATGTTTTGATGCATAGGCAACAAACCAAATCCACAGTTCCTGATTAAACAAGATACTCTGTCAAATACGGTGGAAATATTTCTGTAAAATTAAATGTAGTCGGCTTTTCCTTAGCGTGAGCAAGAGAACGCTATGGCCCGTCTTAAAAAGCAGCAACAAGAACTTGAACACATGAGACTTCGGTACCTTGCAGCAGAAGAGAAAGAATTAGGGAAGACACAGCGGCAAGAGCTAGAGGATATCAGAAATGAGCTGAACAGGTATTGTACCATTTGCTGGATTTTTACTTCTGCTGCTGAATAGGTGAAGGTTCAGCTAAGTTAAATTTAATTGGCTGTCAGTCCTGTAAAAGAACACAGCTTTCTGTCCCTTAGGTAATATTTGCCCATTTATAAAATGTAGCAACCTTGTTTTATAGGAAATCTATGCCAAAGGCCACCAGACCTAGTTTTTTATCTTGACTGTAGCAAATAATACAGCAAGATATTTTTTTTACCTCCTGTTCTAAGCATACCTGTTTGCTGCATAATAAAAGACATATTAATAGTTCTCACATCTCTCGTGAGCATAACACTTTCTATTTTAAATGGCTGAGTACTTCCAATACCTTTAAATGATGTATTTTTGAATGTGTTCAGACAGTTTAATTCTTAATAAAGATCACTCAAATTTATACACTTGAGAAAAGCACTTGTGTCTTCCAGCAGAGGGCTTATGCAAATCTAATTAGCATTGAGACTCTTCTAATTAGATAATAGTGTCTGTTTCTTTTCATTTCGACTAATTTCAGTAGAAAGCTGGCTCTGAAAAAGCAAAAGACCAGAATGTAGACTAGTACAACTCAGTGTATTTTTCCTTTTAGATTGAAACAAGAAGAAGACAAGAAAAAGTCACAAGATGCCCAAGAGTTATTGGGAGTCCAACTGCAAAATTCTCACACTGGGAAAGGAGATGAGGCTTTGGATGACTACCTTGCACGTCTAATAGAGGAGAGGGATACCTTGTTGAGAACAGGTGTATATAATCATGAAGATCACATCGTAAGTGAGCTTGATCGTCAAATCAGTGAAGTGCTTGTAAAAAGAAATAGAAGCAAGTAGCAGGATTCAAGAGAATTAGTCATATTTTTTTTTACTTCCAAGATTCAGGTTTTAACAAATGGTAGATTGACTCAGATTTTTGAAGGATTTGTATATATACTCCTCTGTCTCCCAAGACTTATTGCTATACTAGAACATCACTACACTACTTCTAAGAAATGGGAAGAACATTGACTACTTCAATTATTTTATTACTTTTTTACCTATTTATTTTTGTCAATTGGTCAGTATTGCAAAAGCTTTCATTTACACAGTGGAAATATTTCTTGTCAGAATTTATTGCTTGCTTATTTTATTACATGCCTGCTTTTTTAAAGAAATTTCAATAAAACTGCATTTAGGAAAATGTCCTACAGTAATTTGTAGTAACTTTTAAGCAAAATTGAGATTACATCTCTACTTTTCCTTATATGATAGATTTTCCTTTAAAGAAACTACTTTACTTATTCAGATGATGAATTGTTTAACAATAAGTTGTACAAATAGGTTCTTATTTAGGTTGAATAGCACAATTCTTACTGACAAGTAGCTGAATCCTAAGTAAGTTATGTTAAACTCACAATTCATTTAAGATCCATCAAGTAATGCTTTTAAGTGCATTCCTCTGATCTGTGAAAGGAGATGGCTTACTTAATATTACATCCAGTTTATAACCACTTTGCATATCAAATAGTTGTCAGGATAGATTAATGTTTTCCTTACACCAATATTATTGTCATCCATATATTAAAATTTATACAGAATTAAGTGAGAGGTTATCTGTTTATCTGGAAGCTATTGCCTATATCAGTTGTCCAATCTAACACTAGCAAGCACACAGTTGTTTAGATATTACTAGGCCTGCATCTTGCTACACAGTGATTTTACATGTGTAGGATTGTTCAAGACAGATTTTGCGATATAAATAATCCACCATATCAGGCTATGGCTCCGTGCTTAAAATTAGAAAATAAAATGTTTAATTCAACAGTGTAATTATCCATCTATTGGAGTTAATTATTTAATTAAATTTAATTATTAAATGTCCATCTCTTTAGAGGATATTTTAAAAGATGTTAGTAACTTGGGCTATACTCAAATAATTTATCTCCTATGTGATATGTAATAGACACACAAACACATGCATTCTAATCCTAATTCTCACTTTATCGTGATTACCGGGTTTCATTTATATTGTTTTATTGATTTTCCTGCTTGATCATTGTGAGATGCCCAAAGTCACTGAAAGTTGAGCAACATACAAATTTAATAATAATAATATATTCACCACCAAGTAAAAAGTAACAGTGGAAGAAAGCTTCAACATAGAATTGATTTTTGACTCAAAATCATATCATGCAGTTTCTGCCTGAGTTAGCTATATCGGCTTTGGTGATGCATAATTCTCAGCAATATGTTCAGTGTGTGCTATTTATGGATGGAGCATCAAATGTGCATGTGAAGTATGGGATTGTTTTATTGTATGGTTTGGATGGGAATCTGCATCCTAAACCTTTAATAGATACTTTCCTGAATGTTTCCAGGCCAGAACATTTCCTTTATGCGTACAACTGAAAACATTCAGCGGGGATTTTTCCTGAATAAGGAACTTAGTTTATCTTTTATTTTATATCCATAGTTTAAAATGACTGAGGCTGCAGCATATTCTTAATCAGGTTGGTGCCAGAAATGATAGAATTCCAGATGTGATGATGGGCAGAAAGAAAATGGGAAAACATCATTATCACCTAAACGCTGGACAGTGTGTCTTCAATAATAGGCCCCTTTCCTTTTCCCGTCTCTTATCTAATGAGAAACTCAAAATAACCTAAAAGATTTGTGACTTTAAATGTTGTAACACTGGAGTGTGTTTTTTTTCTGATGATAGAATTTTAATTTTTTCCCATAAACTTAAAATATGCTTACATTCAGTATTGAATATATGAAAGTAACATGAAAGTTTTAAAAATTGGTTTTAAAAATGAATTTTTTAAAGTAAAATGTATACTACTACATGCTGGTGATGAACTCAATTTTTCAGCATTTTGAGACAAAATACACACATTTGTATTTTCCACACATATTCTGTTAGAATAGTTTCATTACACTTCAAATCTCACTTCTACACCGAAAACCATATATTTTATGTTATTTGTGGCTTTGTTTCTATTACAGGGTTTTAAAAGGTATTTTAAAATGTATTTACATTGTAAATCTATTCACACTGTAAGCAACTACATTTGTGCTGATTATCCTTTTAAAGGACTGAAACAGGAAGACATTTTTTCTTCAAGTTAATTTTCATTAACTGTACCATTTGCATTTAAAGATTTTGTAATGTTGAACAGTTTACTGCTATATGTGATATATTTGCAATAAATTGTATTCATAATTATCATCCTAGAATTTAAATAATGCAACAGTGAGCAATTATAATTTGTAAATAATTTAATTTATTGCATCGTTAACATGTCATAAAAGAAAATGCCAATAAACCTGAAATATTCTTTTATGTTTCATGCAGTTAAATTGTATAGGTCTAAAATGTAAATCAAACATTGAGTTTGCAACTAACTCTCAAACACTAGAGGGGGCCTTAACATTAAATAAAGGGCCTTTTTTCAATCTAAAATGTATTTTAAGGTTTGGTGAGCATGAATTCAACAAACCTTGGAATATGTATTACTTAACTCCTTTTAAAATAGCATTAAACACAATTTCACACACATTCCTTTAAAGATAAAATATACAAATGGAATCCACTACACTTTCTAAGTATCTCCTTATGCATATCTGTGAAGCTTATGCAGCACTTGATGCTTTGCAGCTCCAAAGATGGCTTTTCACAAGGAATCAGATAGCAAATCAACTTTAACAGTTACCACTGAGGAGAAAGTGAGCTAGTGTCTATTGGTCTCCAATTTATCTCCACAAACAGATGATAAATATGGATCCATATTTGGTTTCATTGTTAATTTTTCTTTGGTCTAGAATAGATCTCTATCTGTGCAGAATGGAGCATTATTTAACACTTGCAACATTCCACTTCCACTGGAAGGTTTTGGCACTTCTTAATAGTCTTTAGGAGAGCCAGTTTGGTGTAGTGGTTAAGACATCATCATGGAAATCAGCAGGCCATGGGTTCTAGTCCCATCTTAGTTACAAAGCCAGCTGCTTAACATTGGCTTAGTCTCTTTCTCTCAGCCCTAGTAAGAAGGCAAAAGCAAAGCACTTCTGAAAAATATTGCCAAGAAATCTGCAGGGACTTATCCAGGCAGTCTGCTGAGAACGGGACACAATTAAACAGAAGGAAGCAAAAAGTCTGTAATGAAACAATAATTATTTATGAATATGTTCTTTATTGACTTGATTTTCATTCCAAATAGCAAAACATCACCTTAACTCATTGTTAACTGCTACACACATAGATAAATAGTAAGAGAAATTAAACAGTATAAATAGAGGCAATACAATCTTTTTTTTAAATGTAGTCATTAAATAAAATGTAGTCAAATAAATCCCTGCTTAAAGTATAATTATTTGATTATATGTGTTGATTCAAATAATGTCCATTCCTTAGCAGAAGACATTGCTGGCAAAATAATTTAGACTTCATTTTCTTTTGCTACCGCTGTTTCGAAATAATCATGACCTATCTTTAGAATGGGAAGTCCCAAACATGCAATTGTTCAGGGAAAACCTAGAAAATGACGGCTTCATATGCTTAGATCTTATTTCATTTACTTCTCTGGAGGCTTGCATTTCTGTTTTCATTGGAAATGTTTTTACAGATGTTGGCTCTGCAGATATGAACTCTCTGGTGGAGAGGTGGTCGGATATTTGGCATCTAGAACAAAAAAGAAAAGAAATCAGCTCTGAAAGCCTAATATAGAGAGAAATAATTTACTGTCTTTATGATGTATAAATGTATAACAGCTCTACAGAGGCTTTAAGGCTGAGTAATTGAATTTGAGCTAATACAGAAATATTTGCAATTAGTCTTTTAGAATGAAATATATCATTCATCATGATAAAGGACTAAAAAAGCAGCCATAAATAACACTTCTGGAAAAATTGTGCCCACTAATTTATATTATTTTCCTTTTCATGTGAAATAATTATATTAATCTGGCTATATATCTAATAGTGTGTAGTGCTTTGGCCTATGTTACCAATGTGACAATATTGATGTATATCAAATATTTGAACCCAGGATACACATATTGAGGAGAATATCTTTTTTGTGGCAACGTTTAATTTTACTAAATAATCAAACTGGAACAAACATCTCAAACAGTGATGGGATTCAGACTAATTTGAGCTGCAGCAAAAAACATATTTTGAAAGGCTTTGCACAGGAGGATTTTTACTTTTCTGTATTCTGTAAAGTGATGACATCTATTATTCAAATTTCACTTGTCTTATTTCTAACTGAAGCAGAAAACTTACATTTGCTTTGGATAGAATAATGTTTACAATTTCAGATTCCAAAACTATTACTGATACCCAATATTGTGTGAACATACTAACTTACCATCAGCATTCCAACTCTCTGGAGCCAGTTTGTAATTAGGGGAAGTTTCAGAGATGAGAAGATGGAATCTATATACCAACAGGGTCACTTCCACTGGCCAACAGAAACTGAATTTTATTGCTTAAAATAATAAAAATGAGTTAAATATAACTCTTAAAAACATATCCAGACTATTGTCATGGTACTTTTATGGAAGTGACTTGTTATTGACTTCTGCTAAGACAATTTTCAACAATTTCCTAGTCTACCAACAGCCATGGAATTCTTATGTCTTAACTATATACCATACTTAAACAGAAGCATGATTATAGTTTTATTCCCTATTTTTGCTTATTTGGGATTTGAGTTGTCCAAGGATTGCTTAATATGTTTGGCCAGATCTTCAGCTAAGAACATAATCTAGATCACATTATATTGGTCTGCAGTTGGTGAACAGATCATCCCAATTTGTTTCTGATTCTGGTATTCTCTGCCTTTCCAGAATCTAATATGCAAAATATAAATGTTTAATAGCTTCTATAACTTTATTAAAAGAGGATGAGTTTTTCAGGAAAGTTAGAGATGGGCTGATTACCTGATCAATAATTCTATGTAAAAAAAAATTAAACTGCACAATCATTTGACCATAGCATGTATTTCTATAAGACTCTCAGTAGTCCAACATGAGGATATATGTAGGGACTTGGACAATCCCTTGAGGGTCAGTACCTAATATACTATGAGTATAGTCAGAGCTAGAAGAGTGAATTTTTCCTAAGAAATATAGGTATGGTTATTATATTATTTATATTATTATTTACAGTTAAAAATAGACGCTAATAAATAACGATTAGAAGAAAAGATAAATTAGGAAAACTAGGTAAAAGAAACTACTATAATTTAACTGTTTATATTTGTAAATTAAATGCATGAGACATCTAATTTGTAATGGTTATATAAAAACACACCCAGTACAATGAAAACAAAGAATATTATAATAGCTGCCTTAAAAAAAAAGTTAAGCTATGTAAACAAAGGGAAGACATGAGACAGATAGGAAAACTGAAAAAACTGAAAAAAGGATTAGATGAGAGTGGGAATGAGGATAAAAATGTGAGTATTGTTGCAAGTAGTATTGCTGGGAGTACAACATATGAACAAAAAATTGAGCCACACTCAATTTTGTGAAGGCAAGAGTGAATATGCATCTGTCTTTCTCTTAGCTGTTCTCCTCTCCACAAAGCAGGGTCACACTGTTTCATATCAATTTGAATTCAGTACTCCTTACTTCCACTCACAAAATATGTAGTTGGGCATCTGGAGGAAGAAATGGTGGGCTTAAGACAGCTCCATGAAAAACGGAGTTGACAACTGCAGCAGAGAACGAAGAACTAACGGTAGACTGGCTTTTCAAACTTCTCCAGACAAAGAGGGGATGGGAGATCACTCACAAGTGCTCCAGATAGTTGCTTTTCATGAAGTAACTGCAAAACAACAGTTTGCAGCAGATTTTAAACATGGGCAACAAGGGAACAACCATCAATCAGAATGCACCAGGTGAGTCTGCCTTCAAACCTTAATGAAAGAAAATTTTAATTACAAGCTTAAAAACTAAAAAAAAAAACCTAGGAAAAAGCTATTGAAGACTTTGAGTCCAGAAGTTATAAATGTATCAAGGGTCCAATTAAATTTGAAAAAAGGCTTTGAAATTAATTTTCTTTTATATATCACATTTTCATGCCATATACATTTGGAACAAGTGTATGTTTTCCTCTTCCATCACATGAAAAATTTTCATAATTCTGATTCTAAAATCACAGATTATCTCACTGTACTTACTACTTTTCCATCCTCTTCACGTTCACTGACTCCTGACATTTCTGTGTGGGAAAAACAAAGCTTTTACTTTCTGAACAGAACCAAATAAAGGTTTTTATTTGGGGAAATAGTCAAAAACGTGTGGGGTAGCTTTATTTTTCAAGCAGCAGCTTTTTCTTACTGAAGTGATACTGGTCATTTTAGCAGGAAATCCTACTTTTTAATTACATTTATTTACTTCACATTGTGATAAAGAGAAAAATGATTCTTAGAAATCTTTCATGTTTCAGTTTTTCATTATATAACTCTTTGATTCTAAATGGAAGAAAAGGGTACATAGATTTTTCATTCCAATCAAGCTTATTATTTTATGGAAATAGTTAACAATTTCTAAACAAATTTAGTATGCATTGATGTTGCAAAGCTTTGTTTTATCCTGAAATGTATACTTTTTTTTCTAAATATTCTGAGAAGGAATTATTCCAAAATACTGAGGAGATTGGATGTCTTGATGAATCAATATTATTTCTCTTATTGGGAGGGGCAACTTATTGGCTGTATATAACTCATTTACATCCCAAAATTGTGCTGCTGAAATTCAGTGATAAAACTATTGATTTGGGGCAATGCAATTTTTTTTTTTTTTGCTTGACTTATGTTGTTGCAAAAGAAGGATAGGGAAGCAGGAGGCTTCTGGAATGAATATCCATGTTTAAATTGCTCTCATTCAGCCCATGAACATTGGTGAACAATTCCAGGCTGTTGGGACTTTTTCAAGGTGGGAATAGAAGCAAGATGACCTCTGACCTATCTCAGGCTCATCTACACCTAATGATATCAAGTGTGGTCAGGAAAGTAAGTTCCTGCCCCCAATCCTGGGAAAGTTGCCTTTCCCTGGCCTAGATGTTTAACAAATGACCCAAAGGCTGGTGTTTAGTTTTTCTCTGAAAGATGTTTCTGACCTGATAAAGCAAACAAATATGCAAGTTTGCAATTGCTGGGGAAGAATAGGCAGTTTTTGTGGGTGGACTGAAGGGAGCTCTGTTAAGTAGTAATGCCTGAGAAAACGTAATGTTAAAAAACCCAAATAATAACCACTACTACACTAAAAACTACACATATAATTAGATATTTACTACATATTTTTACACTGGAAAAATGAGTAAACAAATATCCGTATATTGAAGGCTTTTATCTTCTCATTTTGTTATTAGCAGATAATAGAAGCCACATTTTTACAGTTTACAAAGTCAGATTGGTAAAATAATTGTAATATTTTGAATGGCATCTCGATTTTAATTTTTGCAGATCCTTTTTTTTTTCCTCTGCCATTCTGGAACATGCCCCTAAAACCAGACCAATAGGTTTCATATCCTACGATTCATGATCCAAGAGAGAGAAATGTATGCACAGGGCCATCTCCTTCAAATTGTCTCAAATGTGTGCGACCTGCTTGTACCCCACCAATAAGCAAATTAAACAACCATTTCAGTTAATTTTTTAAAATAATTTATGTTCCATTGTTCATTCTCAACAAAAATTCCAAAGTAGAAACTCATCATGGATAATGCATATCAGAAATAAAAGCATCATCATCATCATCATCAGTAGTAGTAGTAATGTTGACCATCAGGAGATGCTACATAACCAGTTTTGTCTTATTTGGGACTTTATCAGGCATGGGATGGGAAGCCAGATACTATTCTGGGCTTCAAATCCTCCATCAGGAACTGAATTTATTGACTTTTGCACTTTAGATGACTATATACAATGCATTAGCTTTAGGATCTATCAAGGTCCTGATGCTTAGTGGTTGCAGGAACTGATATATAGAATCTATCAAAATGGTGCATGCCATCTGCTTTCCATTAAGCACTTGGGGCAAAGAAATACAGATGTTATTTTACGTTATACAGAATTTACATGAGTTACATCTCCCTATTGGAAGGTGGACTGGGTATACCATTCTAATAAATACTATTACTAATGTAGACTAAAAAGGTTTCCAAACTATAGACAATAAAACACCACATTACCATATGAAAAAAGAGAAAAGCTTTTAACCAATAACAGTATCACACAGATATGTCAATGAAAGATATATACTTTATTTTTTAAAGACCAGAAACGTGGGTGAATTGTCCCTTACCAAGATGTCCCTGTCTTTAATCCCTGCCAGTGTCACAAATCCTAATGATAAACAGCGAAGTAAACTTTGAACTGATCATATAACAATTTATTAAAATGTTCCATTACAGAACAGTCTGCGTAGATTTGGTATAAAAGAGCTACTGCCCATCACTGTTTCATGTAGTCTCAAAAAGTGTTGTAACCTTTTCTCCCCCTTTACAGTTTCTTAGAGTATTTGATGCAGTGAATTTAAAAAGGGTTCTGTATTCCATATTCAGTATATTTTAAGAAAACAATCTAAACTGATTTTTTTTACATTCCATTTTTGGTATCATAATAACTATTGTAATGGCTATTAGGCCACAACATTCATACCTTATCTTTGTCAGTTAATGTTTCTAATTCCACCATTCCTGGAGGGAATAAGCCCTGAAACTAAAGCCTGCAATATATTACAGAATCAAAAACCGCTTAGGCAGAACAAACAGGGGATTTGGCTTGGATAAACAGCAGAAAGCCCTGGTCTTTTATGTCCAGAGTTCAGAACACAAAGTAGAAAATGACTATAAATCATTCTGGCCAAGCAACATAACATGAATGTATGTTTATTTAAATCTCCATACTATCATTTATCTGGTTATTGTTGAGTTTCAAAAAATACTCTGCTACAGTGAAGCAAGCAGTGGATAATGCAAACCATTTTACTGTAATAAAATTAGCTTATGAGAAATGAAATCATTTAAATGGATTCAACATAGCTTGATCCAAAACATCAAGCGGTGCAATAATTCAGTAATAACAAACTTAAAAGGTTTAAGCAAACTTAAAGTTCCTTTTGAATATCACAATTTCATTGGTCTGAAATCTAAAGAAGCAGCACTATATGCTGAAAACATACAAGGATCAAGTATAATGCTGTTTTCTAAAACAGAAACGTCAACTTTAAAAGACTTTTTCAGTTTATTTTTTAAATTAGCAATCCTAAAATTATTTAAAATGGGTAATAATAAATCTAATGTTACCAATGTTATTAATATTTTCTTGTTTACACTGTTTGTTTTTCCTTCCAGAAGCTAAAGGTGTAGCTTCTTCCAGTGAGATGAAATAGACAAAGTGATAATAATTAAGCTTACTACATAACAGCAATAACTTTACTGCCCAGCTAATAAATCATTATATAATAGTCATAACAGATTAACAAACTTATCAGAGAGACAAAATATATTCTACCATTTCACCAACTTTCAGCAACATAGCAAATCTGTTTATCTGCCTAACATTTTAAACAAAAGATGTCATATAGCATGTTGAGCTAAGCACATGTTTACTGGTTCTGTTTCAGCACATTAACCACTGTCCTGCAGTGGCTCCCATTTCAATAGCAGATTTCATTTGAAATCAGACTTACAAGTATTGCCTTGTCAAATGTGATGGCAAGCAGGTGAATAGTATTTCTACTACTGATGAACTGCTGTGGCAAGAAGATAATATTACACAACATCAAATCTGGATGCCTCTCAATTATACTGATGAAAATGCAACCATCAGATTGGTCACTGGGATTTTGGCTTGGCTAGCAACTGAATTTCATTTCAGCATCAGCTGCACTGCTTTTCACCATTACATTAAAGATAGCTCTCTTTTTCAGGCCTTGTTATAGACTAGACAATTACACTGATTTGCAAACCAAATTTAGGTGCCAATAGTCTTCTATTATAGATGATGATCTAAAAGATATTTCTCCCTTATAAAGTTGCTCTTGATTAAAATCTCATTAACTATCTTCTTGTATTTTCTTACCAAAAATGTTGCTATTAGAAAAATGACTCAACGGCAGTATCCCGCTTCTAGAATTTTTCATGTAAAACAATAAAAATATTTCTATTTTGTCTATATTTTAATAGTTTAAATGAAAACTAATTGGAAACTTAAAAAAAACTCTGTTGGCGGTTTCATTTGATAAATCATGGAGGTTGGCTTTTTGGGAGTAACATGTAGGACTAAATTTTAGTCAATGTTTATTTAAAAGTTACACTGTCCTTAAAGTCTGCTGAAAGCCTGCATCCATTTGTTCAGTGCTTGATTTGCACAGACCATGTAGATAACATTTGTCTCAGTACTAATGGTTTTAGAGTTACAATTGGAACACAGATAAGGTCACACACCAAGCCTGAACCTGAAATTCAGCTTCCCTTCCAATCCTATTTTGACCCAGAAATCTCTCCTCACACAATTTGCTGCCATTTATTAAATCTTAGCCTGGCTCACTCCTACCGAGTATGGTAAATTCTTGACATTTTTTCTTTTCTTTTTTTTCCTTTTTTACCAAGTGCAGCTTGATTGTAAATACTACCTACTCGAGAAACCACATTTTCAAAGAGGAAGGGAAAAATAACTGAGCGGTGTGTGTGCTGGAGAAGGCAGGAATAGCACACACGTAGCTATCAGTAGACTTAAGAATGGTGTCTGGAAAGCTTCAGAGGATGCTAATCTCAATTCAGGTTTTTCTTTTAAGGAATAGCAATAAAAGAGACTGGTGAGATAGGAGAACTGTTTACATCCATTTTGTGCACATCACTAACTAATGTTCCTTCCTTTGAACATCTAGCTATGTAATCTCATTGAAACTTGTGGGGAGAAGAAAAACCTGACATTCTGAGCAAGGTGTCTTACTTTGTTGTTGTGAAGAAATAATTCTGTTGCACCTCAACATGTCTAGCCAGATGTTTAGAAGAGGATTTATTAGTCATTCTTATGCTATTGAGGGTGGTCTGTTTGTTGTTGGATTGTTATTATTATTATTTTTTTGTTTTCTTCTCAAGGGAAATAGGCTTTCCAAGTATTGCACTTGGTAAAATGCTCTGAGCCAAGCTGGAGTATAAAATCTGCAGCTGAGAGCATTGTGGGCTATCACTAGCTCTAACAAATATATTTCTTCAATATATTTCTTTAGCTGGCCTTACAAAACAATTGCAGATGAAGCCTCCATTAAGCTTATGAACAATTAAGCTACACACTAAAAAAAAAAAAACACCAACCTCGTGTTGCTAATGCTGTAACTAACTCTTCAATAATAATGAGCCAGAAGAATGGCTTCTAATACCAACCCTGAAGATTAGGAAGGTTCAAATGGATTAAATAAGTCATTAAATTAACACAAGCTATTTCTACAGTGACCTTAATTTAAATCATATCCTAGAGAATGCCAGCACTTAAGAAGTGAAGACTTTGCTTCCTCCAGAGCACTATTTGCATAGGAAGATTTCAGATTTCTTGCCTTCCTTCTTCCATTTTTATTCTCAATGAGTTTCGGCCATCATTCCCTCTATCCATCAGACATCTTTGTATGACATCTGAACTTGCTAAACTGCATCAGGTAAAGAGCCAGGATCAAGCATTCAATTTAAAAAAATCTAAGTCATATTATTGCATTAAATTAGTGTGTTTAAAAATGCCACGATGAATGCAACCCTGAAGGTACAAAACACAGTAATGAACTGTGGGAGCTTTGATATAATCTCAAAGAACAATCATACATTTGTTTAAAAGTAATGACTTTAGTGATTTAAGTGAAGGTCCAAAAAATCTAAAGAAGAAAAAGGTATGGATAATTACCTCCAACAGAGCAGTATAATGCCAGCAGGAAATTGGAAATGGTGCCTGGTGACTCAAGTTTTTCTTCCCTCTTTGCCTTTGCAATGTTTTCTGGTACGTGACCAAGATCAGCAATTATATTCTGGTGAAATTTTACACAGTGCATCCAGTACAATTCAAATGACAAACAACATACACTCCCTCAAGTTAATCACTTAAGAAGTATTTGTGATAGGCACTGAAATGTTTGGCTAGAAAGAGGACAGCTCATCACAGGCAGCTTTCTTTCTAATGTATACAAATGCTGGAATGCCTTTGGTTTCATCATGAAAGCCTGGGAGCATGCATTCGTTGCAACCTAAATAAATGTACTATTTTGCCGCAGAGCTTGGATAAATTTATCATGCTTTAGATATCTCAGAAAAACACTCTAGGAAAAAAAATTGACTTTTACGATCTGAAAAGATAAGTACTATGTGCGTGAGAGAAAGAACTTCATGTTCTGAAGATTCCCAGGAAGAGAGTTATTATGGATTAGGTTAGAAGAGTGACTTGGAAATTAGATGATTTTCCTCCCTCCAAAGATAGAGGTGTTCATAAGATTTACATTAGATCCTTTATTTCAATTTCTCACGTGTGCCATTAACAATAATAGATCTCATAATATGTATTACAGCAAGTTCTGATTGTTTAATTCTGGAGTTCACTGTTTGGCTTAGATAAATGGAGTGGGCCCAATTCATACAAGTGGTGGCCAATGTGACCAATCATTTTTTGACAACTGCCATATGTATTGGTAACTTGCAAATAGATTTTCCATGGTGTGTAAGTATTTTTCACTGCTGTCAAAACCTATGGGGAAAAAAGCTTTCAGTTTGCTGCTATGTCATGGGAAGCCATTTTGCAGAATCTTCTGTTTATCCCACATATGTATAGATGCATCTTCCCCTGTGAGTTGCTTTTTCAATCATTGGGATCTATAACAGGCCAAGGAAAAATGTTTTTACTGTATGGGCAACAGCATACTTGCACTGGATACCAATGTTGTAAGCAACTGGACTCAGAGTGAAGGATATGACTTATTCCATTCTTGCCATTGAATATCCACTAGTCAATGCCACTTACATGGCATTGGACTACAATTACTATTGTGTCTACTATTGATCTCCCAGCCTACAGGTAATGGGATGGTCCCAGATGCCTCTACAATAATAATATATCCCTATATGTACACATACACCATCCATGTAGCCCTGTAAAATAATTGTCATATGTTGCAACAAGAAACAAGTAACATTTCTGTAAAACAAATCATCTCCCTATGTTAGGATAGAAAGTGCCAGTTGAATAGTTTGGTATTACTTTCACTTCTTTTCACTTGTCAGAAGAGCCACAATTATTTGCACCAAACAAAATCCATCATGGTCCTCTAAAGGTGTCCTGTTAGATGTTCAATCAGAATCAGAATAGACCTGGAAGGGACCTTGGAGGTCTTCAAGTCCAACCCCCTGCTCAAGTAGGAGACTCTATACCATTTCAGACAAGTGACTGTCCACTGTCCAGTTGCTTCTGTAAAAACTCCAGTGATGAAGCACCCACAATTTCTGAAGGCACGCTGTTCCACTGGATAATTGTCCCCACTGTTAGGAAATTTCTTTTTAATTCCAGGTTGCTTCTCTCTTTGATTAGTTTCCATCCATTGTTTCTTGTCCTGCCTACAGGTGCTTTGGTAAATAAGTTGACCCCCTCCTTTCAAATATTGGAATGCTGCTATTATGTCACCCCTAGTCCTTCATAGCCTTGCGACTGACATGAGTACAGTATTTGCATATTGTCTCATACTTTTTGTTCAGATGAACTTATAACTAAGAGCAAGAACTGTATTAGATTTCAGTTTAATTTTCAGAACCTCCATAGCAACTTCTTTAGCAATAAGGGTGTGTGGGGGGGGATGCTACAATGAAGACTGAGCTAAAAAACAACAAATTCTCCCTTTCTTCTAAGCCCTTCCTCCTTTTCAAAAACTTTTAGTCCCCTTTAAATGCATTAATGCATGCACTCATGTTTGGCTGTGATTTCAGTAATGCCAGAGTTACTAGAAGGGCATTTACTGTATATTATACTCTGTCTTCTGTATCTTTCATAAGGGAGTTATTATGTGTCACTTGGAAATACTGGATAACACTCTTTATTAGCCTCATGATACTGAAGCCCATCAATACCTGTCTAAACCTGATGAGATCATACTATGATTGTTAATCAGACTGAAAGAAAAAAAGTGAGAGGATGAAAAATATCTTTAAAGGAAAAAATCAATTAAAAACTGTAGAATACAGGTAAATATACTGAATTTCCTGCATAAAGTAAAAAAACAGCTGATTGGCTATAAGGTTAAAACGAAGTAGAGTTTTAGCACTTCAGCTACTGCATTAATTTAGTGCTCGTGGCAGAACATGTGATTTTGCAACGGTGTTTTATTTCCATTTTAAAAAATACTGTTGAATCAGGGAAATATTTCTGTTTGAGCAGTGGCATTAAAATATAGTTGTGCTCTGATTATTACTGTCTTTAATTTACTAGATACTTACAAAACTTTGTAATATAAACATTCCTATGTAAATGTTCCCCACTTTTCATCTCTGGGCAGTTCTTTTCTGTTCTCTGTATCTGCTGTACCAGTTTTCAAGAGAAGGTATATATCTTTAAACTTTACTTTTCTGGAAGAGACCAAAGCTCAGTTCACAGAGCATGTATTGGGCACACAAAAGGTCACATGAGTTTTATATTGAATTATAAGCTAAAATTCAGGAAGAAACACTTTGGCTGGAGGATCTGTGCTATCTAGAGATGAATCGTGTGGATTGCAGTGTGTGTCTTTTCTTCCAATATTCAAAGTTCTGCTAATACCTGAACCTCTATTTCCATTCCCACCATAGCAGCCATTCTGTGAACAAGCACTTTCTATGATAACTGTTTGGGAACAGTATTACCAGTGCTTTTTTTGTAAATAATAAAATTTAAAAAAAGGTGCCGGAACTCACACATGTCATACAACCCGCCTTGCCTACCCTACAAGGTTCCATCCCAAAAAGGTGCCAGAACTCCGTTCTGGGCGTTCTATGACAAAAAAAGCCCTGAGTATTACAATATTATCCTCAAATTTATTTACTGGCTATTCTCATAATCAGAACCTTCTGGGCAGGTTAAATCAATCAATAAATCAGAATTCAACTTTAAGTTGATAAACATACCTGTATAAATATAGTACTAAAAACAAATGGCAGGAGAGTTAACATAAATAAAACCAATACAATTGGATTTCACAGCAGAATCAGATCTTACTGTCTTCTAAATATCAGAATCTTCAGATCTTTATATATTTGCAGAAATATAAAAAGTTCCCTAATAACAGCTTGGACGGTAAACACCCAGGAATCTCTCCAAAACAGACCTTCCATCACTGAAAACTGAATTAGCCTGCAATACAGCATTCTAACCACTGCGTCACCACGGCTCTTTAAATACCATTAAATGGTATTGTTACCTAAGTTATAGTTCCATCCATGCAGAATTCCAAACTCAGTGGAATTCTGAGCAAATGTATCCCCCACAAGCAATGGTAGCAGCAGGAGACAGACAAAATGTCAGAGGGTACTTATTCCTGCAAGTGGAAAGGACATCCAGCTCACTAAAGTTGGACAGGTGGCTCCTCTCCTTTGCCTGTGACCAAGAGTGCAAGGGATGGCTCTGGGATGTAGCTCCACAAGTGCCACAGTGCAGAAAAACTTTAAGCAGGCTAGTGTGGTACAAATTCAAAATTCTCATCCCCTCATACAAACCCCTCCCGCCCCCCGGGCCCCAGTAGATTGTGTATTAAAATGGCTTACTTATATTGGGCCAGTAATCACTGATACATTTAGCTTCTTTTCAAATTTGGTACACCTGATTCCTGCTTAGAGTTTTTCTTCACCAATAAGTTTTAGAGAAACCCAGCCTTTGCTGTGGGCAACATATTGCCGCTAACATAAGGATGTCCTGACTTTCTTTATCTATTAAATTTATATGCCGCCTATCTCAGTGTCTTTCTTTGGGCTATGTTTTGTATCTACCAAGTGTTTTGCAAAATCGGAAACAGATGGGCAAGAGTATGTAAATCATGGCCTGGGGATAAAACAAAACCAGAGTTATGGGGAGCAGGGATAAACTTGCAATCTGCAATAATAACTTGTTCTGTAAATCATTAGTTTTGCCTTGACTGAATTGTCCTGATCAGTCTGACTTATCTTTGAAAAGGTCTATTTGATTATTTCTCTTTTCTTAAATATTTTAGTCACAAAGTTTTAGATGTAGACCCTCCATGTGGCTGGCTATATAATTTTACATGGGATTTGTCAAGAGTGCATTCTTTTTTTCAGTGTCTAACAATATGAGATGCTTTATCACAACTAGAGGGTTCTTTTGGTTTCTGCTGTGTTAAAAGACACATTTGGTGAGCCAGGACCTTCTGGGATACTCACATTTTCCAAAGCATTCCTCAAGCCTTGAACAACTTAAGCAAACTAAGAATGGATGAAATAAAAGCTGAAGCTTTGACTTTAAATTAAAATAACCAAAATTGACAGTTCAAGAGAAGGTTTATTGAAAACTATGTGCTAAGTTAAATATAGCTAGTATTAATTATAGAACACTGAAATAATCTATGTATATATTCTGTTCAAATGCTGTAGTCTTTAATTATGTTGGCTATCTACCTGGGAAGACTATTTTTTATGGCCCACATCCTTCAATCCCAAATATGCAAATCATACTTCCTGGAAAAAAAGCATTTCAGAATCTCAGATTAGGATAAATCTACATTCCTTTGGACATCTATAATTCTATGTGTTGGAAATATTAATGAATAATCTGGAAAATGAACTCTTTTTGCCAATTTGTTCCTTCCATTTGCTCACCTCACAATGTACAGTTCACACTGCAGAAAATCTAAGGGGACAGCTAACAATTCATGCAAGTTAAGTCAAGATGACATCAGACTAATATATTCATAATATGCAACACCAGGCAGGAAAGCAGCATCTAAAATAAATTAGATTGATAGGCTGCTTTGGGGCTCTTTTAGAGAGCAAGAGTCAGTAGCTTTAACCTTTAAAGCAATTTAACCCCTAAATGAACGACAGCTAGAAATATGACACATATTTCCGTTTACTAATTGCCTTTATAGATTCCATTCTTGCAGTTTACTAGGTAAGTGTTCACAGAAGAGGGAGGCAAAGTCACTAGGTTTTGCAAGCTATCTGTAGCATTCTGCTTAAAACTAATGGGGCAATTGATTTTCCCCTTGATTTTATTTTCTCAGTGTGTCTTCTACACAAGTTCTGTTCTCAGTCAATGGTTTTTGTGTTTTGGTTATATCCTTTCCTTTGGCAGCTTAAGGTGGCTGTTCCCCTCATTTTATCTTTGCAACATAGTCCTATGCTCTTGACTAAACTGAGATAGACAGGATTTCAACATCTCACTAAGCTAAAAGAAATTGGTTTATTTATGTGGATCTGGTTTGTCAACCGTAGTTTATAGCTTCATGTGATGTGTGACAAACTTTGATGAAATGAGCAGACACTATATCACCCATAGTCAAGTGGGGACTTGAAACTGGGTGTTTCCAGTCTCTGTCCAGTACTGCTGCACCACTAGGTATAATTGCAATAGTTGCATCAGTTTTTGGTAATTTGGTCCATTAAAATTCAACATCAATTAATGTGAAAATTAAAATGACTGGATTTAGCAAAGTGGTGCTTCTCAGACCAATGATCCATCCTAACTATCTAAAAAGAGTCCTGAAGGGTCAGATCTAAAGGCCTGCCAGTTTTACTGAGAATGTCCTGTCAGAGTTGCCCTCTGCCTACAAGCCTGCAGTGTATGCTAAGAGAGAATGGGTCCTGTTAGATTCATTATTCACCATAGTCTTCCCCATCTCTGCTGCCCTCTAACTGAGAGAGTTTCTTGCATTATCTTGGATATGTACACAATTAATGAGTTGATTAAATCATTCCTGTTTATACTGTACAATGCCGTTTTAAGTATACAGTCTTCAAAGCCCCTCATGTAGAATGTATTCAGCCCCGTTGCCTGTTTAATTCTGAAAAGTAGCACTTGGATTCTCCTGAATGGCTTCTGATGCATGTATCTCATGTAAAGTTGCACAGCACTTCAGATTCAGAGGCTAAAATGTTCTTTGGAACATGTGAGGGTAATCTGCAACTTTTTAAAGGACCTGCAATTCTTCTTACAGTTGTATAGCTACAGTACATCTGTAGATCTGTTTAGCTTAAGGATTTGGAGAAAATGCTACATGCATGTTCCTTCATGCTGTTTACCTTCAAAAAGGAAATGTTATAAACCTTACTTTTAGGCACAAAATGATTGGGACTCAGTGCACAAGACAAGGGTTGTTCTTTTTTTAATTTTGGAATAGGATATTCATTATGACTTATTTGGTAATTCTATGCTCCTTAAAAAGTTGATTATAAAGCAGGCCATTGTGGTACAGATAGCCAATTTGGTACAGTGGTTAAGGAGAGAGAGTGAATTCTAATCCATTTTAGGCACAAAGCCAGATGAGTGACCTTAGGCCAGTCTCTTTCTCTCAGCCCTTGGAAGGAGGTAATGACAAACCACTTCTGAAATCTTGCCAAAAACACCTTGCAGGGACTTATTAAGGTAGTTGATAGGAATCAACACTGACTTGAAGACACTTTTTTTTCCAAAGTTCTATAAGCAAATAATACACTGATTTAATTTGTTTATCTCCATGTCCTTTCCTGCCTGTCTTTTGTGACATCTATAGTGATGTGAAAAGATCTCTGCCTACACATGAATTTCTTAGGAAGGAAATTCTAATCTTTGTCATATAAAAATAATCAAGCTGTTTTATGCAATAGAGAAAGAAGGACATGGAGACCCTATTAAAGTAAATATACCAGCAACAACAATATATTTATTACTTTACTGTTTATCACACTTGTATGCCACCTGTCTCTCAGTGATTCTGGGCACTCATAACAAAGAAGAAAATTACAATAAAATTAATAAAATATTCAAAAAAAATACAGCATGGCAAGCACAATAGAAAAGATGGAATGAAGCAAAAGGTCTCACTCTTCTTCACCAAAGACCTAGATAAAGAGCCAAATCTTTAATAAAAATGTCGGCAGAAATAGAGGCAAAATCAACAATACTTTTCATCTGTAAATTCCATACAGAGATTTATAGATTGAATTGAATTCAGAGTTTGAATTCTAAGTCTCAGAGGGAGAACATTGCCCCACATATAGCCCTGTTTGCTGAGCTCCCTTCTTATTGATATATAGCTTAGGACCCAGAGGCAACCACAAAGGGTGTCAAAAAAGTCAAGATTGTGGTTGCAATCATACAACCATGGTTGCCACCTGGACTTTTTTTTAACCGTCTCCCCCATGCACACCCATCAGACAGGGATGCCTTATCAGAAACATTTGCACCTTTTGAGGTGTCTCTGTTTTGCTGCTGAGTGACTGTCTCTGGTGAATGTTCACTAACAGGGCAAATCCATTATAAACTTTCTATTATTCTCTAGAAAACTATCACTTAAGAATCACCCAACTGTTGCTGCTGCTACACTGTGTCTGTGTATATATGTGTTACTGATATCCACTAGACAGAGGTTTAGAATTGTTGATCCTTCAGTCATTACTGAATTATAATTCCTAAAAATCCTAACTAGCATGATCAATGAGAAGAGATGATGGGAATTATAATTCAGCAATATCTGGGAGACATTGGTCTTCTGGATAGCATTAGATACTAAGATAGGATCCTAAGCAGTAACAAACCAGTGAAATGGCTTAAAAATTAGGTGGAGAGTCCGAATAGCTGAGATCACCCAGAAACAAAATCAGTTTGTATGTACATGGAAACAAACAAACAAATTCTTTCCCATTGCATTTATATAGTATACAGAGGAATTTACATGGGTGCTCAATATGGTTATGTTCCATAAGAAAATATGTAAAACAGGTTAACACATTATGTAAAAACAGGTTAACACAATATGTAAAACAGGTTAACACATTCAACATTTCCAGTTTCTAATTATTCTTTCTTCCCTACTTTATTTGCGCTGATTATGTTAACTAGCTGGGTAACAAAACACTGCAAGCACACAATCAAACTCAGAGAGCTCCAAGAACTCCATGGTTCAACCCCGAGCTGCAGATCCCATCTTGTATTGTTCATCTTTTCTGTATTGGACAGCCTAGCCAGGGGTAGGCAACCTTGGCTCTTTTATGACTCGTGGACTTCAACTCCCAGAATTCCTGAGCCAGCCATGCTGGCTCAGGAATTCTGGGAGTTGAAGTCCACGAGTCATAAAAGAGCCAAGGTTGCCTACCTCTGGCCTAGGCTGCCTGTTTTTGCATTGATGTTACTTTGCAATGAAGAAAACACATTTAGAATCCCCATATTTGCTATCTTCCTTCAAACTAATTTATTCTAAGCCCTTTTGTCTGTGTCTGAACTGATACAAAATCTGAGCTACAATATTGAGGCTGATAACCAACACATTCTCCCAGCTTAAGACTTTCACTTCCTGAATGAAAAGTTGCATTTAAAATCCACTTCCCAGTATTCCCACATGGAGTGCAGAAAGTGGATGGGTAACACATTTCTCCCCACTCTGGTTAGTTTTCTTATGTAACGGCTCTTCTTAACCATTTAACAACTACAGAGCCTGCAAGAAAGTTGATGAAAGGATGATAAACAATAAGAGTTAAGTAAACTCAGGTCTCCATATTGTTCCCAAAGCCATTTTTGTGGGCCCTGGTACATTTTCTAATCCCTGTAGTTAATTTGGATGCCTGCCATTTTTATGTAACAATCCTCTGAAAACAGAGTTTCCATTAAAATAGTCTTAAAAAGAATAAGTAAAGAAAGAACAGTGAAGAGGAATACCTTTTTTTAGCAACTAATGCTTTTCCAATAAAAAATAAACCTACAACAATAAAAAAAATCATGTTAAATGTGTACTCACAAATCTATTCAGCCCACTGATAGAAAAGAAAATGTGCAGCTCAGGGTTGAACTATGGAGTCCTTGATGCTCTCTGAACTTGGTAGTTTTCTTGAAAATGTTTCATTAACAAACTAGGTAACATCATCAGTACTAGAAGGGAGTTCAACTTTTTCAACCTTTACAGTGCAGACCACGTTTTTATATATTTTTTTCTGTATTAATGGTGATGCTTCACAGTAATACAGACTTTACAAAGTACAGCTTCATCTAGTAGTAGTTGGGATTTTTTTCAGCCCAGATGTGGTAGCTGTGACAAAATAATCCCATAAGTCATGTTTCAATTTGTCTCCAAGTTATTTCAATATACATCTTTGGTGTTAAGTATGTAACAGTATATTATTTCAGTGTTTTGTTCTTGTAATTCATTCTCAAGTAAATATTTAAAGTGTAACTTTATTATACTTTATGGGTGAACGATCAAACCTTAGCACATAAAAATTAAAAGGTCTGTAACACAGCCCAGGCCAAGAATGTAATAATAAAGGATTGTTCAGTTTATTTATGTTTTTCAAGAGAAGGGGGAAAAACTGGTAACAAACTCTGTTTATATTCTCTGTCACATCCTGTTTTACCTTTCTCCTGACCCATACAGTACCAATTAATGTCAGTTTAAGGATACACAGTTTCTCTGGGGAAAAATTCCACACCTTAAAAACATAGGAGACTGGGAAGAAGAAAAGATAACTGACATTTCAGCCACTGTTATCACCACTAGTGCTCAGGGAATTTAGTGTGTGGTCACTGTCAGTCGATCATCCTCATGCACCAGGCAGGCAGCCATTACTATGTTGCTCAGCAATTTTACACGCAGGGCATGTTTGTATTTCTCATTAATTTGTCAGCTTCCATTTTAGAGACATTCTTCTTTAATCAGTGAAAGTCAGAAGGTAAACCAAAATATTTTTGCAGACTCTATCTAATGAGACTATTTAGTCAGCTGTTGACAGCAAATGTGACAGGAATAGAAGTAGATGTTGGAGAAGATTTATACCAATTTATACAACCACATGCTGTGTAACCCATTCTAGCTGCATCCTCAATGAAACTCCAGGCAGAAAATACCACCACTTGTACAGTTCAGTAACTATAGGACAGTGGTGCAAACCTATGGCACGCGTGCCAGAGGCGGCACTCAGAGCCCTCTCTGTTGGCACACCTGCCACTGCCGCCGGCAGCAGGTGCATCAGGCCACCACTGCCGCCCAGAGCAGAAGCCCCGCCCAGCACAAAGGAGGCAAAGCAGCCGACTAGCAGGCTCGAGTAGAGGTGGTAGAGCAGAGGTCACCAACCATTGCTGATTGGTGGACTGGAAGAAAAGAAATGGGGAAGCTTTTTACATGCATGCATGCGTGCACAGGGCCGCAAGCATGCACATGCTGTAAATGGGGCGGGGCTAGTGCCTGCGTGATACTCACTAGCCCTGCCATGTTCTTGCATGGTACAGCACCTTGTATCTGCACCCCATGGCACGGCTGTTTTTGTGCCTTGCAGCACGTTGACCCATTTTTGTTCCCCCGGTTTTTGCATCCATAGGCAGCACTCAGAGGCGCTTCCCTGCCCCCCCATGAAGGCACCACAATGCTGATGCGGCCCTGGCACTTTGCGATAAATAAGTGGGTTATAATAATAATTTTTATTTTACAGTCACAGACCAAAATGCAAGTGCAACAAAAGAAAACACAAAAAAAATAAGTGCGTTTTGGGTTGCGGTTTGGGCACTCGGTCTCTAAAAGGTTCACCATCACTGCTATAGGACTATACTTTACCTACTTAGTTCTCAGAAGGTCCCAGGCTATTTAAGTGGAGCTGGAAAAAAATATTTTCTAGACTTCTGTTGTGGACTTCCATTATCATACTGCAAGTCAGTATGAGCAACATTATGTTAGATGTACCAATGGTCTAATTCAGTATTAAGGTGGCTTCTTTATGCTCCTATATCCTTTTCTGAGCTTGTGATTAAATAATGGATTGATGCTTCCAATACCTAGCAGTACCTTTTATTTACCTTTGAAATGATTCTGGTGCAATTACAATAAAGATAATGCCACACGATAAGGATACATGGCAGGGAAATTATGACAAGCTTGTCACTAGGCTGCAGACAGCCGAAGTTAAACTTACTACCAGGCACTTCTAAAGCAGCACGGATGAGACTGGGTGAGATCTGAACCTCTCTTCAATCCTAAGTATTTTCTTCTCCTGTAAAATCTACCAAAAGTATCTTCCCCTCTGTATGGAGAGAGGGAAGGGAACTTCTATCCCACCCTCTAAGAATAGCAGCGACTGACTATTCAGGGGAGTTAAAACACTGAAAGAATAACCTTAATCTAACTGGATTTATATGCTTCTAAAATTTGGGACCAAAAGATTTCTTATCTTTACTGAAGACTTTGGTTTTTATTTACAAAAAAGAAATAAAATTGGAAAAAGGAATATAAAACCTTTGGACTTAAAAAATCTTAAATGGCATTGGTGACATCTTGTGGCCAGGATTGATATTACACTTTGTTATTGTCTAAAAGAGATTTGGCTTGAAGCCTAGTCTACAGATAAGACTTTTTCAACCTGGACAAATATCAGCTGTGAGAAGCTCAGCTGTGTTCTATACTCAGTTTTAAAATTATTTTCATTCTCTGACTTTAAAGCTCTCAATTTAACACACCATTAAGAGAATATGGATGAAAACCAGGAATAGGTTCTTTTTATGTTGAAAGCAATACATGAAGCTATTATTTCAGCTTGTGATGAAATAAGATGCTACAAAAAAGAACAAGATATCAGCCTAGATATACGAACCCAAGTTTTGACTACAATTAAAGAATCAACTACATAGAACATAACAGAAGAAGTGGAACAATTAAATACTGTGATAAAGGATTCAACTGACCAACAAATACAGTCAATGGAAAATCCAGAAAAGGGACTGACAACACTGAAAATGGAAAAGATTTTCTATATAAACCAGAAGAAACTTGAGGAGCAAGAAGAAGAACAGAAGGGAAGACAAATATATCAGGACAACTATGGGGATCTGGAATAATAGAGAGATGATTTACTAGTCCTTCCAAAAAAATGGCGACTGGATGGTCTCTTTTATTTCAAATAATATATATAACAACAGAGGGAGATCTATTTGATGACTTAAAAGCAATGACAGGGAAGGTGAGCTGGCAAAGGAAGAAAGCCAAAATAAGGATGAAGAAAATTGGTGTTTTGATTTATTAGATGGGAAATTAAAAATTGGGAAAAACAAATAAATAGGGTATTGATTGTCTATAAAGATTTAATGTAAAAGTAATTAAGATATGTGTAAGCTAAAATTTATTGATAAATGTAATAAATATGTTTTTATTAGTTGATATAATAAGAACTGTATTAGCTTAAATATGAGACAGTAGATATTAAGGGAAAAAGAGAGGAAATATTTGATGTTGAAATTGGGGAAATTTTGATCATTAAATTTAAGTCATTTGAAAATTAGTTGAAAATAAGGAAGTTATTAAGTTATCTATTATTAACTAGATGATGTAAGATGGTGGGAAATAGAATATACTCAAATAGATAACATGTGTATCTTGAATATTAGACTTTGTTATGAATTGTGATCAATTTGGTTACCTAAAATTTAGAAATTATAAATATCAAATGTTAAATTTAAATATTGATGGGAAACTAAAAATTGGGAAAAACTAATTACAGGACATTGATTTTCTTTAAAGAGTGAATGTTAAAGTAACTAGAACATAAGAACATAAGAAGAGCCATGCTGAATCAGGCCAAAGCCCATCGAGTCCAGCATTCTGTGTCACACAGTGGCCCACCAATTGTACATGGGGATCTTGAGCAGAAAGAGAAGGCAAAACCCTCCCTTTCCCTTGGCCCCCAACAAATGGTACTCAAGGGAATCCTGCCTGCCTTAACCAACATAGAGGCGGCACATGGACATCCGTTTTAATAACCACCGATACACTTGGCATCCATGAATCTATCTAGCCCTGCCTTGAAGCTGTCAAGGCTGACAGCTGTCACGACCCCTTCTGGAAGTGAATTCCATAAATCAACGACCTTCTGGGTGAAGAAATATTTCCCTTTATTTGTCCTCACTTTCTTAGCTATGAGCTTTAGGGAGTGCCCCCTTGTCCTGATATTGTGTGATAGAGAAAAGAATTTTTCTCTATCCACCTTTTCTATCCCATGCATGATTTTATACACTTCGATCAAGTCACCCCTTAAATGCCGTCTTTCAAGGCTGAAGAGACCAAGGCGTTGCAATCTGGTTTCATAAGGGAGGTGCTCCATTTCCTTGATCATTTTTGTTGCCCTTTTTTGCACCTTTTCCAGTTCCATTATATCCTTCTTGAGGTGCGGTGACCAGAACTGTACACAGTACTCCAAGTGTGGTCTCACCATCGATTTGTACAGAGGCAATACAACACTTGCTGACTTATTTTCGATTCCCTTCCTAATCATGCCAAGCATGGAATTTGCTTTTTTTTTTACTGCTGCTGCACATTGGGTTGACATCTTCATCGAGCTGTCCACCAAAACCCCAAGATCCCTTTCTTGGGTTGTCTCAGAAAGTTTGGTCCCCATCAGTTGGTAAGTATAATTGGGGTTCTTTGTCCCGATGTGCATAACTTTGCACTTGTTTAGGTTAAAATGCATTTGCCACTTTGTTGCCCACTCACACAATTTCAAGAGATCCTTCTGGAGCTCCCGACAATCAGTTTCACTTTTCACAACCCGGAACAATTTAGTGTCATCAGCAAACTTGGCTACCTCACTATTAACTTCTACATCCAGATCATTGATGAATAAATTGAAAAGTAAAGGTCCCAAAACTGAACCTTGGGGTACACCACTTCTCACTTCTTTCCATCCGGAGAATTGTCCATTTATTGCCACCCTTTGCTTCCTACAATTTAGCCAGTTACCAATCCAGGACAAGACCTGTCCTCTAATTCCGTGGCTGGAGAGCTTTTTTAGGAGCCTTTGGTGAGGAACTTTGTCAAAAGCCTTTTGAAAGTCAAGATATACAATATCAACTGGGGCCCCTTTATCTATGTATTTATTTACACCCTCAAAGAATTCTAACAAGTTAGTAAGACTTGATTTGCCTTTGCAGAAACCATGTTGATTTTCTTTCAGCAATGCCTGTTTTTCTATGTGCCCTGTAATTTTATCTTTAATAATGGTTTCCATCAGTTTGCCTGGAAATTATTGATAAATGTAACAATGCTATTTTTACTTAATTGATATAATAAGAACTGCATTAGTTCAAATATGAGACAATAGATATTAAGGGAAAAAGAGAGGAAATATTTAATGTCATAGCTTGAGATTTGTACTAAAGTTTTTTGTATGTTATTGAATTATCGATTAACCCAGCCACCACATTGCTTTTTAAATACTTAAATGTAAAATTAGAAAATTAATAAAATATTACAAAAAAAGGAAATAAATGACAAGAACAATGGCCTGTATAGTCAGCCACATATAAATGTGTTACATGTTGGGTCTCACTCAGCCAGCCAGGATAACATGGGGTGATGCAGTTATTCTCTTCAGCTAGTATGATTGCCACTATATAGCTTCCCACCATAATTTCCTTCCTTTAATCAGCAATTAGGAGTAAGGTGAAAAGGATGAAAATGTTTTTCTCTTTGTGAGTAACTGAAACCAAACAAAAAAGAAAAAATGACAGTACAGTATCTTGGTAGTCAATTTGAAGAGGCCTATGATTTGTGAAGTATATAACCAGATTACAACCCTCAAATTGGATTAAAATAATATCTTGAGTTTAATAATATCTTGAATATGTAGCAAAGAGAAGAAAACGGTATTCCAGGGTCTTGCCTAAAGGAAGGAGACCATCCAAATTTCTAAAGAATTGGGGAAAGGTTTGAGCATAGCCAAAATTACAACCTGCAGTCAGAAATCTGGAGGTACTGGAATTTCTTTCTAAACCCTGAAATATTTAATAGATGGTTGTGGGCTCAAAAATATTTCCTTCCCCTCAGCTAGACTGCTTTTTTTCTCAGGGAAGATTCAAAGAACAAAAGCACTGAGTAAACTGGCTATTTAACCTCGGAATTCCCTGGCTATTTAACCTCGGAGTAGAATTATATTTGCTCAGAGATGTAGCTAGTGAGCTTTCTTAGGCATTGGTAGTAGATGTGGTAAAAGCAGAAGGAATAATAGTAGGGATTAGATTACATGTCAGTTATGTATACATTCTCTAATAGGGAACACTGTAAACTTGCCGTAAGAGCCTATTATGTAAGTTAGCTGAGATCTGTATATTTTCAGACACATTATTTATCATGGTAATGGGGAGCAAAATCTTATATGTAGGCAATGAGAATCAAAATAAACACTTTGCATTTCCCTGAGCATAAATAAATGTGTGTATGCATGCACTAATCTTTCTCAAGGATTACAAATACAATGTCAGGAAGCGATTATTCTTTTAGGCAATTTAATCCAGGTTTAAAGCTATCACTATGGTGCAACTTCACATTTGTTTGTTTTAATTAATACGTTCGGGACTCCAATGATGGTGTTAAAACCTGTTAAGTGATAACTAAATAGATTAGTATTTTGAATATAAAAGAAAGCTCTAGATCTCGGGTGTCAAACTCGATTAACTCATGTGACATATTGTGACATATCGTGATGTTGTTTGCCTTTGGGGAGCTAGGGTGGGTGTGTCTTACGCGTGACGCATCCAGCCTGCAGTTTGACACCTCTGTACTAGATCTTCCTAATTAGGTATTCTGTAGCTGTCTTGGGACTGCAACTCCCATCATGTTAGGAAGTGGTAGTCTAATACATCAGGGGGATGGGGAAGTGGTAGCTTAAGACATCAGGCTTGGGGAAGTCCCATGTATTCTAAACTCCTTGGAATTTGTATCTCCAGCTCAAGGGATTCTCCAGCTGAAGTCACGATCTAAATTCTGATGCTAGATTAAACATATAGCTTGTGGCTGAGAATCTGCTGAAGTCTTTCCAATCTTTTTTTTTTTTAATAATAAAAATTCTTTTATTAAAACAATCGACATTGGACATAAAAAACATATTATGCAGCAATCATCATGACACGTGGTATACAATACTAAGTATTAGTCTTTGAAAACGTCTGAATTAGTAAGCCTTTTCCCCCCTCCTCGCGTCTAGCCTCAACTATACTCCTGTTACATTTTATTTGATTGGTGTTTCTCCTATCTGTTTCAATATTAATGTGATCAACATTAAACATAAGATCTTATTGCTAAGCAATCCTCCTAGAACATAGCATACAACATTAGGTATTAATCTTTGTAAACATCTGTTTTAGTAAACGTTCTTCCCTCCTCCCTTACATCTTCAAGTATACTCCAAATACATTTTGTTTGGTTGGTGTTTCTCTTATATATGGTCTATCTACTGTTTCTAGTCTATCGCATATTGTGCGTTTGCGCTTCTGAATTGACTTCATCCCATTACTAGTGCAATCTTTTATAGTCCCTAACCAGAGATCCTGAGGTAAAAGTTTCATATCCTGAGGTAGAGATTCAGTCCGCTTTAACAATATTGAAGCAAACAACATTAGTCATAAGGTTATGTTAAGAGGCATTAGTTATAGAACATATACATTCAACATTGGGGGTTAGTTCTTGTAAACATTTGATTTGTTAACCCTTCTTCCCTCCTCCCATCGAGCCCTAGCTAAACGCCAGCTGCATTCTGTTTGATTGGTGTCTCTCTTGGATATAGTCTATCCACTGTTTCCAGTCCGTCACAAATTGTTCTTTGGAGCGATTTTTCAAGTATGCTGATATTTTTGCCATTTCCGCCAAATTTGTTACTTTCACAGTCCATTCTTCAATAGGCGGTATTTCCGGATTCTTCCAGTACTGTCCCACCAACAATCTTGCTGCTGTAATTAAGTTCAAAAATAAATTTGTCTCTGAGGTAGTGATGTCCTTTGTAATCCCTAACAAAAAAGCCTGAGGTAGAAATTCTATACGCTTTTTAAAAATGGTTTGAAGTGTCCACCATATCTTCCTCCAGAATGCTTTGATTTTTCTGCATGTCCACCATATGTGGAAGTAGGTAGCTTCCCCGTCCCCACACCTCCAGCATTTGGGCTGGGAGCCTGGGTAAATGAGTGATATTTTTTTCGGGTCTAGGTGCCATCTATAGAACATCTTGTAGAAGTTTTCCCTTAGTTGTTGCGATTTCGTGAATTCTACGTTCCTCACCCAGATTTTCTCCCACGTGTCCATGGTGATAGAGTGCCCAAAGTCTTGTGCCCACCTTACCATACAGCTCTTGACTAGCTCGGTTTCAGAGTCCATTTCTATCAGAACACTGTACACTCGTTTGATGTGCATGGCCCCCTGATCTCTAATCTGTGCAATTAGTTTCTCGTCGGTCTGGGAGAAGCCCTTCTTCTTGTCTTTACGCCACCTTGATTGCAGTTGTACATATGATAGCCAGGTACCTCCTATTCCTCTGTTTGCTAGCGTTGCCTGGGGTTTCAAGAGGAACCTATTTTCTTCTCCCAGTATAAGTTTACTGTAGGGCACCACCTCTTGCCCTTGGGATGTGTTTGCATCCCCTATTGCATGTCCAGGGATCGTCCAGGTGGGAATCTTGTCATGTAAAAGGTATTTATATTTCTTCCAGACCCATAACAACGGGATTCGTAATGGGTTCTCCTTGAAGTTCTTGTCTGCCTTTCTGTCATACACCAAGTATGCGTGCCAGCCGAATAGTAGGCCATGTCCTTCAACATTCAATATTCTGTCATTCGTCATATTGATCCAGTCACTCAGCGTCACTAGTGTCGCTGCGTAGTAATATAGCTTTAGGTTAGGCATTTTTAGTCCCCCTCTCTTCCTTGCGTCCTGTATGATTTTTAGTTTCACCCTCGGTCTTTTGCCATCCCAAATATATCTGTTGATGTCTCTCTGCCAGTTGTCCAGATCCCCATCCTTTTTGAGTATGGGTAGCATTTGAAAAAGAAATAGAAATCTTGGCAGTACGTTCATCTTAACTGCTGCTATCCTGCCCAGCAGGGACAGTCGTAATGTTTTCCACCTTTCCAGGTCTGCTTGTATCTTGTTCCACAGCTCCTCATAGTTATTCTTGTATAGCTCTGTTTCAGCAGTAAAGGCCATAAAAAGCGATGGTTTCAAAAGCTTAATGCTGTACTAACTGTCTAATGTAAAAACTTGTTCTTAGAAAAAAAACGATATCTCATTTTTTGAGCCTTAGGGTAAAATTTCATTTCAGGCCTCTCTTTTTCCCAGACCACTGGTACAAAAGAGATTAATGTCTGAAATTTCAACTGTATTTGTTTTACAAATTTGTCCAACTCCCTTGAGAAGAATTGTCTTGTATAATTTGAAAGCTAGTAATTCCACTGCAATGACCTCCAGTGTTATAATTATAGAAAGAAAACTTGCACAAAGTCAGGCAAAGTGAAAATTAATAGTCTCTCTCTCTCTCTCTCTCTCTCTCTCTCTCTCTCTCTCTCTCTCTCTCTCTCTCTCTCTCTCTCTCTCTCTCTCTCTCTCTCTCTCTCTCTCTCTCTGTGTGTGTGTGTGTGTGTGTGTGTTAGTCACTATGCTGCTATTGCTATGTTGAAATGTTTGAAAAAAATGCCATGTATTCTGCAGTTACAAACATCAGAGATTTTTCTTAAATAGTCACTTCTTTTCTAGAGCTTAAAAAGTACTATTTTATCATACCATCTTTTTTTATGACCATACAGTAGTATAATCATCAGTTCTTGTGACCTGGCCTTTATCAACTTCTTGAATATTTTATTAATCATATTTATATAATATAAGCAAATGAAACAATGCTGGCATTGGGTACTAGAAAAGGTGAACAAAAGCAAGTATGCGCCATAAGTAGCTCACCCTTTTTCCCTTTGCAGATTATAATTATACACAAACCAGAAACAAACCTTGCTTCCAAAACATTACTCAACACAAGTTAGCATGGTTAGATACACACTCAAAATTGATCAGATCTCTTTCAGATGAAATAGATGGAAATGTCTGCTATGGTTCTGCACAAAATTAATAAATGGTTAACCCTTCCCTCAGCCCTATTACTTCAGCAAGTGTATTCTTTCCCAAAGCTCCCTGAGAATAAAAACTTGTTGAACTAGGCAATTCTTGATTTTAGGTACCAATAATTCTAAAAGTGTGATAAACAGAGGGAGTCATATATTAACATCACATGGCATACAGTTTTTCTGCTATCATACTACTTAAAAATTATATTAAAAGAACAATATTGGTTCTCTGGCCTATATGGTACAGAATAAAATATGAATGCAATGAATATAAAATGGAACATGGAACATCATGGTCTAAAAGTTCTATCAATTTATTTTGAATGAACCCCAGATATGTGGAAACAAAACCTTTAATGTTTCTTTTATTCCAAGTTTTGATAAAATAAAAACTGAAGGATCTCAAAATTCTTCTAGGGCAAGTAGGGCCCCATCTGATTGCCCCCACTCTTTCCTTTCATATTCCTCACATGATGTAGGTGATATCTTGCCCAATATTTGTGCCATATATGCCCCCAATTTCTCTTTTCTCTTCCCTTTTTCACTTCAGCCACCACTGTTGCAACTCCAACTATCAATAGAAGAATGTACCGCAGCTCCACTTTTGAAGTTTCAGATGTCACAGTAGCATCTTGATCTCTTGTTATTTGTTAATAATGGCCTATATGATATCCTCATGCTTATTCATACTGCATTGCAGACTTTCTTCTATAGAGTTTTTCAGGGATTCTCAACCTTGGCAACTTTAAGACTCGTAGACTTCAACTCCCAGAATTCCTCAGCCAGCTTTGCTGGCTGAGGAATTCTGGGAGTTGAAGTCCACAAGTCTTAAAGTTGCCAAGGTTGAGAACCCCTGGTTTAGATACTTGCCTTCCCTTCTCATCCATGCTGTGCAAATGACAGCATTGGATATGTTCTTCAGTGTTATGTTATTGGGCCTTTTTAATCAGGTCTGGGGCCTCAACAAGTACCCCATAATACCAAAATACAAAGCACTGAATATAGAAAAAAAGATTTGCAAAGCATCACATTATCCAGTCATTGATCTATACTTAATGTATATGAGCTGTCTCCTAGTTATGTTAACTATTGAGATAAATTCATGGTGTCAGCAAGCACACCCATTCAAGGTCATTGCTTTCCCTATCACTGACCTAAAAGAAGCAAAGGCATTAGTCAACTAGAGCACATATCATGCACTGCTCCAGATAACCTCTTGTTGCTAGTAGCTCTGATGTCAGCTTTTCTGCAGGCATTTACATAATTAACATTAATGTCTGAAGGACAGAAGCCACACTGATTTCTACATGAACTTGGACTGAGTTCTGTTTACAAGAAAGCCAATGTATTGTCTCACAGTGTACATTCTGGATTAAAGCCTAAATTGGGTTTCTATAATCCAATGAATAGAATCTTTACCTTTTTTCTTTGTCCAGTTTAGATGAACAATACCCCTTCAAGTACTGTTGAATTCCAAGTGGCAAGGTCAATTGTCAGAAGTGTTTCACATTTAGAGGACCATATATTTTTCAGTGAAGCAGTTTTAGGTTTATTCCACTAGGAAAATGTTTTTTTCTTTTATAGAAATTCTCACAGCATTTGTATACTAGATTAAATGAAATCTCTTTGTATACGCTGTACGATATTTTGTTAAATTAAATTTAAAATGGGTCCCAATGAGCAGAGAAAAAGAACATCTCCATGAAGTTTGTATTGAATACAATAGATTCATAGGAAGAGCCCTTCTGAATTAGACCAAAGATTAATATACTCCAAGATCCTGTTCTCTACAGTGGTTAACTGGTTAACTAGCTACCTATGGAAAGTTCACAATAATCTGATGACTGAAGCTCATTGTTTAATGTACTGATGAAATTAAGAAACTTGTGGCATCACAAGAGTTTTATTAATACCAATTAAGTTGATATATTTTATTCCAGTTTTTATATAGCATTTATTTTAGATGCTGTTCTAAATTTGTGTGACTGCTGCTGCTATGGGTATTTTGATTCCTGCAAATGCCAACTGTTGTGTACTTCGTTCCTGTGTGAATGATGAAGACACATGGTGATGCTGAACAAACACTTTATTCTCCTTCTACAACAACCAAGCAAAAGCAAAAGGCACACAGACCTTTTATATGGCCAGAAACCCGGACAGTGTCAACCAATAGGAACAGAGCGTCTTCGCACCTTGCGCATGCACGCAAGGCTGGCGCCGCTCTGTCTTGTCCCCGGGCAGCTTTTGGAATGCCCGGGACCAATGCAACGTCCTGAGCCTGCTTTTGCAGGCTCAGGACACAACACCCCTCTCCCCTAGATGGAACATACTTCGCGTACACTCATGTGTGTCATGCATTGGGAAGAGTGGCATACAGTTGCATTATTCAAATGCAAGGAGTGTGGACTACTTGAGTCTGCCCTCAGGCAAACCCTCTTCAATATTGATTAATACAATAAATGTATCCAAAATTTTAAAAAAATAACACAACATAATCTACCCACGAGTTACTCCCGTTATTCAGGGGCTTCATGAACAGGTCTCTCATGATTTGATAGCAACTTTACAAAGTCTCTCAGATGTTTGGATGGGCACTTGGCCCGCTGCAACCTTCTAAGACCCGGAGAAATTGCCTGGCCCACATGCTCGCCTACCAGGCTAGGCAGGCCAGGGCGTTGCTGCCCTAAATCCCCAGGTGACCCTGGTGAGGATGCCTGGCCTACCTGCTCACTTACCAGGCTAGGCAGGCCAGGACTTTGCTGCCCCAAATACCCAGTTGACCTGCCCAGCTGCTGGCTGGCTGGACCCTCTAAGTCCAAGCCAGCATACCTTGGAAGGGTGGAAGTCCCTGAGTCCACAATGGACCCCTCTTGGGAACACTGTCCCTCGAGCCCAAGGCCAGCAGATGGAGAGGGCTGGGTAGCGGAAGTGCCCCAGTACTCTGTGGCCCCCAAGCACGTGCCCGAGGTGCCAGAGTCAGGAGTCACCTCCATGGCAACCCCCTTTGCTGGTGACCTCCTTTTGGGAGCAATTGCGGAATGAGGCAAGTGCCCCTGATGGAATTCCTTTTCTCTTGCTGCTTGTGATTTGTGTGGATACCCCCGGTCAGCCTCCCTGTCTGGAGCACTATCTGACATATGTGAATACTGTGGATACTCCTGGTGTGACTCCCTGTTTGGAGAAATTATGGATGTGTGGGATGACCCCCTATCCAGTGAATTCCTGTTAGGAGCACTTGCGGAACCTTGGGATGAATCCCAAACAGCCTCAGTAGCAGCTAGTGAGGGCGGAAGGGTGCAAGTCCAGTCTCCTGCTTTTGCATGCTCAGGACACAACACCAACCATTCAGAGCTTGGTGGTTTTGAGAATTGTATGCCATGACCCCACACAGACATTCTCAATACTAGAACTTGGAAAATCAAAAATTCTCCAGGAGATCATGAAGAAGGAATGTTTTTACTTGATGTATATGTTGGAAAAAATATGTAAAGTCTTGGCTGTGTTAACATATTTGACCTAACAATTGTTCCCATAGCTTGATACTCCGGAATTCTCACACAAAGCAGTAGGAAGTTTGAGCAAGGCCAAAGAATTTAAGGTTTGGCAGAAAGGAAAAGAAACAGAAAAAATAATATTTTTGTATTTGGTCAAATTCTTTGTTGTTTCAAAAAACCAAAAATTGAGATGTTAAGAAGAAGACATCATATTAAGAGAAGCCAAGCAGGAAGAGAAATCTTTAAAAACTATAATAAATGCAAACCCCTACAGAATCTTAGCTTAATAGTCCCATTGTTCCTAAAGAATTCTGTATCTCTTCATATTATTGTTGGTGCCACACAATTTAGAACACAGAACTTAAATATTGTGCAAGTTAGTTAGCTGAACAAAGTTTTTGAAATTATGCCCAAGGGGCAAAATGTTAAAGGAACTCTCAATCCTGTCACTGCAGAGGAAGCAAACAGTCCATTAAAAATGGCAGATGAAGCGGCCGCACCTCCGCCTCCAGAGTTGCGCTGGAAATCACCGGCCGACCCGGCGCTTCTTGCTTTTGTGATCCGCAATTGCCAGCATGGCAGGAAAGGCCCACCGTCTGAGTGGTGAAGAGAGAGAACAGCTCCTGCCAAATCTCAGAGCAGTAGGATGGAATGAAGTGGAAGGCAGAGATGCTATCTACAAGGAGTTCCATTTTAAGGACTTTAATCGGGCCTTTGGATTTATGACCAGAGTAGCTCTACAAGCAGAAAAACTGGATCATCATCCTGAATGGTTTAATGTTTACAACAAAGTTCATATAACCTTAAGCACACATGAGTGTGCTGGCTTATCTGAACAGGACATCAACTTGGCCAGTTTTATAGAGCAAGTAGCAAACACACTAGCCTAAAGTGCTCACCCCATCTTTTTCTGTAAAGGTAGCTTCTGCATCTTAACTTGTCAGAAAGCATCATGACAAATGTAATCTAGCCTCTGTATCCAATTAATATGGGAGAGCCCATCTTTTTGTAGAAGCTTCATACTTGCTTACTGTATGGTCACACATTGCAATAGGCACCAGCGCTGTGAATTCATTTGTTATCCATTATAAATCTGTCTTGTGTCAATATCTGTCTCTAGTGTTCTTTAGTTTGTAACCCTGTTTAGCAGTATTAAGTAGGTGCAGGAGAAGTTGCTTGTGGTTGTCAGTTTTAATAAAGCCTACTCTTACACACACACAAAAATGGCAGATGAATAGCTATTGCAATGGAACTTGTACAAAAAATGCAGCTAGTGTATACACCTATAGATGAAGAGACCAGAAGCGAGGACTGGTAACTGCCAGCAAAACAAATTGTCCTGAGCCAGAACACCTGCTTAAAAGTCCTGGTAGTAAGTACTTCTTTATCTCTTTGCAATCCCATTTGTCAAGTTCTGTCAAGATCTGTCTCTCTCAACCTATTGTTCCATTTTCATGTTCATATAAGGCACATATGAAGATTATGTGGTTAATATATCATCAACATTATGTAAGTGATACTTTTGTCTGTCTTTTCTTTTTATCTTCACCCTACTTGCCACTAATGACTGAGTTTCAATTGTATTAAACAATGTATTGTAAAAAATAAAACAGCAATCAGGTTTTTATTATACAACCTAACAACTCATCATGCCAGTTTTGAGAGCTTGAGATGAGATATTTTAAGTATTTATAGCACATGTACTGTACATTGCTGGAGCCAATGAGGCGTGGCAGGGAGAGTTTTGGACATGTTCATTTCTTTTCCCTACTTTGCACAAAAGTGGCAAATCCTTTTTCTGGCAGCTCTTTATTTATTTTACTTACTTCAGATGCTTCCTGCCACGTTTTTGATTACCCAATCTCTGATCATACAAGTACCCTCACAGGTAATCTAGTGGGGTTGGTGTACCAGGAGGAGATAGGGCCAACCTATTTTTTTCTGGTGGCGATGCTTAGCTATAAACACATTCTCTCAGTAACTTCTTTTGTTGTTTTTGTTGTTGTTGTTGTTCTCTCGCCCTCTTCACTAAGTGGGACAAGAGAGGGAACAATAACTTTTGCCAGAATCCTGTTATGAATTTCTTCTTTTCATAAATGTTCCAGGTTTCCCCTTATTATGTATGAGTTAATCAGAAAAAACACACTTTCATTAGCAATGGAAATCACAACTGATTCATAAACTGGAATTTAAAATAAGGCTGAATATTTACTTAAAAGTCAGCCTCATTAGAATCAAAGGGATGTAATTTCAAAGAAAATATTTTGAGATGAGAACATTAATATGAAATACAAAGTTATTTCTTTTGGAGAAATCCATCATGAGACATAAAGCATGCTCTCTCAATATAGTGTCACGATCCAGTATTAAGACACAGAAGTAATTCAAAATCTGTCCATTGTATCATTAATTTAAAATCTGGTCTGGATATATTTACCATAAGTCTTTAGTTGTCTTGAATCAAGGGCCACACATATCTTAACAAATAATTTCTCTTTGGAAATATCTGTAATTGAAACAATGCTTCTGCATAATCTATTAGCTTGTTTTGTTTAAATAAAGATACATTAAGTTTAATATTGGTTGTAAAGAAAAAATATGTGAGCCAAATTAATCTGATAATTTATTTGCAATAAATATGCAACACAATCAACACAGTTCCTCTCAATGTCCAGCCACAGTCATTGCGAGTAACGATGACAGGTAAGCGATCAATCCTGAACAGTATTGTCCTCTGCCCATAATTCAAATGTTTATATCGTAATGGAAATGGAACCTTAAATTATGGCTGGGTGGCTGATTGGAAGTTGCTGTACCTGTTTTCAAAAAATGTTGTAAGTAAAAATTGATGGAATTTTGAAAATGGAAAACTATTGTATGGGAGTCTGTAGCACTGAAAGAGCTCATTGGAATAGGGCCATAAACTGCATTTATTTGAGTCAATTTTGCATTAATCAGTGTGTGTTGAAGATTACGTTCTCTCTTTTTATATTTAGTGGTTCATATATTATCAGAAGTGCCTTTAAGTGTTTTGAAGAAACACATTAAAATACACTGTAGTGCCTTGGCAGCTGACAATTTTAAAGTATAACAGGTACAACTTGCCTTTGAAATCTGAGTTATCTGAGAGATTGTATTATTATTTTAATTATTATTATTTTTTTAAAAAAAATCAGGAACCAAGGAATTCATTACACTCTAAAATGATAATAACTCTTTTCAGCAAATTCACTAATAAAAATAGGATCTGAACAATGTCATATAAGCCACATTTATGTTCAAGAAGTAAGCAATAGAAGTTTGTCATGTTTGGGATAATATGTAAAAAATGGCAAAGACTGAAAAGATGTGAAACATGTATAAAGCTACATCCATTCTCTAAAGCACATATTTTCCTTGGTAACTCAACAAAATAAATCTAACATATCAGAAAACTGAATATACCCAAACAATCATAGATCTCCAGTTTTGTCTACAGCATTTTCTACAAGAAAAGAAGCTGTTCCCAGATCACAGTAGTAAGAAAAATCTGTAATTTATGTTATTTAAAAGCAGGTACATTACTCTGCTATTGTTGAACCTATTTATAAAAATGATTCCCATTTCTCTTCTATCTCCAGGTTGTTTAATGCAATATTATTAGCAATTTAGAGACTGGGCTTAAACAACTTTCAGCCTAATTCTTCAATTTCCACAAAGATTCAAGATATTAGTGCGAGTAACTCCTACTTAGAGGAATATTAATTACACTTTCACAAATAAGGGCCTGGATAAGGAAAATCTCATCTGCAATTCAACTGTCGCAGGATAGAGTGTTTGTGGAGTTTCCCACCCATTCCCCCTTTCCCCTTCCCAGGAGAGTTAAATCTCTGATTCTGGCCAGTGTAACACTCCCTTGGACAGATCACTTGTGCCATTTGGGGATCCTCTTGGACTTGCAGCTTTTTATATATATATATATATATATATATTTATTGGTTTTTTTAATTTTTAACAGAAAAAGAAAAATGCTCAAATCAAATCATAGTGTTAAAATAAACAATAAACATAATCACAACATAAATACATATTTCAAAATCATCCATTAACAAAACATTAGTACATATTTCAATACATTTAATAATAATAACTCAACTGAAAATAATCATAGACCATATTTACCAAACAATTAACATTACTGCCCGGTACCCCCACCACCACATCCCCCTAACCTAACCTTCCCCCCTCACTTACCAACTATCTACCTACTCTCCTCCCTCCTTCTCTTTCTCCCTCCTTCTACTCCACCCAACTATCCCTACTCTTCCCCCTTCTTATCAACTTTCTACTTACATCAGCCTTCACTCCTCCTTCCTCTTTCCATCGGATGTGGTGCCCAGAGGCCCCCCGAGCAACCCCTTAATAACAATAATTACATATTCTTGCATCAACCCCAATTACAGTTGAGAAAGCATAGTATATAAAATTATAAACCCTCCCTACCCCCCCTGACTTCCCAGAGTGTTAATTTTCATTTACATATCTAAACCATCAATCTAACAATCAATCCATCACTTCAATTCATTGAGAGGTTATGTAAAGTCACCCAAACAATCAAGTTTAGTATATATCTTCCAATAATCAGTTTCTTTTAAACAAATAGTATCAATAAGCCCCTCAATTAAAAAAAATAATTATATTCTTAATCAATTTAGTGTATCTTCCATTAAACAACCTCTCTTACATCTTACTCATAAACTTAATCCTTAATTCAGCCCATAATCTTAGATTAGCCTTAATTCCTTACACTTAATTTTAAATTTCACTTCTTCAATCGACTTCTGGGCTTTCTCATATGTCAAATAAACCTAAATAACAAATACAATCTATTTAATCCATTTCTAACTTAGATTCCTTCAACCTTATCAAATCACATAATGCTTATCTATCCATCAATCAATCAATCTAATGTCAAACCTAAATCATTTCAAAGCAGGTACATTCTTCTTCAATTTAATTATATCTTCCATTAATCATCTTCTTTTACGTCTTACTCATAGTCCTTAAGTCAATCCATAATTTTGAATTACCCATAATTCCTTGCATACAATTTTAAATTTCACTTCTTCAATCGTACTCTTGGTTTTTTCTTCTGCCAAGTAAATCTCCATAACGAGGCCTCCCTTCCAAATAATACCGGTAAGTCTCTCTTTTTTACTTGCAATATCATTTGTCTCTTAACCATAAACTTTCATTGAAGTAACATTTCAAATCTCTGTCTTTGCTTTTCCTGGTCCTCAGCAGCATAGATAGATTGCTTCTTAAACTGGATCAATTTCTCTTTTTTCTCAATTAAATCTTCTTCTTGCTGCTTGTCTGAGAGGAATAGCCACCCCCTCCTGTCTTGAAACAAATCCTCTTCCTCCACTCCGTAAATGAACTGTTTATCAAGCAAGATCCATTTCCCATTATTCTCTTTATTCTCAATACTGTCTTCTTCTTGTTTGGATTGTTGTGTAGAATATTCAATAGTCGGTTGCAAATC
This sequence comes from Bothrops alternatus, assembly GCA_034064705.1. NCBI lineage: Eukaryota > Metazoa > Chordata > Lepidosauria > Squamata > Viperidae > Bothrops > Bothrops alternatus. The sequence continues at coordinate 9,302,525 of JARGCV010000018.1, read as the reverse complement.
AGTTTCATTTGGAAAAAAGGATCTAATTAATTTCAATATTTCTGCACTAGTCTCCCTCAAGATTGCAATCCTTTCTTCTTTAAATTCATCAATGCGGTCCAAAATAGGTTTGACATTAAAACGTAAATTCCACTCCATTTTAAATTTTAAAACAATCGCTCTAGCTTTAATCCAATTTCTACAACCGTGTCTCTAGCTTCGCTTACAAGAACAAAGAAGAAAAAAAATGGAGAATTCACTTTCACTTTCAAGCACTTTCCTTTAGCAGTGAAAGTAGTGAAAGCTATACGTCATCTTGAATGCATTATGTTAAATGTAACAGTTAGAAATACATAGCCAGAAAAACAATAAGAAATACTTGCAATCCAATAAAAACTCCTGTATTCACTCAGTCTGCAGACAGTCTCTCTTGTGTTCTATTTTTAAAAAGCAGAGGCGGTCGTGGCGTCTTTTTCTGTCTGATGACAGAAGTGTCTCTGAGCAGGAGCGTCTTCAGGAGTTATGGGGAGCTCGCACTCTTAATCCCTGAAAGCTTTTTTCAGGGATATTAGAGGAGCTCAACCCTACTCCCGATGCTCTGCACCTCTTTTTTGCCCGAAGAGGGGATTTTTCACCGCAAAAAACAGCTGATGTTCGCTATTTTTTGCGGCTTTACATACCCAGGGAATGGAGCCTCACAGAGGAGACTCTAGTGACGCCGGCGGAGCCACCGGAAGTCCGGACTTGCAGCTTTTGATGAAAAAGTAGGTGGCAGCTGTGACCGGGGGAGCCTTCACATAAATCCAGCCTGTACGCCAATTTCTGGACCACATGGTTTTGTTCACAGTCACTCCTGGCTTTAGTCCCCTCCTACTTTGACTACTGCAATGTGCTGTACATGGGACTGCTCTTGAACACCATCCAGAAGCTGTATCTAGTTCAGAATACAGCAGTCCACAGTTTTGTGCGCCCAGTGGTTTACCCAAATAACATCACTGCTGCATTGGCTCACAGTTGCTTTTTTGTGCATTTCAAGGTGCTGATTCAAGGTGATAATCATAGGTGTCAAACTCGTGATGTGATGTGACATGTTGTGACATATCACAACTTTTTTCCCATTGCTGGCAATGGGATGGCCACGGTTTTGGCATGACGCATCCGGCCCAAAGGCCGGCAGTTTGACACCCCTGCCCTAAAGGCACAGAGCCAGGTTACTTGTAGGATCGCCTCATCCCAAGGGTATCTGCCCATCCTGTTAGGTTAGATAAGGGGGTGTTGCCACCCTTTGGAATAGCCTCTCATTTGAGATCTGACCCTTTTAGCCTTCTGGAGATCTATGAACACTCTTTCCCCAAGTGTTGGGCTAGGATGGGAGATGAACTGGGGTGTTATTTGGCACTTGGGAGAAAGGTTACCTCTGTTTTTAGCTATGTTTTAGTAGATTGTTGTGAGCTGCCTAGAATCATTATTGAAGTAGGCAGCCATATAAACACTGTAAGTAAATACTCAGAGATACTTCTGGTGCTCATTCTGCCACTACTATTAGCGCTAGTCTTGTCAAGATTGCCAATAATATTAAATCAAGAGTGTATGATTGCCTCATCTCAGTATTATTTGTTTAGTTACGTTTTTGGATGTGATAATTGCTTTTTCTTTCTTATTTCATCTAAGCAGGTTTTCTTCACTTTAGGTTTTATGCCCCATGGATCATGTCCTAGAGCTTCCAGTCTTTATTCAGGCAAAATGCCCATCAGGACTTCAAGACAGATTTTGCCAAAAACATAGTCTGAAAAAGAAGTTACATTCACTGATGAAATTATCTTTGATCTTGCCTGAAACAATCACAGATAGATCATAATTTGGAGGAAACCAAAAGCAAAAATTGCTTCATAAGTATGTTTGTTCTACACCAAATGGATTTTTACATCATGAATACAGAGCAAAAAATATGGCATGTGTAATATATTAGGACAAGGCAGTAGGTAAACATGGTCAGTCTGGGAATAGGTTTGTGTGAACAAATGAGTATTTATTTCAGACCTAGACCACACAAATTCATGCCAGTGACAATTCTGTGTAAGTGCATTACTATAATTCATTGCATGAAGTCAAAGTTATCAGTATTTAGCTAGGCTCTTGACCCACACAAATAGTGTGAAAATAAAGTGTATTTTTTTTTAAATACACATGCCTATGGATGTACATTGCCAAAGCACTTTTCACCCAACTTTTGGCTGGCACAAAACAATGTCAGCATCAAATCTGCTGTTCCTGTTGCCAGTCCTTTTCACACTTCTTCCTCTGTTCCAAAACCTTGCTGAATGGTGTCTTGATTGTGAGGTGCCAGTCATTAAAAGAACATTAATTTTCTATATCAGCAATGCAGGGACAAATGATACCACCTGCATAATTATGTAATCATAAAAATGTCACAACTCATGTACTTTTATTAGACATTCCAGTACTAATGAGTGCAATTACATCCTGATGCAAATATGTAATAACAGCCTTTGTATAATTACATCATGATTGCTTATTATTTTGGCATCAATGATTTGGCCACGCTAGTCTTCTCCTTTGCTTAACTGTTTCAATACATCGTCAACCAGTGAAGGAAAGATCAGTCAATGAAAGACCTGAAGTATGAGTGGGTAGAATCCAACTGCAAGATTTTCTTGGCTGATTTGTCTGCTCTTCCTTCCATGTCTACTTGGGCATCTCTCAAGCAATAATTACGGTACATATAAAACAAAGAAAAATATGGAAAAACACTGAAACAAAAATAGTCTGAGAGAAGGAAAACAGCTTCTGGCATGATTGTGTAGGCAATTAGATCCTGCAAAGAATGATAATTGAAACTCATCAGCAGCTTGGCCACCACATCTCTTTCTCCAGGGGAAGGAGAGTGATCGAAACCTATGGAGATTGGCAAATGAGCAACAACAGTCAGTTCAACATTCTCTATTATTTTACAGGCACTGCAATGAAGATAGGTGGAGTTACTATATCAAAGTTTTTTTTTTTAAAAAGGTAAAGATACATATTTTCATGAATAACATTTAGAACACTCTTAAATTTGAATTTTGTAAATACCCTATTTATTCTTCCCAAATACAATAGTAGATATCATTTTTTCTTTCCTCTATTTTATTGATAGCTTGGAGAATTGGGATCTAAAAGAGACAGAGGACAAGTGATTGCAGGAATAAGGGGTTGGTGTAGCTCACAGAGACTGGGGATGCAAGAGCATGACTACTAAAAGTGGAGTTAGGGCCAGAGAAATAACTAGGCAGATGATATCAGTTTATTTGCAACTTTACATGTAAATAAGATTTTAATTCCTAGTTTTTCTGCAGAGAAATCCTAATGGGTAGAAGTGGGCAGATAGTAATGAAGGAAGTCTGGCATCCACATCCCCTTCTTGCTCTGACAGAAGAAAACATAGGAAGGTTTCAGATGGAACATGATAACATCGACATGCTCCTCTCTCCACATAAGTAAAATAATAAAATTCTGCAAAATAAATAAATAAATAAATAAAGCCTGATGTTTCCTAGTTTATTCTCAGGTGTTTTGCAAAATAGAATTGTTACTAAATGAGCTCAGAACTATATAAAATTTAAGTGTGTGTACACACATAGACAAACAAACCATGTCTGCTTAATTTTCTCAGCTTTCTATTCCGCTGGATTCTTTTTTCTTAATTTATTGCTACTCTGTTTTCACAACTAATATCCTTCTCATGCTCCAGATATTTCTATTTTCAATTCTGGTCCATGGTTCTAATCAAACTCTTCTTAACTTTAAACATTGAATTATGAATGTTAAATATATTTAGCAAAAAAATGCTTGATTTACATAATTTATTTTGATCACATAATTGAGCCCTAGTAGCATGGAATTCTAGATCTCCACATTCTAAAATGTGTTCTCTGTTGCACTAAGACGTAGTGAAGTGTCTATGCCATTCTCTCTTTCAAAAAACAACTGTAGAATTTAAGCTGCCAAATGTTAAACATTTGGTTTTGTGCAATTGATTACTAATTTCAGCAGGAGTGTTGGCAACCACAATAGAATGGAATAAAAAGAAGCAGACTGTCTAAAGAAAAACATGAAAATCAATTTTATGGAATTCTCAGAGCAGCTCTGTTTTGGCTTTCATTCTAGGTCTGATCTATACACAGGAAAAATGTGGCTATTTCTATCTACATTAATACTGTATGTGTGTGTGTGTGTTTGTGTAAGTGTGTGTGTTTGTGTTTGTGTGTGTGTAAAAATAAGAACATTGCAATTTATAGTACAATGTTACATGAATAGAAACTTACCATGAGTTATAAAATAATGTATAAGAGTGTCCAAAAAAAGGAGAGGTTGCCAGACATCTTTTCCTGTTTCAATGCTCCATTCCCAAGGTATAATTGAGGCAGGGGTTACTTCATAAGCTACTGGTGGAGAGGGAGCAGCAAGTGCTGTGCAAAGCTGGTTTTCTGAACCTCCTTCTTTCCCTGACATACTTTTCCCATCTCTCTTCTGACTTTCTTTTTATTTTTCTTTCTACATATCCAAAATCAATGAAGAAAAGATACTGAACTTTTTCCAGAAACTGGAGTTTTGAGTCATTCATTTTTTTTGACATTAAGCCAAAGACCACATAAAATCAAGATCCCCCACTTTTCTCACCCCATAAATCTCTCCCCCATCTATCTCACTAGATCTCCTCAGGCTTTGACCTGCTCCCAACCCAGCCATTCAGCCACCAAAGGTAACCTAAAGCAGCAGAAGTTACCGGCATGTTTAGGACTAATACAGTTTGCGGGCCAAGGCCTACTTCCCATCCAGCCACTCCAGGAAGCCTAAAGCCACCCAGGTTTGTAGTTGTGACACAATGCAATGTGATGCGATGCGAGGCTCATTTGTCTTATAGAGGTTGCCTCATGACAACCTGTAAGGGGTTCCCTTTTTAAGGAGGCTCCAGAATAACACGTGGTTGCCACAAGGAAGCCTCTGTAGGAAAACTAGGCTTCACATTGCATCAGCTGGGCATCTCCCTGAAAAAAACAAACAAACCCAGAAAGGTAAGTTGGGTGCTGCTACATCCTGGAGCTGGCTAAGGAACCGAGAAAATCTTGCAAGTCTCTGGCTGGTTTCTTCTGCCAGCTTTAGACTTCTTTGGGAGGCTGAGTCTGGGGTGGGGGGGTAGCAGGCTAAGGCCTTAGATATCTGTGGGAAGGGGAAAAAAACAAGCATTAAGGCTTGTGGGGACCTGGAGGGGCAGAAGGCAGAGCACAAGTTGTCTCAAGAGTTGTGGAAGGCCTAAGGCAGATGGGCCTGGGTCTGCTGTAGGCCTCCCAGGACTAACCCTGAGGCACCCTGTTGTATATTTAACAACTACACTGTCATTTAATGATTGCATCAGGAAAAGCAAGGCAGGGGGTTATTAAGTAAGTTGATCTCGCTTAATGACCATCACAATTTGCGACCTCAATGGGCAGGGTCCATTAGGGTCATAACTTGAAGACTGTCTACATTTTATTATAAGCTGCTCAGAGTCACTTACATGAGACAGGCAGCTGTATAATCAAATAAATAAATAAATAAATAAATAAATAGTCCAGCTTTGGTTTGCTTTGGCTAGACAAATAACCTGTCATCTAAAGGAAGCCAAATAAAATACTTTGTTTGTTTCACATCCCAGGCCTAGATCATCCTAAATTAGTGGTTCCCCTTCTATTAAAGCTTCAGCAGGTGACAGCGCATTGCTGACCTTGTCAGGCTTAGAAGCTAAGCAGGCTCTGGCTTGGTTAGTATTTGGCAGGAGACCGCTATGAAATACTATCTCAGCTGAAGGCTAAACTAGAAATCCAAAACATATTTCAAACTGTGGCCAATTAATGTGTCGGTGAAGTCAGTAGGTGGAGTTAATAACAAAGGACACATACTTAACTTTTATTAATTTTCAGGAGCTTGAAATAGATATAAGAAAAAGCCTGAAAAACAGCAGCCAATGCATTTTTTTTTCTGTTATGAGCATTAACAATCAGGAGGGTGACAGTAGATGAAGCAGTGTAGGAGGAGAAGCCAAGAAGCCCCTGGGAAAGAAATACAGGTGACTCAACAAGATGGATGAAAGGATGATCCCTAAATTCTGTAGTTTGGGGATATAAAAAATGGAAAGTAAGTATATATACTTTCTCTCCCTAAAATTACGTAGAGAAACATTCAGAAGAAAAAGGATTCTACTTAGGATTAAGCCATCGAAGGGAAGTGACCTAACAAGTGAGTTCAAGAGGAATTTTGATTCTATATCCAGATTCTCAGGAACATTCATAGAAATGATTTTATTTTCTTTTTTTCTTTTTACAGAGCCAAACATTATACAGTGTTTGAGTTACTTGAAGCTCCCAGCAACTTCCAATTGACCTTTAAGCCAATGATGAAACATTGACATTCAGTTCAAAAATCATCCCCAAATTGTGTGCAATTTGTGTGCAATTTCTGAACACATGAATTCATCATATCTCTCTGTTACCTATTTTGTTATTAAAACAAAAGAGAAACTGGAAAATTAAACATTTAAACTTGGTATATACTAGTGATGGCGAACGTTTTAGAGACTGAGTGCCAAACTGCAACCCAAAACCACTTATGTATTGTCGGGTGCCAGGTGGGTGTGTCCCATTGGATGGGCATGGCCTATTGGGTGGGCATGGCTGTAGTGGTAATGGCAGACTGGGTGGGACTAAAAAGTTCAATCAATCAATTCCAACTTTGCGAGATCTTTTTTTCCTGTGAGAAGTTGAAATTGATTGATTGGCTGAACCTTTTTTTCTTTTGCACATGGCGGTGGAGGCCTAAAGTGAAAAGGTTTTATAAAACCCAGCTAAAGGCCTAGGACTGGGCACACATGCCCACAGAAGGGCTCTGAGTGCCGCCTCTGGCACGCGTGCCATAGGTTCCCCACCACGGGTATATACGGTCCAAATCTTTAGAGTTCCTCAACTGAGATTAATGCTAAGATTTCTAACAAGGTTTTTGATTCTGCCTTGATTAACTTCATTTCTCTAGTAACCTAACTGCTTTTCTAACACTTCTCTGTTTATGGCTAGCTTGAAAGGAATAAGAGTATACAAATGTCAACAACAGTTGGAATTAATTTCTATTCCACATCTGGTACCAGTTAAACTTATGTATAACAGAATCATTTTCTTTTCTAAAGAATCAAATTAATCAGATCTAATTAAAAATCCATTTGTTAGTGATTCTAACAACCAAGAGAAATACTTTAAAAATGTTGATGATGATTTTAAAGTAACAAGTTCTCAAGAATCACAAGAAGAAAAAATAATAGGCTCTAAACTGCTTCTTCCCATCAATATTCCAAAACTTGAGTTACACAGATAAAAAAGACCCTGATATTGGGTGACATTTCCCCCATCTATTATACTTTTTGTTAACAGGGAGAAAAGAAATTGGACCTCAAAAAATGGAACAACTTTATTAAATAGGCTAATGCAGAAAAAGGAGAATCTTGAAATATTTGTATTTCTATCATACTTTAAAAATAAGTAAATAAAAGAAATTAAATAATGCCAATTCTGCTCTTCTGTTGAAATTGTCTGTTTTATTTTAGCTGTTCTGGAAATTCTATTATGTTTCATTTCAGTTCTTTGAATGGCAATTTGTTCATATTTTTCTATGCTACTTGACCTTTTCCTTATGTATTTTCTGATTATGATTAGTATACACACAGAGAGAGAACACTGAATTCTGTGATTTAGAAGTGTGAACTCAGGTTTAAAGAAGAAGTTCATATGTTTATTTATTTATTGTTTTAAATCTGGAAAAAAATCTTGCATTTGTATTTTTATAAGTTCTGAATGGTTGAACAATAACAATTATTAATATCAATTTCATGTCCAATATAAATTAGGCTGTTGGTTCTTACCAAATAGTACTAACGGTTTCCTTTCCTTTCCTGAATTTTAAAAATAACATTAGAATAACTTTCACTGGGAGCTTTTTTATTGGAAAACAATGTCGCTGACAGAGATAAAGTGCACTGTTGGGATCCACACAGCCCATTCTGGGTTTCATGGCTGAGTGATTTAATGTTTGTAGCAAAGTGTCCAAAACTTGGTTATTTTCCTTGCCAATTTGCTGGAAAGGACAATAGGGGAAAGCAAATAATTCTATTAACTGATCCTTAGTCAGATCTGTTTATTTATATTTTAAGTCTCAGCTTTATTGCAGATTTTTTTTTTAAAAAAAGTTTAAATGTACTTGTTGAAGAAGTATGAAACTGCTGTAGGATTGCACAGTATAGAACTTTTATGAAGGTAAATCTGTTCTACCTGAATTTTTTACTTTCTATTCTGGGTTATGTTGTGCACTGTTTTGTGAAATGTGAAGTTAGAGAGTAACACATTGGGATCCTGGAATAAATGACAACTTTGGCCTTCAACTCACAAGCCACCAATGCATAGATCAGTATTTTTCAGCCTCGCCAACTTTAAGAAGTTTGGACTTCAACTCCCAGAATTCTGTAGCCAGCACACTAAAATCCACAAATCTTAAATTTGCTGAGGCTGAGAAGTATTGACATAGACTGCTGTACCCTCAAATACAGTACAGCTGTATTTTGCAATTTTCCCCCCATTACAAAAACGTTGTATCCCTTCAACATATATCCCCTAAAACAGATAGGCATATCTATGTACATATGTATATTTCCCAATGCTGCTACTGCAGTGATGATGTGACAATTGTGTTCTGGCTTGAAGTGGGTTGCATTGAATACTGTTAGCAATTCAATTTAAGAAAAAAAAGGAGGGTGAGAACAAGAGAATGAATGAGAACAAGAAAGGATATAGAAGCAATCAAAGACCAGTTTAAAAGTTTGCCCATCACACTGTGCATCCGGAGTTCTACAAATTATACTACCAACTTGCTCATTAAATGCAAAAAAGATCCGTTCCAGATTTTTTGGGAAGTGGGAAATCTTTGTGTCCATATATAACAATATCAAAAAAGAGTAGTAGGTTTAGTAGATTTAATATTATTATTTTAAGGGTTAATCTCCTTAAGTCTAGGTTTATGTTGCTTATATATGTGTGCAGTATAGTATTCTAGTTGTAAAAAGGCTGCCATGTCTGTCATGAAGTGAGTGATCCTGGATTCACAAAACAGAAGTAAAATGTGAAATGAAAATGCCACGACCAACAATGAATTCTTTATTCCAGGGGTCTTCAAACTTGGCCCTTTTATGACTTGTGGACTTCAACTCCCAGAATTTCAGCCAGGCACGCTGGCTGAGAAATTCTGGGAGTTGAAGTTCACAAGTCATAAAAGGGCCAAATTTGAAGACTCCTGCTTTATTCTTTTGGGTTGGGTTCAGTGGTGATTCATATATGTGAACAACCAGTTCAATGTGTGGTTGCTGCTTCCAGAAATCCTATCTGGGCCTGGGCAACAAAAAAATTGGCTACCGGTTCTGCCAAAGTGGTGAGAACTGGCTGAATCCAACCACTGGTTGGGTTAGAACTCCAACTCCCAGAATTCCCACCCAACAGTGGTTAATATCCTGCTGCTAAACATTTGAAGAGTTTTCTTTCAATGAATTTACTGGACATCAGGTTGGGAAAGCTATTTTGGCTATCTTGTATTTACAGTCCTCAGCAGACATGCAAATAACAAAGCTTAGAGAATACAAGGACTCCAAAGCTATCATGTAAGACACTTTAAATACTTGTCCTAATCTAATTTTCTGTTGATTGCTGTAAACAGATTCTGCTCAGTACTGAAATAAAAAACACATCTGGAACCAAAACTGAGATTTGCTGAATTAGAGTGTTTATGTTCCTTGGCAGCAGTCTTCTCTACAAAGTGGCAGGATGGTATAGCAAGCTAGGGACAGAATATGATACCAAAGCACCATCTCAAGATTCCAGAGTTTAATATCTTTATAATAGAACACTTTTTAAAATAAAAAATTGCCAAGTCTATGAGGCCTTCTTAAATTCCCAAATGAAAAGTTCGAGAATTTATAGCAGCACTGTTAGATGTGGAGGCCAAGTAAACTCAGAATGTTGATCTTAGTTATGTTTAAATTCCTCCTGCCTTCTGGCACTATGAGCCATAGTGGAAAGAAATAATTTACTCATGATGCTTGGAGCATTTAAAGACTTGAGAGTACCTAGCTAGAATGTGAAGGGTGTAATTTATGTCATTGGTATGGACTTTGGCTAGTAAAGGTTAGCTGTGTTTTCTCTCTACTTTCTTATGGTGATGATGGTAGCAGAGAATCCAAATATCACTCAAAGAGAAGGACTGGAATGCAACATTATGGCAGCTCCTCCTGCTATCAGACTTTAATATAATTATAAACAAAGAGCTTTGACATATGAAAGCCACATTTGCCAGTTGGAACCCATACTTTTTCATTGTTGTAGAAGTCACATTTGTAGCGATATCTGACTCCTTTCATTGTTTTAACTATACATGGCTATTTTTATGTGGCTTATATTGGCAAGAGGATGTTGTGTACAAAAAATAGATACATAATCCATCTTTGGTCCAAAGAAAGTATTAAATAAAAAAAGTTTCTTATATAAATAGTGTCACCTACATTTATAAATCGTGATTTGATGATTTGAAACTATCAGGATTTCAAATGAATGGTTCCGATTTTTTTCAAAGGTCAAATGTGGAATGAAGATCACATCTAATTTTTTTGACCAGATATTGCTTGGACACTTAATTTAATTGTTTTATAAATATGCATCCTAGGTTGTTGTAGTAACATTTTCATGACAACTCATAAGAAACAGTATCAGTTCATTTAAAGCTAAACCTAAGAGCAATCAATACAACTTCAACCCAAAGCAAGATCTAAGAACAGAAAAATCTAAAGCAAAAAGATTAAAACCTCAGTTATTATTCTAAAAAAATAGGTTGATTAAAGAGGAAAGTCATTTTACTTTCTGCCTTTCTCTGAACTGATTTTGTGACATCATGACCTAATTAAATTTCAGTGACTGCATGTTTCATCTCATACATTCTTTGAAAACTGATACTAATGTAATGTAACCAGATGTGGGATGTTGTAGTGTCATCAAATAGATCCTCATTGTGTGGGCTCATAGAGCAAGAAAGAAGATGCAGGCAAAGCTCTTAAAACTGTTTTGAATATTTGTTTGATTTGTTTGTTCTGAATTCTGTCAAAACAGTTATTGATTGGGCTGATATGAGTTGAAAATATAATCAACAAAATAAGTGAAATTTTACTGGTGTACTTATGGTCAAATAATGCTTTTTAATCAAGGTGAATCTATCCCAAAATCCAAACAAAAGTTGGAATCAGAAGGTTGTGACTATCACTGGTTTACATATTTACAATGGAAAAAAAAAGGCTTAAATTATATTTTAAAAGTTATGGATTTGACTTTGCAAAAATGAATTGGAAACTATACAGTGTTTGCAATAGTGCCAAATATCTGTAGCTCGGGTGTAGAATGAGGTTGAAGATTCGTTCTCTGAGCGTGTGGGTTAATTTCCGAATATTTTATTACCAGGCTAGGTACTGGGTGGTAGTGATAAACATATTATTGCTAAGTTTTATAAACTGTTATTGAAATTGAATCTAGAGAATGAGTATGTGAAGCATAGTATGATTCAATGGGCAAGGAAGTTTGGGTCTAATATAATGCTTGAACAATGGGAAAATATGTGGATGAAGAGTCTGAAATTTACATTAAATTATAACTTGAAAGAATTTTTTTAATAAAGTGGTGTACTATTTAACACCTGATAAATTGTCAAAAAAGTGTAAAGGTGTTTCAAATGTATGTTGGAAATGTAAATGTAAAAAAGGAATTTTTTACCATCTGGTAGACTTTCAGCAAAGCAAAAACATATTGGAGTAGGATTCACATCTTAATACAGAAGATTCTTAAGTGAATGTAAAGATAAAATCAGACACTTTTCTTTTAGGTTTAATGTAAAAAAAACTTGAAAATAAATTTGGATTTTATATATATATATATACTGATAGCAGCAAGAATGCTCTAAGCATAAAAATGGAAAGATACTTTAATTCCCACAATGGATGACTGGCTAGAAAAACCGATGAATTAACAGAGATGACTAAATTGATAGCCCTTATCAAAGAAAAGAATACAGCTAACTTTGTTTCTACTTGGAAACCACTTTTGTACTTTGTGCTGGAGATGGGGAAAAAAATGAAACTTTGACTTTGGATTTTGCTGATTACATACGTTTGTTGATATAGAAATAGCTAGTGTATATTATTATGTAAAGTTAAAAAATTGAGGCTGTATGTTATGATCTTATTGTATGTGCTAAAAAAAAGTCAGAAGTCAATGCTTTTCTTTCTTTTCCCCCTTTTCCCTTACACTTTTTCCTCTTTCCTTTTTCTCTGCTACTTTCCCAATATTTTTATTTGTATAAACTAATAAAAAACTTAGAACTTGAAGAAAATGAGTGAAATTATATCATACATATCACTCTAAACTAATCATAAATGACTTCATTTGGCATCAAGACAATTTCAAATAAAGTGATGATGGCCACTACCTCAAAAACATCAGGCATCAAGCATTTTATTTTCACAAGAATTAAGATGAAATTGCAAAAAAGCTGGATATTTTAAGATATTTTAAGTTGAGGCTATTTTTAAAAAATTCAGAAGATAGCCATAGAGGTTCTCAGAAAACCATTTCATATAGTCTAAGAGACATATAAATAGTAATTCTGTAAATAACTATATTATTTACATGACAATCATTTTGGAGCTGGAACTATACATTTGTTTAAATGATGAGACAGAAAGAAAGAATTAATTGATTCAAATTAGGAACTTAATTGACTCAAAACTGATGTTTTTATATTCAAATTCAAATGTTTACCTCAAAATATAAGCATTTTATTTCAGTACATAACTATTAGATGCCCCCAGGCTATGTTCAAAATAAAACATTATATAATGAAAGTAAAATATTGTAGATTCCTGTAGATTCTACTATATATGGCTACATTAGGATACTTCTTATTTAACTGATTTAGCTGCTTTTATATCAGTTTTCTTACTAAAGATGTAACTGTTCATTATAAAGATAATTAGGATTTAAGGTATTGGACCTGACTATTGGTTATTTTAACAGTGTAGCTGCGCATTCTTTTAAAGTTCAATGCACACATCCTTTGAAGAAGAGGATGATGCTTGCAGAAATAAGGCTGGTGTGACAAGAAAAAGGGAGACTGTGTTTATTGATCAATAAATCACAGTCACCAGAACTGACCTGCTGACTTTAAGTTCTGTAGGTCAAGGAACTCTGTGCTGTTTTGCAACTTCACCTCTTTGGTGAGTCTTTTAATCAACACTATAAAGCTAGATAGCACATCAAACAATAAAGTTTGGGATGTTTCTGTAGCTTGTTTTAAATGAGTAAATTGCTCTGTAACAAGTTCTGAGAAAGTGATATGTCTAGTAAGACGTTCAGCATTTTCTGTACCATATTGCAGTTCTCAGAAAGGAACACTGGAGAAAGGGACGGGAAATCCATTTTGCTATCAACAATTTCCTCTGTCAAGCACTCTTATAGGGTAGCCTTTCTGTCAGCTTTGATTTTAGTAGAATTTATGACTAAGAAACTAAAGGAAGAATTGCTGCCACATGAGACAGCCCTGAACTATTAATGTCTATTTGGATTTTGCTACTGACTTTGGTTTAGAAAAAAATAATCTGGGAATCATATTTTAGTGATACTACACCTCATTCATACATACTTATGCACAAATAAACTGTGTGTGTGTGTGTGTAAGAGAGAGAGAGATGGAGGGAGGGAGAGAGGGAGAGAAATATTCAAGCCTATAAATACAAGTAATCAGTGTAAAATAAAATGTTACAACTCATCATTAACCAAACAAACCATGTATATACACACACATGCACACATTCACCAAAAGATACAGAAATAAAAAAGTGCATTAAAAATTTAGAGAACAATTGTATTAAATTAAAGATCTATAAAATGTGGCAAAATTTCATCAATTTGTATTGTATACTTTTTAAATGATGCACGTATAAGTAAAAGCTGAAGTATAATGAGATTTTATGAGAATGTTTATATCAGAAGAGTACCTTGGACCAAATCATTTTGAGTTGTGTACATCATACCACCAACTTAAATTCTAGACATTTTAATGTTATTTTTCCTTGTATTGTATAGTTCAATGGCAGATAACCTTCCGTCTGAAGAGATAAGGATGATGACTTAGTGATCACTAAGGAGATTGAATGTGTAGGGCTTGGTTTGGGGGAAAGAGGGTTAAGTTTGTTAAACCAAATAATAGCCTAAATCCTGGAGATAAAAAATCAGTGCCCATTGCATTACTATTTCTCAGTAGTTTGTTGACAAAATTTAGATGCAGAATTTCCAGGGAGCTGGACTACAGAAAAAAATTAGATTCTGACCCGTATATAAGCAATAACTCTTATTATACCTCAGGGTAATTAGGATCTACAATATAAATGTCAAGTATTATCCTTTTCAGATGATGTTATTCCAAAAGAGAAAAAAAATAGAGAAGATGTGTTTATAAATTTGAAAACTGTTTTCTTCTGAGCAAAAGAATGATTGAAATAAGTTATCTTTGTTTTTACGATTTAATACCGGTAGATCCTAATTCTGACTTACCTAATTTGGCTCTACCTAAAACAAAAACAGTATAAGTAAATATTTGCATGCACAATTACTGTAAAAATCTTTCATCACTACCATGCTCAAGAAAATAAATCATGACCAACCTATCTTCAAATAACATTTGTGACTCCCCATTGGCAACCATTTGTTAACTGCCTAAGATAAAAGTGGAAAAAAACTCAGACAATAGTTTACATTCCAAAGTATTTATGTATGGGCCAGTACTGTTAGACTTGCTCTCAAAAGTATAATTTATTTGTACTGTTTTTGGCTATCAGTCCCTTTCAGAAATTGGTTTGAGAAGACTTAGCAGAATCATTCATCTTTTCTTTAAAAGGTGATCACTAACAGCTTTATCAAAGAAAAAAGTCTGTTTAGGTATAGAATTATCTAACATTTTATAATTACAGTACAGTATTAAACTTTAGGAGCTGCTGCAGTATATTAGTGATAACTCTTCTTTCAGTTTTTTTTGTTTTTTTTAATGAAAAAATTCTTTTATTAAAACAATCAGCATTGAACATAAAATCATAGTATGCATCAATCATCATAGCACCTGATATACATCACTAAGTATTAATCTTTATAATCGTCTGGTTTGGTAATCATTTTTCACTCCGCACATCAAGCCTCAACTAAACGCCTGTTACAGTTTATTTGCTCGGTGTTTCTCTTTTCTATAGTCTATCCACAGTTCCTAGTCTATCATATATTATTCATCTCAGTATTAGTACAATCTTTTATGACCCCTAACCAATAATCCTGAGGTAGAAATTCAGTATCTTGAGGTAGAAATTCAGTACGCTTTCCCAATATTAAAGCAATCAACCTTAAATCTGGGTTCATATTAATAAGCTGTCCTCATAAGACCCAAAGATACATCTCTTGTATATGGTCTATCTACATTCATACAATCAGCATTGAACATAAAATCATAGTATGCATCAATCATCATAACACCTGATACACATTACTAAGTATTAATCTTTATAAACGTCTGGTTTGGTAAACATTTTTCGCTCCTCACATCAAGCCTCAACTAGACGCCTGTTACAATTTATTTGATTGGTGTTTTTCTTTTCTATAGTCTATCCACAGTTTCTAGTCTATCACATATTATTCATCTCAGTATTAGTACAGTCTTTTATGGTCCCTAACCAAAAATCCTGAAGTAAAAGTTTAATAACCTGAGGTAAATCTTGTATATGGTTTATCTACTATATCTAGTCTATCACATATTGTTCATTCATGCTTCTGAATTAACTTCGTTTCAGTAATAGTGCAATCTTTTATAGTCCCTAACCAAAGATCCTGAGGTAGAAGTTTCATAACCTGAGATAGAAATTCATTCCGCTTTATCAATATTAAAGCCAACAACATTAAGCATAAGATCATATTAAGATGCTTTCTTCATCTAACATAGGCATTCAACATTAGGTGTTAGTCTTTGTACACATTTGATTTGGTAAACATTCTTCCCTCTTTACGTCGAGTCTCAACTAAACGCCAGGTGCATTTTGTTTGATTGGTGTTTCTCTTGTATATAGTCTATCCACTGTTTCCAGTCTGCCAAATATTGTTCATTTGAGCGATCTTTCAGGTATGCCGATATTTTCGCCATCTCCGCCAGATTTGTTACTTTCACAGTCCATTCTTCTATAGGCGGTATTTCTGGGTTCTTCCAGTATTGTCCCAACAACAATCTGGCTGCTGTGATCAAGTTCAGAAATAAGCTCGTCTCTGAGGTAGTGTAGTCCTTTGTTATCCCTAACAAAAAAACCTGAGGTAGAAATTCGATACGCTTTTTGAAAATGGTTTGGAGTGTCCACCATATCTTCCTCCAGAAGGCTTTGATTTTTCTGCATGTCCACCATACATGAAAGTAGGTAGCCTCCCCGTCACCACACCTCCAGCATTTGGGCTGGGAGTCTGGATAGATGAGTGATAGTTTTTTCGGGTCGAGGTGCCACCTATAGAACATCTTGTAGAAGTTTTCCCTTAAGTGTTGCGATTTTGTAAATTCTACATTTCTCACCCAGATTTTCTCCCACGTGTCCATGGTGATAGAATGCCCAAAGTCTTGTCCCCACTTTATCATACAGTTCTTGACTAGCTCGGTTTCAGAGTCCATTTATATCAGAATGCTATACACTCGTTTGATGTGCATGATCCCCTGTTCTCTAATCTGTTCAATTAGGTTCTCGTCGGTCTGGGAGAATCCCTTCTTCTTATCTTTACGCCACCTTGATTGCAGTTGTATATATGATAGCCAGATACCTCCTATTCCCCTGTTTGCTAGTGTTGCTTGGGGTTTCAAGGAAAACCCATTTTCTTCTCCCAGTACAAGTTTACTGTAGGGCACCACTTCTTTCCCTTGGGATGTGTTTGTATCCCCTATTGCGTGTCCAGGGATCGTCCAGATGGGAATCTTGTCGTGTAGGATGTGTTTATATTTCTTCCAGACCCATAACAATGGGATTCGTAGTGGGTTCTCCTTGAAGTTCCTGTCTGCCTTTTTGTCGTATACTAAGTATGCGTGCCAGCCGAATAGTAGACCATGCCCTTCAACATTCAGTATTCTATCGTTCGTCATATTGATCCAGTCACTCACCGCCACCAACGTCGCTGCATAGTAGTATAGCTTTAGATTAGGCATTTTTAGTCCCCCTCTCTTCCTTGTGTCCTGGATAATTTTTAGTTTCACCCTCGGTCTCTTGTCATCCCAAATAAATCTGGTGATGCCCCTCTGCCAATTGTCCAAGTCTTCATCCTTTTTGAGTATGGGTAGCATTTGGAAGAGAAATAGAAATCTTGGTAGGACGTTCATCTTTACTGCTGCTATCCTGCCCAGCAAGGATAGTCGTAGTGTTTTCCACCTTTCAAGATCTGCTTGTATCTTGCTCCACAGCACCTCGTAGTTATTTTTGTATAATTTCGCATTCGTTGTTTCTATCTCCACTCCCAGGTATTTGACTTTCTTAACTATTTCACAACCCGTTATTCTTTCCAGGTCCTGTTTTGCTTTGCTGTCTAGATTTTTGACTAGCATGTTCGTTTTTGATATATTAACTTTAAAACCTGATACCTTGCCATAGTCATTCATTATCTCCATCAAACTCCTTGTTGATTGTACTGGTTGCGATACTGTCACCAGTAGGTCATCTGCAAAGGCACACAGCCTGTAGTCCTGTTTTCCAATCTGTATGCCCTTTACGTCTTCTGCTGCTCTTATCTTGTTCAGCAGAATCTCCATTGTTAAGACAAATAGCAGTGGTGACAGCGGACAACCCTGTCTCGTGCCTCTTTCTATATTGAATGGGTCTGTTAGTTCGCCGTTCACGATGATCTGGCCCGTTTGTTTCTGGTAGATTGCTGTTATGGAGTTGAGGAACTGCTTTCCCATTTTCATCCCCCGGGCTAGGTTCGTCAGGAATGGCCAATTCAGTCTGTCAAAGGCTTTTTCTGCGTCTACAAACATGAGGGTTGCAGGTACCTGGTTGTGCCTTTCCAAGTACTCTATTATGTTCAGCAGCTGTCTTACGTTGATTTTCATCTGACGTCCTTGTATAAACCCCGTTTGATCCGGGTGAATTATCTTTTGTAGTACAGTCATTAATCTGTTGGCCAGCACTTTTGTGAAGAGTTTGTAGTCTGTGTTCAATAGTGAGATGGGCCTATAGTTAGCCGGTTGTGCATTATCTTTTCCCTCCTTGGGGATTAGAGAAATGTAGGCTGTTTTCCAGGAGGGTGGGACTTGGCCTCCTTCTTGTATGTTGACAAATAGCTTTCTGAGGGGTTCTATCATTTCCTCTTGGAGATGCTTGTAATAGGTAGCCGTTATCCCGTCCGTCCCGGGTGATTTTCCTTTTTTCAGTTGTTTGATCGCTGAGTGTATTTCCTCCTTCGTGATTGGGGCGTTCAGGGCATCTCGTTGTGTATTGGTGAGTACCATTAATTTTTCGTTTTGTAGAAACTTTTCTTTCTCTTTGTCTTGTATCTTCTCCTCAGCATATAGCTGTGAGTAGAACTCGGTGAAAGCTTTCTTAATGGTTTCCTGTTTGAATTCTTCCTTGCCTTTGTACTCTATCTTTTCAATTATGCGGGCTTTCTGTTTCTTTCTTATGGTGTAAGCCAGCCACCGACCCGGTTTGTTGGCGCTACAGAATGTCTTGTGTTTTGCATACTGTATATTCCATGCTACTTGGTCCGCTATCAGCATGTCAAATTGTTTTCTTAGTATCTTAATTCTTTCTTTTGTGGCTTTGTCATCCGGTCTTTTTATTAATACTTGTTCCTGTTTCTTTATCTCCTCCTCTAGTTCCTTTCTTTTTCATTCTTGTTTGCGTCGGTGCCTGGCGTTCATATTCATGAGGATCCCGCGCATAAATGCCTTGCTAGCATCCCAAATCATTTCAATGGGTGTTTCATTGTCCATATTTATACTAAAGAATTCCTTCATGGCATTTTTGCATTCCGCCACCTCTTTCTCGTGTCTAAACAGGTTTTCATTAATTCTCCAGGATCTCCTCGATTTCCGATCCTGTCTCAATTCCATCCCTACCGGGTTATGGTCTGTCAGTACTTTGGGTAGAATGGACACAGTGTTTAGGCGGACTAGCAAGTCGCTAGATGCCAGGATGAAGTCAATTCTGGAAAATAATTGGTGCCTGTCGGAGAAAAAGGTGAATTCTTGCTCTTTGCCGTGCCGTTCCCTCCAGACGTCTGTCAGTACACGGTCTTCCTTCATGTCGAAGAAGGATTTAGGCAACTTAGAATGCTTCTGTGGGTTAGGTTTTGTTTTCTTTTTGCTAGGGCAATTTCTATCACCCCGTTCCAGTCTCCCAGGATAATACATGATCTGTAGTTGAGTTGTATTAACTTCTTGTGTATCTTTTTGTAGAATTTTCCTTGTTGTTGATTTGATGCATATATGCCCATCACTAGAATTTTCTTGTCGTCCTGTGTTACTTCGATTGCTACCGGTAGGTATCTACCCTGGGAGTCCGACTCTATTAGCTTAGCGATTACATGTTTCTTCACATATATAACAAGCCCGTTCTTCTTTCGTGGCGCCGCTGCGACAAAGTGTGTGCCTAGTCTGTTGATTAAGTATTTCTGGTCCACTGCTCTGATGTGTGTTTCTTGTAGGCAAATTATGTCGTTTCTTCCCTGGTACAGGTAGTGAAATATCTTTCTCCTTTTCTGTGGGAAATTTAGTCCGTTAACGTTCCATGTCAAGTATTTAGTTGTCATCGTCGGTTTCAGGATACTCTTGCAAGACCGCTTCTGTTCTATCTCTTGCGTTCTTCTTTGGTCTCGTTCCCATGGTATCCAGGTTGGTGCTCAAGTTGCGTAGAGGGATCGTATCGTGCTGCTCCGTGCGTTTGGTGGTGGATCTTGTTGTCCTGCCCTCTGCAGTCTGTCCTGTTCCCTTTCTGTTGTTGCTTCCTGTTCTCTGTGTCATCGTGTCTCGAGTTGGTCCTTTCCTTTCTCTTGCTCCTGCGTCCGTCTGTCATTCCGGTGGCCCTTCTGCTCCTTTACTCGTGGTGTATTGAGGTCCATCTGACGTCAGTTCCTTTGCAAGGAATTCTCTGGCTTCTTGGACCGAGTTCAGGTAGTATCTTTTATTTTTATAGTAAAGTGACATCCCCGTAGGGGCTTCCCATCGGTATCGCAGAGCGCATATTCTCAGTTCGTCGGTCAGGAACTTGTAGTTCTTTCTGTCTCGCAGCATCGTCTGGGGATCTCTTTCAATATCTTCACCTCCTGCTCCTCTATGTAGAAGCTTCTGTGGTAGGATGTTACGGAGATAAGGTTCCGGAACTCCTTGGTTGTAAAGTGGATGATCATATCCCTTGGTAGGTTCCTGATTGCTGCCGCCCTTGAGTTGACTCTGTATACTCTGTCGAATTGCCACGCGATACCTTTGGGTTGCCTTCCCAGAAATGCTGCCAGGGCCTCTACAAAGATTCTACGCAGGTCTTCTTGGGTTTCGTTTGTTGTCTCTTTCCATCCCCTAAATCTGATGGTGGACTCCAGTTGCCAGTATTGTATCATGGTGGATTGGTCTTGGGCCATTCTTTTCATCTCTGTTATCTGTCCCTCCATGTAGTTTTCCACTCCTTCTATCTTCTTTGTCACACTCTCCCTGGTCTCCTGGAGGTTTTTCTCCATTTCATCCCCCAGCTTCTTGTAGTGTGCTTGCATCGCCTCCTTAAATTGGTCCAGGTCTGCAGCCATCGCTCTGCGTTGTTCTTCCAGCTTTCTCTCTAGATCTCTGCCCTGGTCCAACAGCATCTGTTTCATATCTTCGTCCCTTTTCTCCATCCTCTGTTCTGCGTCCATGCACCTTCTCTCCATCCGTGTCCCTACTTCCTCTAATTTTTTCTCCATTTCATCCATCCTTTTTACCAGCGTCCCCAACATCTCTTTTACTTCTTGTAACGTGTGCTCTGCTGGGCAGGTCTGAGTTGACAGATGGGTCTGGGGGCCTGTGGTTGGATGGGTGGGTGGGTGGGTAGGGCGCTCCCTGGTGTTTCAGGAGGCTGGGATGTTTCAGGAGGCTGGGATGGGGAGGGTGCAGGTCCCTTTGTGAGCATCTGTTTGGTCTGTTTGGAGGCCATCCTGGCTTCTGCCTGTTGTATGCCCTGCTTCTGGGTCCCTTGGTTCCCTTTGTTCAGGGGGCTCAGCTGATGGGCTTCTTTCCTCCCTTCTCTCTCCCAGTTCTCCCAGGCCTTCCACCTCCTCTTCCTTCCTTGGTGTTTCTTTGTCTTCTGGGTCCCTTGGTTCCCTTGGTTTAGAGGGCTCAGCTGGTGGGCTTCTCTCCTCACTTTCCTCTCCCAGTTCTCCCAGGCCTTCCACCTCCTCTTCCCCCTCTGGTCTTTCAGCCACCCTCTTTGCCTTTAAGAGCTCACCTCCCGCAGGTATTCTTCTTCTTTGTTGCTCTCTCTGCTCTCCTCCTCTCTTGTCGGCGTCCTGTCGGCTTCGTTTGTTTCCGCCTCTCGCTTCTCCGCTCTTGCCGGCTTCTTACTTTCTGGCTCTGGCCACCTCAGCCTCTGTTCGCTGCTCCAGTCCTCCTCCGCTATTCTCTCGCCGTTTCTTCCGCTCTCCAACTCTTCCAGAGGTCCTCCGCAGGCCGGCAGGCCCCCTCGGCGGCGATCCGTTGTCTTCCTTCTGCTCCGCCGCTCGTCTCTCGCCTGCTCTCCAGCTCTCCTTCGCTTGCGGTGCGGCGTTGCGGCGTTTTCGGGCCTGCCGGCCGCTCGGCCACCGCCGGCTTCCACGGCTCCGTCTGCAGCCTCCTCAGGTCTTCCAGTGGCGATTTCTACTCGTCCGGGTAGGTCTGGAGCTCTTCTTCACTCGTCCCGCTTCCGTTCTCCGCCGCCCGAGGCCTCCTCCTTTTGTCCGGCTGCTCCGGCTCTCTCCTCTTCCGATTCCTGCTGCCGGCTCTCACCTCCGCTCTCTCGTTCTTCCTCAGCCCCTGGGACTTGTCTGGGGGCCGTCTTCGGTCGGTGGGCTCTCCTGGTGGCTTCCTTCTGTCTCCGCGCTGTTCGTCGCCACCGTCGTTCGCTCTCCCCGGCGAATTCCGATTTCAGGGCCTCCCGGCCTCTTTCAGCCCTCCGGCCGGCTGGCCAGCCGGCCGCCGCCAGCTTCCTCCGCTCTGTTGGTTGTCTGTAGGGGACCCTCGGCAGCGATTTATACTTCTCTGGAATGCGCCGAGAGTCCTCTTCAGAAGCGCCTATCTTACCGGTGCTCCCCGCTCTCATTACTCCGAAATTTTTACAAAAATTTAAGCCACGGTCCGGAGCTTTCCTAGAAGGGCTCCGGACCTCGTGACCGGAACTCCGGACCTCGTGACCGGAACCTTTCAGTTTTAGAAAGAAGAATTTCAGTGCCCCTAACTCAACAGCCTGTGCTGGGGGTCTTCAGGACCTGGAGCTATTTACACAAGCATATGGTCGTACAAGAAACAATATTTTCAGGAAAACATAACATAGTTTCTATAATGCCAAACAACAATCATTGCTAACAGTAAGTAATCTGTTTGTTGAGTTAGATATGAATTTTATCAGTGTACATTACACTTCTTTTTCAAAATGACTTATGAACTCTTCCAATAGATTTATGCTTACAGTTTAATAGATGAGGCACTGGAGATCATAAAGGTGTGACTAACAGGAACATGACACAATGTTTTGAGATGCATTGACTCTTCCTCCAAACTGGAGAAAGGCTTTCTTCTGAAGTAGCGTGGGAAAATTTTAGTGGAAGCTGTGGGAACTGAGAAGGTGGTACCCTGGCATCCTGTTTGGAAAATGCTGGTCCCAGACCTGTGCCCAAATTGAGCATTGTGTACCAAACGCATGCTTGCTCTGATATTAGTAGGAAGGATAAGAGGTCTCTGTCCTTTGACACGGCTTTAGAAATCTTGGAGAGCGGAATCAGTGCATTGAAAGAAAATAGGATATTTTATCATGCTGTTTTTCATTGTTTCTTTAATTTTCCTTGCACTTAGTCTTCTGACATTTGCCATAGTCTTCTCTTGACTTTACAACATTTGTTATTCTCCTCTGCTAAAAATCCTTTTCCTCAATATTATTGTATTTAAATTTCTGAAATGTTGCAGGATTCTGTAATAGAACAGTAACTCTGCTATATGCCATTTACATCATACTTGAATAATACTAATAAACACATTTTTAAAACCTGCAAGCTCATGCTTTTGAAGTGACCTATTTATATAAAATGGGACAGTTGTGATGTTTTGCAAATAAATTTCATTTAACTTCTTCAATATTAAATTATTGACAAATTTAAAAATTGTCGTATCTAACTATCTGGAATGTGGCTATTATATCTGCAATTATATGTTATGGCCATTTTCATCACTAAGGTGACAGGAGATAGAAGAATCTGAATTTTCTGAATTGACATTCAGACTTGTACCACTGAATCATCCAAAGTCAAGTGGGCTACTAGCACAGCCCTAATTTTGTTTCTGTAAATACTAGAAAGTTTATTAGCATTTCAGCCAAGTCTGAAAAGAACTAAATCAAGAAAAAATGTAAGACAAATCTAACTATTTTAGATACTATACACAAATAAATGCAGACATGCACACACCATTAAATACTATTTTAAAAGAAAATATATATTTTTCCTTTAAACATGGCTGAGGACAAGGATTTCATAATCTGAACCAAATGAATTGGCTTAAGTATTTATCAGTAGCCCAGGAAACCTTCAAATACTGAGGGAGTTTAGCTTGAATGGTGACTGGGGAAAAAAGGAGGAACAAGGACTTAAGAATATAGATGCAAGAAATGGGAATAGAAGGTATGGTTTGTTGGACCAAAAAAGTAACTTTGCAAACCTTTAAGAGCAGGTCTCAGGAAACAGGCTTTCAAAAGAAATTGAATTCTGCCTGTCGTTAAAAAAAAGGTGAATAATTATCATGTGTCTGCCTGTCTATCCATCTTTCTCTCTTCAAGAAACAGCTGCTGTGAGACTATTGTTCATTCATGTTCTATTTAAGACAATAAGAGTGTTTTAGAACTCCCCCCAAGTTTATGTTGATGGTTTGTATTAATTTTAACAGAGTTATGTTATTTCCCATCTAACACATGAATGTTGGAAATATAATATAGATTATAGAAGGTGGATAAATGCCACAGCAAAGCTTGCTCAATAGCTATAGCTACATGTTCCCATACTTTTCATTATACATTCTAAGTGGGATATTAATTTTGAATTTCCTGTCTTTTGAGTGGTTTCACTATTGTTTTTTTTTTCAAACCACACACCAAAAGGAAAAAAAAACCAGAAACCCACACTACAAATAATTTCCACTTCTTAAGAGGACACTCTTAAATAGATTCAGCATGACAGCGCCATCACTTTACTAACCTAAGGTGGCCATATATATATCTACTGTTGTCCTGTGCCAATGCAAACAAAAGGGAGTTCTTTTCTTAGAAAATACATTTGAAGTAGCTAAATGAGGAGGAATATTGTGTAGAACAGTGAGATCATGACTGAGAAGTATGAGAGTCAAATGAGAAATTTTTAAAAAATGGATAGCTATGGAGAGATTAGAAGGATTAAAAGGGGGGAAAAACCTAACTTTAATTGCAGGTGGTTTATAGTTACTTAGGGCCCAACAGTTGTTCTGACCTAGAATCATAGAAGAATTGGAAGGGAGATCATCTATCCCCCTAAACACTGCAGGATTCACTACCCCATCTACTATAGATGACTATCTATGGCAGGGGTAGGCAACCTTGGCTCTTTGATGACTTGTGGACTTCAACTCCCAGAATTCCTGAGTCAGCATGGCTGGTTCAGGAATTCTGCGTATTGAAGTTCACAAGTCATAAAAGAGACAAGGTTGCCTATCCCTGATCTATGGGGAAACCTTCAGTGAAGGGAAAGAAACCACTCCATGCTGCAACCCATTCCAGTAAGTGGCAGCTTTTATTATCAACATGTTCTTCCTAATGTCTAATCCTTATCAATATCCTTGAAGTTTTAATCCCATTAATTCTAGCCCTACCTCAGGAACAAGTGAGAATAAGTCCGAACCCTCTACAATGTGGCAATCCCTTCAGATGTTTGAAGATAGCTATCAACTTCCCTCTCAACCTTATCTAATGTAAGCTAAATATACCTAGGTCTTTTAACCAGATTTCCAGTCTTGGTAACCCTTCCCTGGATTGCTCCAGTTCATTAATGTATTTTTAAACTGGGGAATGGGGTGTACAGAACTGAAAACAATATTCCAAGTGCTTCCTGATCTGGGTAAAGTAGAAAGGGACAATTACTTCCTGTGATCTGGACTTTATATGCCTCTCAATGCTCCTCAAGATGCCATTGGTCTTCTTTGTAGCTGCATAACACTGCTGGGAAATGTTGAGTATACTAAATCCAGAATAACACCAAGACATTTCCCCTGCTCCCCTTTAAGTTTTTCTTTTCTTTTTGATTTTTTTTCCTGAAAAAAAATATAACTGGAAAGAATTAGAAGCCAAATAAACACTCTTTTTCAGAGTAACGAATTCAATAAGACAAGGTCTTTTATAGGTATCCTTTATTCTTCTCTAAATGTTTTTCAAAAAAATAACAGAAACATTTTTATTTATGGTATCATAGCACTATAGTTCCCATATACAGAGAAACAACATATAGAAGAGTTGATAAACTTGTCATGACTTGAGCAATTCTTCATTTTAAATCTCAGACTAAGAAGAAAGGAAAACTGCCGGCAATAGTTATAAGTCAGCAAATGAGACTGAACGAACATCTAAAGACAAAGCTCTTACACAGTAATTTTATCTCTACTTTTTTCCTAAAAAATATGACTACAAGAGGAGTTCAAAATACTTGGGTGGCTGAATTTTCAAATAGAATAAGAGAAGCATATTAATTTGGATATATTTTCATGTTTATTAATTCATTACTTGTGCAGATGCTGATAGGCTTACAAAAATGTAGACTACTGCTAGAGGATATCAAAAAACATAAAATAGGGTTACAAAAATGGATATTCCTTATATTTCTATTTTTCCTTAAAATATTTTTTAAAAATGACAGAAAAGGTGGATTTTCCCCGTGGCTTCAAAATTTCAAGAAACTATCTCTCTAGCAATAGTAATATATTGCTGTAATATATTATTAAATATTACATATAATATATATTTACTATTGTTAGTCGCCATTAAATTTTATTAATATAGATTCTAGAACACTAAGCAGCAATTTAGTTTTACAAATATCATGAAGAACCAGTAGAAATTTCCATTCCATAAGCTAGTAGTTTACAAAAAAAGCAAATAATATAAATAATAAAATAGCTACAAACAAAAGAACAAGAAATTGCTATATTCCCACTTACCCTAGCATACAGGTACCATTGGCATACGGTATAAGTACGTGTTTTGCTTATTTACTGTGCTATTTTCAGTTGAACTGAGGTAGCAATACTAAAACTCATTGCCTTTGAATACACTTCTTGGTCTGCTTGGAAAACTAGTCTAAATAACTGTAAAGAGTTCATCCTAAACCAGTTTCAGTCAATCTATTCCAGATTAGTTGCCTGTGGTTCCAAAATCTGTGATTAGCTTTTGCTGTCATTTCCTTTGCTCCCTTTTAAAGGTGAGAAGGTGAATTCAAGAATCCAGGTTCTTCTGAAACTCCCAAAGAACAGATTTAATTCTTACCTCCCGTGTGAACCATTTGTGTCTCATTAGTTTATGACTGATTGCCCAGTTGAGCGAGAGGGCTGAGATATAATCTCCTGCAGCCTGAATCCATACAATTTCTTGCTTTCAAGAACTCTGCTAACATAATGAAAGCTGCCTAACTTTGGATGATTGACTAGCCAGGCCACTTGTAAACCAGCAGGCTGTCTGTTGGCCAATTACCTGGTTATTTTCTCAAGTACAGTAGTTTTATACAATTATTCTGCCGTGGTGGCTCTGGTGCTTATACAAAAGGTCATATAACACAAGGAACGAAACAAAACAAAACAAAACTGACATACTGTTCACAGACTGAAGTAGTGTTTTTTCAAGTGGCATAAGCTGTGAGTTAATGCACTAATCATTACTCCTTGACATATATGGCTGCAATGAAAGCAGGTTCTACAATGCAGGAAAGGTCCCTCAGAGGGGAGCATGGCTAGAGCACTGAGATTTGGTTTCCTTCAAAATGTGAGATCAGGTAACAAGCACAGCTTGAATTTCGGCCTTGAGCCACTAGATGGTGATCCTTTTAAATTAGGATCACTCAAGAGGTGAAAGGATTATAAGATGCTGAATTAAAAACACCTTCATTTCAGGAAAAGCTAAACGTGGACCTCTTTTTGCTTTGTAGCATCAGAAACCTGTTTTTAGTCTTTTCTAAAATAAAATTCAGGACCTCCTAGACACTTTCAAACAGCAGCCAAGTAGAAACCTCAGGTTCCACATTAAGACCCTGCTATTTGCACTGCTACATTCAGTCAATTGCTAGAACTATTTAGGGTTCTCTCCAGCTGGCCAATGGAAGTGGGTAAAAAAGTCACTCAGCCATCACTAAGAATAAACCTTTATTATCAAAGGATAACATGTATACAATGAGATTGGCTGAACCTCGCTCCGTGCCCCCCCCCCACAACTCACAGTGACTACAAACCCACCAACTTATTACACCCTGTGAGCCAATTGCACAGCGCGCCAGCTTTACGAGTCTATCATGCGTAAAGTTATATCCCGTTCAAGAGCCTGACAGCCCATGGATAGAAGCTGTTCTTCAGCCTGTTGGTACGGCTGGCTATATTTCTATATCTCCTACCCGATGGTAGGAGAGTAAAGAGGTACCAACCAGGGTATGAGTCATCCCTGAGAATTTTCCTCACTCTTCTAAGGCAACGGGCCCTGGCGATGTTATCCAGTGGTGTCAGGGAACAGCCCACAATGTTTTGTGCCGTGCTCACCACCCTCTGTAATACCTTCC
Source organism: Bothrops alternatus (assembly GCA_034064705.1). NCBI lineage: Eukaryota > Metazoa > Chordata > Lepidosauria > Squamata > Viperidae > Bothrops > Bothrops alternatus. Next base: position 9,274,338 of record JARGCV010000018.1, on the reverse strand, counting down.
TGTCCAGCCTGTCAAGCCAGCATACCAAACCAGGATACAGTGTGTGAGGACACTTTCAATAGTAGACTGGTAGAAGAAGGTCATGAGCCGTTGCTCTACCCTGTTCTTCCGCAAGACCCTGAGGAAGTGGAGTCTCTGTTAGCCTTTCTGGCCACCTGGGCTGTATTAATTTTCCAGGTAAGATCTTCACAGAGGTAGACTCCCAGGAATTTAAAGGAGGAAACTCTGTCCACACAGCCCCCTTTGATGTAAAGTGGGGCAGGTTGATCACTTTTCCTCCAGAGGTCTAACACCATCTCCTTTGTCTTGCCGATGTTCAGGTGCAAGTTGTTCTCTAGACATCATGAGGATAGTTTTTGTACCTCCCCCCCCGCCTTCCTTTGTTGTTCACCAATGGGGGGATAACTGACTACTGTGGAGATGGAGCAAAAAGCTATCCCTTAGAGAAAAGGAGACTGCGTGTATGAGATACTGGCAGAATACTCTGGCAGAAGGGAAGAAAGAAGCAGAGGACAAAGGAACTAGGTGGTATGACGAAGTTCCCACCAATGGAAATGTCCATTTTTTAAATTAAGTTTATTCATTTATAACATAAAATGTGAAAATACAAAAGCAGTTTTGTAGTTTACAAGGTCAGAATATTGCCCCCAACAATCTGGTTCCTCATTTTACTGACCTTGGAAGGATGGAAGGCTGAGTCAACCTTGAGGCCCATCAGGATTGAACTCCAGGCTGTGAGGAGAGTTTGCCTGCAATACTGCATTTTAACCACTTCACCACCAGGGTTTGAAAGCTGTATTTGTATATGGTACAAATAAAGAAAAAGAAGGATATTTGCCTTCTTATATAGCATCAACAAACCATATTATCAAGAGAGATTGCTGAACCTGACAAAAAAATTATATTTATTTTGAGATAGAAAGAAATTCCTTGAGAAGGACTGCTAAGAGCCACTCTGGAGTTCATGGCTGATTTTATGTAAAACTAAGCCAGTAGCTCAGGCTGCTTACTCATTGATTATAACAAGGTTCGACCTAGTAACCCATTCTGGGTATGTATTCTCTTGAGGGAAAGAAGCTGTGGGTAAGACAAGAGTCCTAAGTTTAAAACTAAAAGCAAAGAGAGATATCACATCCAGACTCACCTTTTCAGTCTTCACATGTTTTATTCATTTAAATATATTCATCTACTCAAATTCATACAAGTCATATCTCCCTGATTCCCATAGGGTTTTTTTTTTCATCCCCTACTCTTCTCATTCTCTCTCTCTCTCTCTCTCTCTCTCTCTCTCTCTCTCTCTCTCTCTCTCTCTCTCTCTCTCTCTCTCTCTCTCTCTCTCTCTCTCTCTCTCTCTCTCTCTCTCTCTCTCTCTCTCTCTCTCTCTCTCTCCCTCTCCCTCTCCCTCTCTCTCTCTCAGCGGCATCTGTATCCTTTGGCTGTTCAATTAGCAAATATTCACGGTATTTAATCCCAGTGTCCATTTAAATTACACCAAACAATTGGATGAAGAGGAAGCAGTTTTAGAGAAAAGAGATACTAATGGGTTGGCATATTCCACAGTGGTGACTTCTGTAAGAATTTATTTTCAGGAAGTCCTTATTCTTCAACTTTCAGAGTTCAACTAGGCCAGAGGTGTCAAGCTCAATTTCATTGAGGGCCGCATCAGCATTGCGGTTGCCCTCGGGAGGCCGGGTAGGTGTGGCCAGGGTGGGTGCAGCCTACTGGGTGGGCATGGCCAGCTCTACATCATTCGCGTCGAGGGTGTCTGTGGGGGCCTGGGCAGGAATGGGACAGATCTGAGGGTCTCTGGCAGAAAGGGGTGGGACCAGGGCAGAGCCCATCAAGCCGGATATGTGAAGTAGGCGAGGGCCATTTTCTGGCCACTTCCAGGCGATAGTGCATTTCTTCATTCCTCACAAAAGTGACACCTCCCCAGCATGCACCCAGGGGGTGGGGCCGACATGGCAGGGGCTGGTTCCTCGCTGTTTCCAGACGGCCTTGTGGAGCTAAGTCTGAATGCGTTTCAGCATAGATGGTCACCACAAAATTGTATATTGGCTCCCGGCCAGCCTGGGCCAGGGCCAAGGCAGCGGGGGCCATTCCCTCACTGTTTCCAGGATGGCTTCGCGGGCCACATGAAACCACTTCGCTGGCCACATCCGACCCCTGGGCCTTGTGTTTGACTGAGCTAGGCAAATGGGTTTTATTTTCAATATTGATTTTTTACAGTAAAATATTCTGAGGAATAGTTCTCCAGTACATTCTCCCAAATGACCCTGAATTATCTCCAGGAGCATTATTTGTTGTGAACTGGGCAGTCATTCCTATGTTATAATTACTTTATAATTGATTAAAATTTGTGTTAAGAGGAATTGTCAGCATGGACCACTGACCTACAGTAATCTGGTTGCAGTGACTATTCGGAAAATTTTAAATTTGAAAGGAATTCTTTCTATTTCATCATTTCATCACACAAAGAAGAAAATGACAGCAGTTCCTCTGAGGTCAAAGATACATAAATAGCTTATTTTCAGACAGCTGGGGAGTTGTTTTTTCAAGAGAAATGATGCAGAAAGTAATTCGTCCAGGACACAATGATTAATGAATGTCTAAGTGCTCAGGTTTGAATATTGATGTATTATGAGTTTTTCTTAGTTTCTCTTCATTGCAAATTTTACATGATAGTTAATGAAAAAATCTTCATAAGAAGGGAAATAGTTTATTAACCAAATGTATTTACACTTCAGTTTCCTGAAAAAATTAGTGGGTGTTTTTATTAAAATGGTGTGATCTCACAGCTTCTACACAACATGCCACTATGTGCATATCTAAATTATTTACAATTACAAAATGAACATATTTGAAATATTATTTAATTGCTTTTTAGAAAAAGAAGTACCCTTTTGCCATTTGAATTACAAAGTCATTATGACAACAGAGCACACATTTTAGTATTCTGTTCACTTAATTAAGATTTCATTTCATTCTGATTATCTTAATGACAATCTAAATCATGAAATGAGCCCCAACTGAGGAAAGATTGTTTACCAATAAATGTATGTGTGTACATAAATAGAAACCACAGAAAAGGGCACAAAACACCAAAATGAATGGGGCTTGAGAAACCTTTATGATTGATAGGGCCTTGAAGCACTCTATCTATAGGTAGAAATATGCTTAGAAATGTGTGACAAGTGTTCATATAGCATCCCTCTGTGGGTCTCTAAATCAGCAACATCTTTTCTCAGGATTATGTGGCTGACTGCCACACAATTCCAGGAAAAGATGCATTTGATTAAAGGAGTTGTAGGCAAATGCTCTGTATGTGTCCTCAGGTGGTCAAAAAAACCTTTTCATTGTTGAATCCAAGACACTGCATAACCCTCGTAAACATGTCTCATAAATATTTCAATTTTTTAAAAAAATATATTTTATTGATATACCATTTTAAGAAGCAGATAATTATATAGCAGTCTCTTAATTTTATATTTATCAATTTGATACCTATGGAAGCCTTTGCTATCCAGAGGACATGCTTATTAAGAATAATCCCCATACATTCCATTATTAAGATACATGAGGTCTTTCAATTAGTATAAACAGAGGCTAAATGGAGCCAGCTCTCATAGAGTGAAAGATCAGGAAGTCTCTATAGATTACAGAAAAGTATTTCCTATTAAGACCCACTGGCTAGGCACAGTATGAAGTAGTGTTAAGTCTTGGAAGGCAAACGTAGATATACTAAATGTATTGGGTATAATACTGTTATTGCTTTTGGGAATACTCATCGTCTGGTGATGCTAGCATTTATTTCATCAAGTGGAATTCCTATACTCAGTTATCCTTCCAAATTATGGAAGGAAATAACCCACCCTCCTCAGGGCCTAAGGGTCTAGAAATACATGAGGTACATAAGAGTAAAAGCTAATGTGTGTTTTTCTCCTTCCCCTCTAAAAATACCTTTCTCGAGACTGCATTGTCACTGTATTTTAGTATTGGGGAAACATTCGTTTAGGCTAAGCATAATGGATCACTCAGAGTACACTTTTTGTTACCTGCGGAAAACATTTTAATTGAGTACAACTGCTATCATTTCATGTTAAAAATAGTCAGCTTTTTTCATACTGAAATCTTTCATGAATTTGCACGGATTCTTACAGAGCGTTTTCTACAAGATTGGTTATCACAGCTGCTACAATGAAAGAAAAGAAAAACATAGACACTGACTTCCTCAGTAACTGTACTATGTACTGTCAAGTACTTTGATAAGATACGAAAGGCACATGGCTATAAATGACCAGCGTCTCTTTTAATGCTTTTGAAATAGAACAACAAAAGGCTATCAAAGTGGAGGCACTGTCAATATCCCTCAAAGCATACACTACCTCTGACTATATTCATATTATCAGTGAATGATTTTATTAGATTTAATGGCTACCCAACTCCATTAAGACTGAACAGCTTATAATATTAAAAATAATGATAACAGCAAAATGATTTTTTAAGATCCATATTTAGGGGAAATACCTCTTTTTGGTGGTTTCACTCCCTACCTTTTGCACATCTTTCCTTTTTCTGTTCTATATTTCTGGGGAAATTCTTTTTGACCAATTTCTAAATAATTTAACTGTTTTAAAGCCAGGCAATCTGGTATATATTCCACAGCAGTGTTTCTCAACTTTGGCAACGTGAAGAGATATGGACTTCAATTCCCAGAATTCCCCAGCTTGCTGGCTGGGGTATTCTGGGAGTTGAAGTCCACACCTCTTCAAGTTGCCAAAGTTGAGAAATACTGTTCTACAGGGTTTGACTAATAACTCTGCCACTGGCTCTTTTGGAGTTCGGACTGATGAAGATTGAAATCCAAAATGTCTGCAGGACACTGGTTTGTTAAGGTCCACTTGCATCTACAGGGACAGAAAGAGCATGTCACATCACTTGCACAGTGATATTATGACCATGGCATCATAATGCCAAGGACACAAATTACACAATTATACAATTTGTGTCATTTGCAGAATGAGCTCATTACAGACAGACTTTACATCATCGTGATATGCCAGACTTGCCCTGAGTTTAAGCTTGTTTTAGAGCTTTGCGTATCATTTATAATCTTTCACCTAGTCACTGAAATATTTCTCTATTTTATTAATTGAATCACATGCTTTGCATTGTGGTAAAAATCATTTTGCAATAATTCTATTGTTTGTAATGCTAGGAATGACTCTGGAAAGACATATACAAGATTCTGTTGTTATACCTTGATAAAGTAGCATTCCTGGGATTCTTCTGGTCTCTGTTTCCTCGCCTGGCCTACCTTGAAAGGCTGACATCAATTTTGAAAAGCTGCCACAGTTTTGCTCTATTCTTTCTTATACTGAATGAAATCAAGGTGGGTTTATGGTGAATTGCTTTCTCATATATTCCATTTTCCAGGACTGAGTTCTCATTTCCCCCCCTCCCATAACCATTCCTTAACCATTAATCCATTCCTTCATCAGAAGTTATTTTTATTCCACATCCCTTTTTACCATCTTAATTTTTCTCACTCTCCCTGCTTGTAGACACTCTCCGCCCCCCCCCCAGTGCAGGGCTTATATATGGCTTGGAATTAAACTTGTCTTTTCAACTTTGGCACACTCCAAATTCCACATTGGAATTGTCTGTGCTGACTGAAGAACTCTGGGAAATACAGTTTTAATATTTTACAGCCATATAGTTTTATCATAAAAACGAGTTAATGGTGGAATCTGTTGCTTATTTATGGTCTTTTGATTTTAATACAATCAAAACTGAAGAAAATTGCATGTGCTGTATAATCTGATGGTGTTTGTTGAGGCAGAACCATTGGAAATTTAAATTGTTAGTTGTCTTAGAAATCAGAGAAATCAAATTTCTTATCTACCAAACACTTTGGATTCCTTTTCTTAAGTATGAGTCATTATGACTTATTTTAAATAGATGGGTCCTTCAAAGCCTGCAAGAGGTGACTGCCTTATCTTAGCACAAAAACATGCCAGGAGACACATTATTCAGAAGCTGTGCTGTTGATCATGCTGCTGTCATTCATCCCCACAACCAGCTTCTAGAAGTGAACCTGAATTTCTTCCTTGAAAATTTAATCTGATGCAAACAAAAAAAAAAAGTTTTCTTGTGGTACAGTATGGTTTAGATTGACACCCCTGGTTTAGATCATTTTGAAACCAATGACATTTATTACCAGAGTATATATTTGGCATGAAAGTATCAAAAGTATAGAATTTTATTATGAATTTTATTATTCTCATACTAATAATTACCTTAATCTAAATCCAAAGGTTATCTTTTTTCTGATTGAGGAAGGAAATAGGTTTTTATATTTATACAAGGATTTGTATAAATTCATAAGGGCTTTGGTCAACTTGTGAAGCCCTAAAGGAGCTTGAACATTTGGTGACTTCCTTGTTGTGTGCATGTAGAGTTAGTTTCCAATTAACTCAACAAAGCTTACTTTTGAATTGAAATGTATAGAATTGTTTGGTTAAAATGTATATGCTGCAAGCCATAACTTCTTTATTCCCCTGATTTGGGTACTTTGTTCTTTGCATTAATTAAAACAATGGAAAATCTGGTGTAAAAAAATAACAATCCTATTATAATATAAAGCTTTGGTGGCAATTTTCTTAATCTGAAAGAGCAGATTTGGTTGAACAATAAATTATATCCAATAAATATGTGCTGCTGTTAAAGTTGTGAAATAGTGCTCTAATGCCTTTTTTTCTGCAACAGATTAATAGGATCTAATTTTTAAGGTTGCACTTAGAAAGAGAACAGTAAACAATACACTGAAAATGAGAAACAAGTATAACTCGCTTACTTTCCCAGGTTGAAACGTAAGTCACATTTATTAAAATATGTTAAAGATAGACACTTTTAAAGGGAAGTTCAACACTGATTTTTTGGTTATGGAGTTTAGCTAAATCCAAGTATTTAAAGTTCAGAAAAGTCTTGTTGATCTAAAAAAATTGCAGATTCTAAAAAGCACATAGAGAGATGTCTTGATACTTCTAATCTTTATGCATTTCCACAAAATAAACACATCAGTTGATTTGGAATCATTACTGGCAGTAAAGTACAAAATAAGAAGCAAATTTCTCTAGTGCATTACGGAAATTCATGATCAATCCCTCAGGCCTCTTATTGTTTAAAAAGCACTGCTAAATACCCTAGCATGCAGTACTACTACTGGGAAATTTGCAGCTCACCTTGCAGAACAGAAAATCCATTGATGTTCTTGGATATCAACAGTGCCATATCCTTAAAACCATCAAAGTTGATAAATGAAGCTAACAATCATTTCCTAGATATATGCGGGCTAGACAAGAGATCGTTTATTATTGTTACTTTGTTGTTTCAATTTTATAATGTTTATTCATATTTATATATTTTGTCTGCTACTCTTGTAATAGAAAAATGTGATTAAAAAGGTATGAAATACACAAATTTCAACTCTTTAATATTACATGTTTAATGAGGCAGAGGTGCCTGGTTACTTTTCTAAATGAGCCAATACATTAACTCAAGAGGTTTATGAATTATATAGTGATGTTTCAGTCATGAGGTAATGAGGTAAGGTTCTAAAGGCAAAAATGGCACTTACAGATTATGCCTGATAAATACAACTGAGTCTGGGACCATGCCAGTGATGACTTTCAAAATTGGTAGAATTGGTTTGTACAAAGGAATCAATAACCAGATGACGATGATAATCTTTTATAGCACAGGCCATCCTGAGAACGAGAATAAAGGACTTTTTTTATCCATACACCAACAATACATCTTGTATTTGATTTCATTAATTTGTTGATTTGATTAAATATCTGTGCACCTATATCATCAATACCAAAGATGGACCTTATAAATCTTTTGTTTTGTTTTTGTTACTAAGTTTTTAATTCAATATTGCAAATTTAATCTTTAACATTGGGCTAACCCCTAATCCACAGAAACAAAAGAAGAAAATAGGGCCAATCAGGAGCAGAGTAGGAAGGTCACTTTACCTGTTGTTAGATTAGTCTTTTGCTACATTTGCTACAGCATTCAACTTATTCATTTGTAGTACCTTTCACAATTAATTAATTATAACATTTATATTGCCACCTATCTCACACACGCAACTATTTTCATGTGTTTCAATTTTAAAAGATTTAAAAATTGGAAATGGCCCAAGAGGACCTTCAAGGAATAAATATTACTCTGAAGTGATGGGAATAACTGTGAATTTATTTTAATATAAAGTCCCGCCAGCATGGTCAACTGAGATTAAAAAATATAAAATGTTTCAACATAAATTTAAAATTGATGATCTAATGCACATTTGCCCCACATAACCACTTAATATGGTAGGACTTTCTTTCATGTAAATATACATATTGACTGTTTATCCTTACTCCACCATTTTATGCTCAGAGGTTATGCTCACCATTGCAAGAAATGGGAAAAGGACTTGAGAATATGCACATAGAGAGGAATAAACTCAGATAAGTCTTAAGCTTTTTGTACATCAGGAGATATTACAATCATATCAAATTGGTGGGTTCAGGAATGACTTTAGCTCTGTGTCCATGTAGTAACTGATATCTAAACTGCCTGTATTTTTCTATGTTGTATAATAGAAAATTGGAACTAAATTTATCCCGTGTGGTAGCTATACAGCATGAACCTATTTTTGCCTTGTGTGGATGATCGTAAAAATTTTAAACATGGACAAATTGTATTGATTTTTCTTCTTTGTAATTAAAGTAAAGAATGCCTCTTGCTATACCATTTTTAATGTTTATGATTTCAAGCATGATAACTTTAGATAAGAGAGTGTCACTATTTCACTTGAAATTATTCATCAGTTATGAATAATATGTCTCATTCATTAAAGAGAACAGTTTTCAAAAACTCTACATATTTCAAATGCTTTCCTTATGGATATTTTACAACATATATATCTACAGATTTATTTAACATTTCTGGGATCTCCTTGGCCAATGCAATACTGGCTAATGAAAACATTTATACAAAAAAAGTGCACAAAATGTGAATTTTGAACCCGTGGAAATGAAATGTGCCTTAGTCAGAGGGCAATGATGGTCCTGGATCACCTTCTCTCTCTTGTCATTTAGTCCTTTTAAATTACTGTCAAGTCAAAAGAATGGCAATCCAACCGAACCTTATCAGGAACACATATTTGGGTCCATTGAGTCGTGCTGAAGAAAAAGGTGCAACAATAAACAACTCCCTGTGCATTTGCAGTTCATAGTTATGGGCAGAAAAGCCCTTGACATTTGTTGCTTTGGTATTAAATAGCAATTATAAAAGCTTTTAGAAATAAAGCAATATATGATGAGGAAGGGGCTGGAAATCATACAAGGCTTGGATTTCTTGTCCATTGAAATCCATCTCATTCTTAGTCATAAATAAATAATCTCTTCCCTGGTTTCGCTTCCATGCCAGGATCAATATCTCTTAACATCTTACTTATTTTATTACTGCTCTTGGTTTTCTGGGACTGATTGAAAGTTGCTCAGAGGAAATCTTTGGTTTTGCTTAAGTGTCCGTGACATTTAATCATGACTTTCCTTGCAGTTTAATTCCAACCAGTCAATCAGTTAATCCACTTCAATTGATTCTGTGCTCTCTGTTATTGGCTTGCACTCATTGGGCATCCTCTGGTGTCGACTCAGCTGGGTGGCTTGGGTGAAGCTCCTCTCGCACCTCTCGCACCTGGGAAAGGCAAGAGAGAAAATTGAGAGTGGGAAGCTCCTGGGGGCAGGGGGCTTCGTCTTATCATGCCTAATCAGAACAGACACTCAAAAGTGGCTTCAGATTTTACTGGCTCAAGAGGTTTAATTGGTGGCTACTTCCAAGGCCTTGATGCCTATGATGGGACAAGGCCTGTCTGATTCAGAACAAGGGAATCTGTCAATAGACAGGGGAAGGTGATTTCTCTAGAGAGGCCTGTCCTACTGTAGCTCTGATCACTGTCAGTTCAAATAGATAAAGAACAAAAAGAGATTTTTAGGAGTGAGCCATCAAAGAAGCAGGTTGTCTGCAGTTTTCTGCTCTGTAATCCCTCAGAGAAATTGATGACAAATAGAATTTCACCTCCTGCTAATTTAAAATCAGGAATCTTACCTATTGGAACAATCATGAAACTGGGAAACAATAATCACTTTCTGTATTTCTCTGAAATTACTGTTTAGCCAGCGTGATACAAAGTGTTATCGTGATTAAAAAGAGACTTTTAAAAATATTATTATGGAATCAGTATATTGCTGAAATGATCAGTCAGAAAACCCCAAATTTCAACACTGCGTGTCCCATTGCCATTTCTCCTATAGATTTAAATGATATGACAAGACAATGAATACATTTAAGATGCAGGCTTTCTGTGTGAACATCCAAGGGATGTGCATAATTCAAACAGAAACAACTTCATCTCTTTCAGATAATAATTAATTTTCCAAACTTTGGCCCTTCAATAACTTGACTTCAATTCAGCCTAGAATGTTTAACACTTGAGCAATCTATGAGATGTAAATAGTCTTTTCAATAACTTTCATCTGAGCAAGTATCCTGCTACCAATGCCCTCTCAATAAACAAACTCTTACAATTTTACCGCCAAGTTTACAGCAAAAAAACAAAAAACTAGCAAGAAATCTGTTCTAGATCACTTAATCCAATTAGATGCTCTCCAGATATGTTAAACTACATGCTGACTGTGGAATTAAGCATAAGATTCAAGCCAGTAAAGCTGTCACAGATAGACTGTATTGGAATGAACAAAGCCTGCATAAGAATTTCTTGAGCACATTAATTTAAATTGAGTTGACAAAGGAGATACTTGTGAATTACAAACTTACAGTTTTAACATAGTGTTGATAAAATCATATGTAATAATTAATTAACAGTGATTTAAGAAGCCTGCTCATAATCCAAGATATCCTTACGTAAAAAATATCCAAATGAAATAAAAGGAGACACTGTTTATGTGCATCTTTCTATTGTAAACATTATATATATAATGAATTAGTTCATTATGAATACATCAAGAACTGTTTATTTATAATTTATAAATTTATAATTTCAGGATGATATAAAGTGTGTGTCGTTTTAAAAAAAAGAAAATTATGGCTTGAGAAACCTATGGCCTGAAGGTTACAAATTCATTCATCTTATCTCTACTCCAGTCTAACATGTCAAGATCTTTAAGTTATGTTTCTTTGATTGTTTCTCTTAGAATATTTTAGCAGCCTGTTCTACTGTTAAAAACTGCACCGTGATCTTGACAAATGTAAAATGTCAGGTCTAATGTATCAGACTTATCAGCTCAATGAAAATAACTCAGAACTATTGATCACCTAATGATTTCTGGTGTATTCATTAATGTCTATGTGCAGATCTTCCTCTCTCCAGAGTTCCTGAAATGCTGATGACACATTAGTGTGTTGCTGATTGTTTATTAGAAAACTGATTAGTTACTGGATTAGTGTGTCAGAATGTACTACCTTTCATTGCTTGATAAACTTGCAAATTATGAATTTGTTTTTCATTATGAACACCTTGAAATAAATTCATTTTTAGACTTAGTTTCTATAGTACATTGCAGTGATCTCTACTTAGATTTGATTTTTTTTCTCTTTCCTATATCAACAAAGCTACAAATATGATATATATTTCATATGTATGTGTATAACTGTCTGTCTGCCTGTCTGTCATATATCTATCTCCCAAGTCAGTGCTGACTTTTAGTTATTGCCTGGACAAATCTCTCCAGCTTTCTTAACAAATATTTTAAGTTTGCTATTTCCTTCTTCTAAGGCAGGCATGTTAAACTGCCGGCCCATGGGCCGGATGCATAACGCCAAAACTGCGCCCACCCCATTGCCGGCAATGGGGACACGGTTGTGATACGTTGCGCGATGTCACGTGGCGTTGCGAGTTTGACATGCCTGTTCTAAGGGCAGAGAGTGATTTGTTTAATGTTATCCAGCTAGTTTCATCAGGTTTCCATACCTTAACCATTACATTATACTGGTTCTCACCTTCTTACTACTGAAGCATATTATAAATCAAAGGTACAAGTGAAAACAGAAAACTTATGAAATGAGGACCAAGTTCTCCTGGATCATAAAGTAAAATTTGGTCCTATATTAGTAATACTATACTAAACCTACTTCAAGTAATTTCCATGTGGCATTCATAAAATATCCAAATTTAAAAAGCACAACCATAAGTCTAAGTACAAAATAAGTATTTACTGAAACAAGATAAAATAACACTTGGGAGATTTAGGATTATTCATGATGCATCAAATAAATAAATAAATCCTCCATATAGCTAATATTCATGGTGACCATTCTACACTTGTAATATAGCCAGCAGTTGAATCATTTTTTCTCCTGTCCAAATGTATATTTTCATTTGTGTTTTATGATATAATATATAATGGTATGTATATTTATACTTAGACACATAAACACATACACTGGAAATATATAACTTTTGAAAAGGTACAATAACAGACTATTGAACTAAATTATTCCAATGTATTATTTCATACATTATAAATTCTTACATAGCTATGCTATTCTGTAAATTATAATGCAATATATCTGTTGAGTAAAGATGTTGGTCTTACACAAAACACTATTATCATCTCAATATCCATTAAAATTGGATTTCAAATTGCTTTTTCATTACATAAATCTCTTAATATTAACTGAAATAAGGATATCAAATAATGGTAAATTCTTTATGTAAAAATCAGTTAAAGGAATAAAACATATAAAATTAACATGATTCTCATGTATCTAATAGAATAGGTTCCTAAGCATTTATTTCATGGATGGAACTGAACTGAAACCACTGTGTGTAAGTTAATTCAGATATTTTGGGAAATAGAAAAGAGAAAGAAAATATAAAGGGAAAAAATAGGACTGTCTCTTTGTGGTGCAAATTGTAGATTTATTGAAAACATGACAAAAACAGAATGTTATGGGGGTGGAAATTAAATGGAGTCAACAAGGTTACATATAAGTAACATCTTAACTTTAAAAAAAATCTATTTTCCATTTTGACCCGGAAGCCTGTACAATTAATTACTAAAATCTATTTACACAGCAACTACATAAAATCAATCTGAACTGCTAGTTTTTGGCTTCTTTTTCCATTGGCTGTTTTAATTCTATGTAATGGTTCAGTAGCCACCATTTGTTGACACGGCACCTTTGTGTCATTCTAGACCGAAGCCAAACACTCACTGAGTTGGATTTTGGAAAACATAGCACTTGCCTCCTTCTCTTCATACTCTGGGCATTCAGCTCAGCTCTTTCCTAGAGCTGAGAAAAAGTGACAAGCCCAAGGCCCACATTTGTGCCTAAGGCAAAACTAGAACTCATGGTCTCCTGGTTTCTAGCCTGATGCTTTAACTAGAACGCCAACTGGTTATCCCACAATTAGTAGCAGAATCAATTACAAGCTTATTGATAATTTTAAAAAATATGTTCTTTCAAACGTATTTGATTTATCTGAACTACTTAAAATATAAACAATCAACAACAAACCTTGTTTTCACATGCATCTCAAACCTAGGATGTCTGTCTCAAACACATCTTGCAAAGCAACTAAATCTCAACATGGAATTCAATTCAGCTTTAGTGATGATAAAGTGGAGGAAGGCAGACTCACTAAACCTTTTCTGCTGCTTTTATTTTTTTCATATTGATAGCTGCTCTGTCTTGACTAGTTTTGGGAGGTAATGTAGTAAAAGTTCATGAGGGGAACACTTGAACAAGAATGAGTTAGATTCCATTGATTGGTCTATGAATATTGTTGAATTATAACTCTTATCAATCATGTTGAGCATCACTGTAGGTCAAAACTAATATAATTTGTAGTTCAGTATCCACAAGCCATGTTTTCCACTCCCCAATTACACTCTGAAATATTACTTGTACTTAAAATTGCTACATATTACAACAATATAAAATAATATAATCATGCACTTGTGTATTCTTTTCCTATTTAAATACTTCTGTCTTAAAGTATGCAATCACTATTGCTTTGATGCTCACTAATTGTTCCCTACTTAATGTTCTTCAATGTATCATACATGACATATGCCTCAAAAACTCTTATTTATTTTGGCATTCTTAGACACTATTACTGGAGAGATTGTTACTGAAAACTTTTTTTAAAAAAAACAACCACCATTTTCTAGTGAAATTACAAGATTATGTAGCTGAGATATAGATAGTCAAAGAAGGCAGAGGTAGAAATAAAAATATGAAGATATATGAATACTATCATAATCCTTAAAGACTCAACTAATGACTCCTGTCCATGTCTCTTTCTTCTAAACAAATGCTACTGAAATAAAGGAGCACAGCCAGGTTCACATGTCTGTTTAGTATTCGGAGCTGAATTCAAAAAGGACATCTATGAAAGGGTGAAATCTAAATTTGGTTTATCCTAGTGTTCTAATTCCCTTCCTGCTCAACTGAGTCTTTGATTACTTACTTAAAGGGTTTCTCCCCTGTATGTGTCCGGATATGATTGTTGAGTGTAGTAGCACCAGCAAAGGCACGACCGCAATAGCCACACTTGAAAGGTCTGTCACTGGAGTGAGTGACTACGTGGTTCCGGAGCTCTGAAGGTTGGGAGAAGGATTGGGAGCAGTGTCCACACTGATAGGGCCTGCAGAAAATAAGAAACACCCAATGTGATCACTACTTGTTTTGTTTTTAAACTGCAGCACATGGAAAATCATTTGGGTGGTGCCGCCAAGCTTTGATTGCTTACTTTAAAAGGGAATTTAATAGTGAACTTTCTTCAAATTTGAAATGTTCTGCTCATCTTTCCTATTGATGGTTTCCACAACTGATAAATATCATATACTATAACCCAGGGGTCCTCAACCTTGGCAATTTTAAGACTTGTGGACTTCAACTCCCAGAATTCCTTAGCCAGCTTTGCTTTGCTGGCTGAGGAATTCTGGGAGTTGAAGTCCACAAGTCTTAAAGTTGCCAAGGTTGAGACCCCTGCTATAACCCCTAGCAAGCATTGTCTGTAGCTACTGGTATGCTTGCTAGATATTGCCAAAGTCCAATACATTTGGGGGACATCAAGTTGTCTCTATAGTCTTTTTTTTTAATAATAGGGAACCTCAGTTTCATAGAAGGTCTCTCCTTATATTTTCTCTCTTTTCCTCACAATAAAACATTGAGTATATTACCAGCTACAAACAATAGTATCTTTGATTCTTCTGAGAATGTGCAATATAGTTGTTATATATACTCAAAGAATCCAACAAGATTGCTCCAATCATTTTTCTGTTTGAAATCTCTAAGACAGGTCATGCTTAATAAATCAGGGACTTGGAGATGGTGTGAGCCTGGAATTCAATCTTTCATTTGAAAACTTGTACTGCTGAATATAATAACCCTTCTACACTAAGTATTATCAGTACCTATGGAATCTAAATACAGCGCCTATTTATTAATTCTAGAAGATTCTTAGAAAAGGTTGAAGTTATTTAATATAGTGAAAGCTAGACTAGGCATTCTTTGATTTTATTGTGCTACATGTAGTCTTGATTAGCTCCAATTTGTGTTCCTTATTCACTAGTGCCACTGTCACACAAAGAACCCACATACATGGTTTGGATGTGTCATCAATAATACCAATAAATGTATACAAGTAGCCTCCTCCCCCTGCAGTCCTGCCATTAAAACAAGGACAAAAAAGTCTGTTGCTTCTAACATTATACATTAAAAATGTATTGGTGGGGTAGAGATCTTTTTAGATAGAGAAACATCTCAATAATATAAAGGTTGAAGCATATGTACTTGTTTTGCATGTGATTATGCCAATCATAGGGGGGCGGAGATTTATAAAAGCATGTTTACTTAAAATCCTATTAATATCCACAAAAGCAATGCAATGAAAATATAAATATTTTTACTTAAGTTCTCTGCAGACTGTAGTCCTAAAGGCAGAAATTCAGTTCAAGGTAATAATTAATATTTATGAAGACCTCCATGAATTGAAACCAACATTTCTTATATTTTCCTGTCATCTCTAATCATGTGACTATCAAAAAAGATTTGCTTGGCAGCAAGAGAAAAACATGACACCTTGGTTCCAGAAGTTCAATGGGCCCATTCTTTCAGAGTTTGCTATTAGTATGGAATCAATTAGTGGTGCTAAGATTTTTTTTCCCCAATCTACACTCTCTTAAAATGTTTCTTTGTTTTAAAAGAACTTCAGGTTCTTTTAATTAGGAAGAAAAATTTATCATGAAAATAGTTCCTATTATGACAAATACCAAATACCAAATTTTAGACACTTCGACTGAATCTATTTTGCGCAAATGGAAAAAGTGTGTTAATGAGAAACAATGATACTCTTTCCAGAATGGGATTGCAACTGAAGCCCTGATTGAAGGAAGAGAATAGTCTAAAATGTACTGGTATTTTCCTCAAAAGAAAATAGGCATCAGGCCAATCATCTAGTTAAAACAGTTCACTTTGTTGTACAATTGTCATAGATGAAAGGCTAACAATTAGTAGAATGAATCCCAAAGATGCTTTTTCATGACTTTCAGCTCTGAAGCTTCTAGGATGAGAAGTGAAACATCTTCAAAGAAAAACAAGGAAGTCCAGTTGCCTCATGAAAAAGCATCTTGGATAACTATGACATGGATGACTGAGAATCTCCACAGACATTTAGTACAATGAATAATAATAACTAAAGCTCTCTGTTCCCAAATCTTTTAACTGATTCCCAAAATGCTCAGAATAAGAAAATAAAGAGTGATCTGATATAAGAGTCACTCTTACTTGGAATACACCACTGAATCTAATCCTCTTTCTTCTCCTTCCCACCATAGTCTTTTATCCAGTGCAGTTATGGGTTCCATATTGATGTAGCTCTATCAGGATAAGTGAAGCTTCAAGGTTAAAAAATAGGTCATACTGATCTACTGCCCCAAATTATCCTATATATCTATGAATTCAGGCTTTATCTAAGTGTGATGCGCAGCTCTGGTTAACAACTGTAAAGAACTTGACTTCCGGTTCCGGATCCCAGCGCTCACAGCTGTGCGAGGAGACTGCTCTCCTCTCCAGCTGATTCTCCGCTGCCAGTAGACCCTTAATCAGGTCGAAAAGCCGCCTTGGAGGGGTGGCTACCGCTGAGGAGGTCTTCGTTGTCTGTGGGAGAGTGGCAGCTTCTTCCATGGCCTGAGATTGCTCCTTTGGGCCGATGGTGGAAAGAACGGCCAGAAGAACATCTAAGCACAGAAACTACCATGGCTGAGCTGGATGAGACTTTTTTCCCCCTCCCTCTCTTGGTTTTCTTTTTTCTTTTGTGCCTGTAAAAAGCACCTTTGAAATGATTTCCCTACTTTAAGAAAGCGGCGTTTGTGAGTGTGGGAAAAAGAAGCTTAAAAGAACTGAATTAATTTAAAGCGATTTTTTTCTATTTTAATTTTTTTTTCCTCTTCACTTTGGGGTCTTGGAAAAATTTTTAAATATTGAATCTGATATTGGACTTGAATTCTCTTTTTTTCTGTGTTTCCTGATCTTGTTTATGAGATTCCTGGTCTCTGGGAGAAGATTTTACAATGTACTGAGGACACCTTGTGGAAAAAGTTAAAATTGCAACTTTCTCTTTTTTCTTATGGTGAGGTTGACCTTGACTTTTAGATTACCATAAAAGGAAAAATACAAAGAAAATTAACAGCTGTACTGGTGGGGGTGGACACTGATTGAATGTTCCTTGAACACAGCTTCTACTAAATGATATAGACTGTTTCTAATTATCTTTGAAATGGAGCAACTCTTGGTTCAACTTGACTATAAACTTACACTGGAAAAACTTTATGAAGCTACTGATGAAATATGTTTGCAAATAAAAGAATTTACTATGGAAATAAAAAACAGAAATTCTGCTTTGAATTTACAAATCGACTTCCAGACTTTATCTGACCACTCTATAGATCAAAAAACAACAGAAGCGGGATTAACTAAAGGTAAAGAAGACTCCATTCTGCTTCATATGCATGTTGATGAGATCTCTGAGGAACTAAAAAGGACTGCAATTAAACCACTTACAACCCTAAAACCAACAGAAATGGACAGAAAAACTCAAGGAATTGAGAACTATGGTAGCTTGGATAAACAACTATCATCTACAAAGTTGGACATAATTGAGCCTGCTATTCAACAGTTTCAAACGTGGAGATTTGACTTTTCAAAACAACAAGGGATTACTTACAAAGGAGCTAGGTCTCTAAAACAGAAAAGAGGATGTCTCTGTTTGATTCAAAGGATACTACAAGGCATAAAAAGTGACTTGTTCATTGATATAGAGGCATTTTTATGGAAACCTGTTTGGCATAAAAGGAAAGCTAGAATAAGATTTAAGAGTCTGACTTAAGGCTTCATGTAATGGGTTTAAAAGGCTTATTAGATATGGATTGATTTATGGCTTAAGACAGTTAAATAAGATGTTAGATTGAATAAAAATTAATTAAAGGTTTGAACTTAATAATAAATTGTTTGTCTATGTAGTAATATGTTTTAAATATAGTAATTTTGGGAGGAGGTTAAAGAAATTTGATACAGATATTGAGGGACTGATTGTTAGATTATAAAGTATAATAGAAATAGAACAGTATTTTTTCTCTTTTCTTTTTTTGTTTTGTTTTTGTTTTTTCTTCCTTGTTCTTTTTTTTCGTTTCTGATTTGAACTAATATCTTTTTTTAAATTAGAACTGATAGTCACTTTGTAATGGAAGAAGAATAAGAAAAAATAAAAAATGATATTAATAAATATTTATTGAATATGTTAAGAAAAAAGGTAATGGGGAGACTCCCAAAGTGTTAATTATGTATTTAGATTAGAAATATGGAATATAGTAATTGAAATAGCTAAGCTTAACATAGGATTTGGATATGTGGATTTATTTGGATGAAAGGTTATTGAGGATTGTTAGGATTGATTTAGTTGTATTGAAATATATCAATTTGAATATATGTCATTAGAGGGAAAAGAGAGGGGTTTTTAATGATTTAATCTGAACTTTATGAGTATGACTCTGTTTTGTGGACAATTGATTGCCCTGCCACCACATTGTTTCTTAAGCACTTGTTTGTAAAATGAAAAAAACAATAAAACTTGTTTAAAAGAAAAAAACAACTGTAAAGAACTTAAAGTAATGTATTTAAAGAAAATTAAATACTTTGGACACAACTGAGATGCCATAATATACAATACATAAAGTTCTGTTGTGCCCTTCCTGGAGCACATCCAGGATGTTCTAATTCAGAGTTATACTTTATCCTGGTGCTTAAGTATAGAAAAGAATTTGTTCTGCAACAACATTCAGGTAGCTCTTGATATCTAAAAAGGCTCCTCACTATTGTCTGCTGCCATCCCCAGTTTTCCACCATTATGTTCCTCTTAAATGCTAGAGTTCCTTGAACACCCCAGTACTTACTTCTTACTTATCTTAAATATAAGAGCATGTACCAAAGGTGCTTTTTCAAGAGGCAACTGGACTTTCTTGTTTTTCTTTGAAGACATTTGCCTTCTCATCCAAGAAGCTTCTTCAGCTCTGACTGGATAGTGGGGAATGGAAGGATTTATATTCCTTGAAGATTGCTGGTCATTTACATTCTTTTAGAAAGTCATTGAAGTCACTGTTTATTTGTGTCCTCACGGTCACCAAAAAGGGTGTGGAGCCTTCTTGGAACTACCAAAAGGACTGTGTTGTAGACTGAAGATAGATAATGTCTCTAAAATAATGCTGTTGAGAGAGGGCTATTCAATTTTGACATAGATGGCCTCTTTGACCCTTCTTTCAAACCAGCAGTCTTCTCTGTCCAAAATGTGGACTTTGCTGTCTTCAAAAGAGTGATCTTTGTCTTTTAAATGCAGATGGATGGCTAAATCTCAACAGAGGGGGAGGTATACAACATCATCTATCTCCAGTGTACAACACAGTCCTTTCAGCAGTTCCAAGAAGGCTCCACACTCATTCGCACTACTCAAGTGACCCTGAGGACACAGATAAACCTTCAAGTGGCCTCAGCCACTCTCTAAAAGAATGCAAATGACCAGCTGTCTGCAAGGAATATAAATCCTTGCATTCCCCACCATCCAGTCTGAGCTGTAGAAGCTTCTTGCATGAGAAGCGAAAGGTCTTCAAAGAAAAACAAGGAAGTCCAGTTGCCTCCTGAAAAAGCACCTTTGGGACAACTATGACTTGGATGATTGAGAATCTCCATAAACATCAGAGTATGTAACTGAAATGCATACGTGTTCTATTTTTTGCACTGCCTTTCCCATGTCATGTTTCAGAGTGTGCTGTACATGCATATGGATAGTGCTGTAGAAATCTAGATCATATCAATTTACAAATGTACCCTGTGCTTGCCTGTCAGTCTCAAAATGATGCACACAAAACAGATGATACAAAACACTGGTGCAATAAAAATTAAAGAAGTACAGAGAAAATATATTAAAAACTCAATATCCTTTAGGCCTTTCATGGGACAATATGAATTACAAGAAAGTTCACTAGAGAAGAGGACACATGACAGCACCTTTCAAGTATCTGAAGGACTATCATATAAAACCCTAGACCTGAAGTCAGATACAAATAGTTTTAAGTTATAGGTTGGTTTTCCACTGAACATTACAAATCTTTTTCCAGTGGTAAGAATTATATAGTAAAAGAATTAAATGTTTTGAAAAAGATAAGCTCTTCCTTGCTGCAGGTGTTCAATTGGGCCTGATCTAGCAGATTTCATTATGACATGTGGGGTTGATTTAGAAGACCAATTAAAGGGGGTGTATAACACCTCTTCAATCGAAATAATGTTTTGCCTCAAAGAAGGCTCAGATACCTATATTGCTGTTTCAAAGCTAGAATAAATATTACCTTATAGCTGCAGAAAAACCTGGGTTGTGTCTTCCTGTATACATCTTGGAAGTCATATTTCATAGTTACATTTTTTTAATTTTACTTTCCAAAATTAGAAAAAAGAATTCATTTGTTTTGCCTTTAGCTAGACAACTACAAATTGTAGTTTCTTTTTGTTGAAAATGCTTTATGTTGTCAATGGAAACTTCAAAGCTTTAAGCATATTTACTCAACTGGCTGTTTTATTTATTTATATTTAGCTCTACCAATCTCTTTTTAAAAAAATAATAATGATATATATCTTTAGGTGCCCCAATAATTTTAGTCCTGAGGAACAAGCAGCTTAAGCTACACTTCGCAAAACCTGTTCTTTTAATGTTAATGTACACTGATATCTTTACAGCATTTTGTTCTGAACAAATATATAGTGCTGAAGAGCTAAAACAAAAGAGCAAAGGAAAGAGACAATGGTGACCAAGCATACAGAACAATTCAATTAAGTGTACAATAAAATGTTATCCCTCATTCTTCAGCTGGACTGCTTAATTGTGACTACTTGCATCACTGATCACCAATACTATTATTTTAAAGTGCTTCAGAGCACTGATCACAGAATTTTTCTGCTTGATTAATAACCTAGCTTTGGTCAATAGTTCAATACTATATTATTTTAATTGCACTGTAAAATCTGTGATGTCTGTTCCACAACAAGTTTCAAATATAAAGTTCTATAGCTGTAAGATACCAGTTGAATTGAAATTATTTAGGGATTTTAATTTTCCCTATGTTAATAATAATCAGATTTCCAAACATTATTTGATCATTTCTTATGTAAATGCTTTCAGGAAGAGGAAAAAAGAATTCATTTCTTTTCTACTGAACTACCAGAAAGAACTTTACTGTACCATAAAGAGCATTACCATAATGGTAATGCTACTAATAAATAAGATTTATGCATGCATAGATTAGATACAGATGATAGATAGATAGATAGATAGATAGATAGATAGATAGATAGATAGATAGATAGATAGATAGATAGATAGATAGATAGATAGATAGATAGATAGATAGACAGACAGACAGACAGATAGATAGATATGATTTTTCAATTCCTTGTTCTAGTATCTATTTACAGGACATTATTGCTCTTTGAAGTGGAAAGTGTATCTCTGAGCTCTTGAAATCCTAATCTTTGCTTGCCACTGGGATGAGCAGAGTTTGTTAAAAAATACATAATGTCTTTTAGTACACTCACTTGTTTTGTTCTTTATTTTACATAATTAATAAATGTTTATATATATTTCTTTCTTCATTCTCCCCCCCTTGTCCTGACATTCAGACTTCATGCAATGTATATAACATTTTTCGATGTTGAAGGTATTGAAGTAGGTGCCTTTCATACAAACTCAATGTACATAGATTTCAGGCTTCCAAAAAATCAGATATTTTACATTGCATTAATACTACATATTAAACTTGTTATATTCTAATGCTTATTTTTATGATTGGAAAGCAATTTCAGTTTTTGTTCAAAGGAACTATTCATTTTTATATAAAAAACGAAGCTGATAAGTCAAACGTATAAAAATCTACCAAAGACTAGATATTTCACTATAGTATATTCTTTTTTCTTGAAGCACTTAATAATAATAATCTGCTGTAATAAGATATTTTTATTATATTCTTTGGGTAAAAAGATCAACCAAGATGTGCTGTAATCATCATGAATTGATTTTCTGAGAATGAGTGGGATCATTAACATTTATTAGCCCTTGGTTATCTATTTTTTAACTGGTACCACAATGAACAAATAAGTCACTAAATAAAATCAATTAATCCCTTATTTCAAGGTGATTTTTTTTCTGCAAAATCAAATCATTCTATTATAAACAATAGCAACTGAATAGGAGATACTATACTATGCCTTTAACGTTTGTCAGCAAACCTGCAGATACTATACTTTCAAGACTATCATTTTTATAGAAAAATGCATAATGACTGCTCAGTGATTTACTTAATAAACAACAACAACAATAATAATAATAATAGTAAAGTTGGAAGGGACCTTAGAGGTCATCTAGTCCAACCCCCTGCTCAAGCAGGAAACCCTATACCATTTCAGAGAAATGGCTGTCCAGTCTCTTCTTAAAAACTTCCAGTGTTGGAGCATTTACTGCTTCTGGAGGCAGGTTGTTCCACTGATTAATTGTTCTCGCTGTCAGGAAGTTTCTCCTTAGTTCTAGGTTGCTTCTCTCCTTGATTAGTTTCCACCCGTTGCTTCTTGTCCTGCCTTCAGGCGCTTTGGAAAATAGCTTGATTCCCTCTTCTTTGTGGCAGCCCCTGAGATATTGGAACACTGCTATCATGTCCCCCCTCGTCCTTTTCTTCGTTAAACTAAACAATTCCAGCAACCGTTCCTTATATGTTTTAGTCTCCAGTCCCCTAATCATCTTTGTTGCTCTTCTCTGTACTCTTTCTAGAGTCTCAACATCTTTTTTACATCATGGTGACCAAAACTGGATGCAGTATTCCAAGTGTGGCCTTACCAAGATATTGTAAAGTGGTATTTATACTTCACATGATCTTGATTCTATCCCTCTGTTAATGCAGCCTAGCACTGTGTTGGCCTTTTTGGCAGCTGCAGCACACTACTGGCTCATATTTAGGTGATTGTCTACTAGGACTCCGAGGTTCCTCTCACAGTTACTACTATTGAGCAAGATGCCACCTATGCTGTACTTGTGCATTTGGTTTTTCTTGCCTAAACGTAGAACCTTGCTTTTTTTACCATTGAATTTCATTTTGTTAGATAGTGCCCAGTGTTCAAGTCTGTCCAGATCCTTCTGTATCTTAAGCCTGTCTTCTGGAGTGTTGGCTATTCCTGCCAGCTTGGTGTTGTCTGCAAATTTGATGAGTTTCCCATCTATCCCTTCGTCCAAATCATTGATGAAGATGTTGAAGAGCACTGGGCCCAGAACAGAGCCCTGGGGCACCCCACTGCACACTTCCCTCCATGTAGTAAGTAATTTTATGTAACAGAGGCTATATTATGATGAAATCATCTCATGAGATGAAGGGGGAAAATATTTTTGTCAAATAAGTCCCTTCCAGGTATATTGCTCATATTTGTTAAATCTAAGCTTTCGTGTAAAGTAGAAAAGATTATTGGCATAAACAAGTAATATTCAGTTGTATCATAATGATATTAGACAGAAATACTTCACTTATTTAGAATATTAAACTACAAACAAGTAATTCTACAAGCATTTTAGAAGTAATTATGCAAGAAGAATTGAATGTTAAATTTAATTTATTATCAGTTTTTTTATTCTATAGTCAAGATATACTCAGAGGAACAAATCCTGGTAAGGT